>CM018580.1:10160000-10760000 GCA_009078335.1 Salix brachista
TGTGATATTGCTCATAATCCGGTACAACATGATCGTACAAAGCATGTGGAGGTAGACAGATTCTTTATTAAGGAGAAATTGGATGAGAAAATTGTGGAGTTGCCTCAGATTCGATCAGAAGATCAGTTGGCCGATATCCTCACCAAAGCAGTTTCAAGTCGAGTGTTCTTAAATTTTTTGGGCAAGTTGGGCATGTGTGACATCTATGCACCAACTTGAGGGGGAGTGTTGCGAAATGGTGTGACGATAAGAAGATTGTGGAGTTGCATATACTGGTGTGACGATTGGAGATCTATCCAACCGGTATTGGAGTGTGTCGGTTGGATAGATCTCTCCATCTCTATAAATATGTACATGAATGAACGAAAATATATGAATGAATGAATGAAAATATTAGTCTCTGTTTTTCAAGTCTCTAGCCTCATGGGCATGACTTCTGCTGTAAATATCAGCTGCTGGTGGCCTGTCACTTTACAAAACGACAGGCACCATTTCATCAGAAAAGTAAACGGAGGGTGTCGTGTTGACATGGGATTTGTTGGAAATCCATTAGAGAGAAGAAGAGGAATCGAGCGTTCAGATTCTATCACAAGGTTTTTTTTAATCATCTTTAATAACAGTAAGTGGGAGTTAATTACATTAAGACAAGAAGGTAGGTACTTTAGATAAGCTCTTCTTAAAACGTGGAAATTAGAGTTAATTTAGAATATTCTATAGTTTAGATATTTATATAAAATATCTCATGACGTATATTTTTTAGGATATTTATTTTAAAAAAATATATAAGCTCATTATAACCAACCAACAACGATGTTCTACACTTCTTCTTCTATGTAATTTAAATTAGGGCTACAGGTGCCCTGAGCTCATACTAGTGAAAAGCTCATATCCTGTATTTGGGCTAAGCTAGATGAGATGCTTTGTTTTTGTGGGCCACAGTTGCCCATGGCTCATCTCAATAAAGGGCTGTTAAAGGAAGATGAATGTTTCTCTTTTATTTTTAATGAAATTTCAAGAACTCAAAGCGTACAAAAAAAGTGAAATTTAATATGTAAATCGATATAAAGATAAAAAACGAGTATGAAATAGTAAAAAAAACACAAAATTTGATGATAAAAAAATCACAGTAAAATGAACTGTCTCTAGCTAGTATCCTAGCTTTCAAATCACTGAAATGAACTGCACATCATAAGGAGCACATGTATATAGTTTCATAAAAAGTATATGAATTATATAAAAAAAATATTTACAAGTATATTTCATCCATTGACAAAGTATGATTATGGCTGATTTTGCAAGCCACTAACTGAGAATATTGAGAAAGGAGGCTCTATTTTTGATCATGCGCCTAAAGAGGCCATCGATTCCATCTTCAAGATCTTCAATGCACAACTCCAAATTGCTTAGCTTCTTTTGCACACCCATCATCTTATCTGTTTGGCAACTGATAAGAGACTGTAAAGCAGAATCAGCCATTGCAAACTCATTCACGTTTGTTTCTTCTTCCTCACATGCTATTCCGTGGTGGTTTATCAGCTTCGAAACCAATGACCAGCCGCTTTTCTTTGCTTCCGGCTTTGGTTCAGAAATGAATGATAGTAATGATTCGAACAGGGCAAGACTGATGGACTCGACCTCTCTTAACATGGTGATCTCAGGGTCTTCATTTGAGAAGGTGCACTTGTTTCCTGCGCTCTTCATGTTCTTCAAGGCCTTTTTGATTAACTTCTTTACTACTTTCCTGGATGCCATGTATTTCCTGATCTCGCCGTCAACACCTCCTTGTCTTCTACGAATAACCGATTGAAGCTCACGAATGTATTCTTTAGATTGCAAGAGTGCATCCTTGGTAGAGTTGCACGCATCCAAGATCCTGAGAGATCCCTCTAGGATCTCGTCAACACATTTCCGATTCTGTTCTCGTGCTAAGCTTTGTTGGGTAAGTGGCAGTTGTAGGAACTTATCGACAGAATCATACAAATCCTGAAGGCCACTTAGTTTGTGACCTATTGATGATGATGATGTAGAGGTGGCCTCTGAATCTCTCACTCTGCAAATATGCTCATCAAATTCTGAAATAATAGGGTGTGGTCTGGAGGGTAGACTGTTGGATCGAGCATGGAAGCTGGTTTTCAGATAGATTGGGGAGGCAGCCATTTTTATTTCTTTCTCAGAGAAGAGACGGTTCGATGATTGAAAATATTGATTCAATTCAATGTGCTTTCCATCTGTTGACATCTACTGAATATATATGGGGGCAAGGGAGACATGAGGAATCTCATCCTCTTCAACTATTAATGGCGGTAACATGTTTCAGAAAAATGGCATCCCTGATGTCTACGCATTGTCTCTTCCTCAATAATTCAGTGCCGCTCTTGAATTGAATACTAGCATTTCATCTGCAGCACACGAGTGGTCATTTATTAATGCCTACAGTGCCAGGTCCTGGAATCTATGTTAGGAAACAGGAAGACAAGATCCGCATCATTGGCTTCAGTATCTCCAGGTAGAGACTGGTAACTTTGCTGGATGATTCCACTTTCCCCCTAACCGAAAGACAGCCATCTAAGTTTTCATTGTTTTCAATGTCAAGGAATTTGAGTCCACCATGTGCGTGCCATTAAATTTCATTTGGTTCTTAATGATTAAGTCCAAACATTATTTATGAACCAAGACAACAAGGCTGTTTAGTTTGCCTCCCAAGGATGATGAGGTAGAGGCACCTTCAGAAGCCCTTGATCTGCACAAATGCTCATCAAGTTGGGTGATGATTGGGTTTGGTCTAGAGGGAAAACTTCTAGACCGAGCATGGAAGCCAGTTTTTTGGTTAGGAGAAGCAGCCATTTTTCTTTCTCAAAGGGGACAGACTAAAGCTGGTGAATGCGAATTATCAATCTTTGAACTTGCCTTTCTTTCGATGCAGTTGCCAAAAATATATATATCAAGAGGTGAGGCAGACAAGAGGAGTCTCAATAACATGATTCTGATTTGGATATGAGATTATTACCAGCTATGTTTGCAGTTGTCTCCTCCCCAACCACATCTCCAACTCATTAGGCAACGACTATTGCTAATCTAATTATCACACACGAATGGCATTGACACCACTTTTCTAGATAGAATTGGCCTGGAAATGTCCATGTTACATCTGCACGAGGGGACTATTTGTTTTATCTCTTTCGACCAAAGGGTTATATAATAAATCCTGACAACGTGCAAGTTATTAATAAAAATTTAAAATGACAAACCTGATTGTTGCTCAACAAGCAGGCAAGATCCGCATACTTGATTTATCAGCCTTCACGCGGTGTTAGAATTTAGAAATTACTGTGAGGGCAGTGAGTGAATGTGGTGGACAGATCGGCTGTCTCTGTGCAGCTTAGAGCATGATAAATAACCTTGATAATAGAAGTGTAGCAGTTTAAAGTTTAAGTGAAGATAATATTTTCCGTTCTGAGATTCCAACCACAAGATAACTTTTGGAAGAAGAAAATGATTTCTTTGTAATTCTGGATGTGATAAACTTTGGAGCTGTAAATGGGCTATCATTCTATATTATTTTCACTTTCAAAATTAAATGATATAAAAATTAGAGGAAAGGCATAAGCAAATGAAAGAAGAGAAGATTTTTCTGAAAAGTTCATGTATATTTGTGTATATTTCATTCATGTACAAACATAATTACATCTAGTTTACAAAGGTGTTGAGAAGAGAGACTCTAGTTTTGATCAAACGCCTGTAAAGGTTTTCGAGTCCTTCTTCAAGTTCTTGATTGCACAAGTCGAGATCTTTGAGCTGCTGCTGCACATTCTCAAGAGGCCCTGTGTTATCAGATTTGCAGGTCTTCTGATAAATGAGAGTGTGCAGTGCAGAGTCCAGTTTTTCAAATTCATTCACTTCTGTTTCCTCTGCCTCACAAGCTATTCTTTTGTGATGCGTTAGCTTGGACACCAAGGACCATCCACTTAGCTTTGATTGTGTTTTTGCCCCACCTGAGATGAGAGTCATGAGAGATTCAAGCACAGTGAGAGTGGCCCCTTCCACCTCTTTTAGCATACTAACTACGGCTACAGCTTCACGGTATTTGTTGGAGGGAGAGAGTGAGGATTTATTCTCCAAATATTTCAAACCCCTCAAGGCCTTGTGGATCGTATTTTTCACCATCTTCCTAGAGGTCAAGTATCTCTTAATCTCACTTGAGACTCCAATTTCATTTCCCCTTCTTCTCCTCATGATTGATTGAAGTTCCTGAGCACATTCCTTTGTTTGCAACAAGGCATCTGTAGCCATGCTACAAACATCCAAGACTCTTAGGGATCCGTCCAATACGTCATCGATCCATTTCTCATTCTGTTCTTGGGATAAAGATCTTTGAGTGGAGGGAAGCAGAATCAACTTATCAACACAATCATGCAAATCTTGAAGGCAGCTTAGTTTGTGGCATATAGATGATGATGAAGAGGAGGAAGTTGCTTGAGAAGCATTCAATCTGCTGAAATGCTCATCGATTTGTGAAGTTAGAGGTTGTGGCCTGGAAGGCAAGCTGTTAGAGCGAGTATGGTGGAGAGCCATTTGTTTTCTTTAGAAAAGAGAAGGCCAAGAAGTTGAATTGCTGTTCTTACACATATCAGCTTGAATATATATTCCAAGGCAAGGGAGACATGACGAATCTCAAAGCTTCGTATAATGAACCAGTAGTCATGTGATTCAGATTCAGATCTAACACTGCCGGCAATGTTTATGCAATGTCTCCCTCCAGCCTGATCACCAACTCATAATACACATTTGGTAATGATTTTTATATGAACTGCAACAGAAAAATGGTCTGGACTCCATTTTCTATAATACAACCGCACGTAAACAAGAACTTATTTTAAGTGACAGCATTAATTATGATCTTAACAGCTAATTTTAATTTATCTTAGATCAGATCCGTAATCGCCATCAAGGCCCTGTTTTATATCACTGCCTCCTCCCCATCATCTCTCCAACTCATAGTGCTGAATATTTTAACTCCCAAATCACACAATTTCATCGGCATTAGCGGTAATGCTGCATGATATAAGGAACTTTAATCTAAAATATGTGGACACACGAGCGGGCTTCTCATATCAATTAATGATAGCATGGTCTTGATTTATGTACAAGTGGTATCCCGGCAATATTCAGGCAATGTCTTGTCTCCTCCCCGCCAGCTCCAACTCATGAATTGAGCATTTACAGATGAATGATGCACAAGTGGATTTGAAATATAGCCAAACCCTGCATGGATAATGATCTTCTAGGATATCAGAGTTTGGGTCCTGAAAAGGACAGCTTATGTTCGAAAACAGCCTCTGTTTGGACTTATTCGACCTAGTAGTTAATTCAAAGTCCACCACTACTGCTTTCCGAACCCAGTAGTATCCTTGCTTGGAAAAAGAAAAAACTCAATTCCTCGGTGCGATGAGCATGAGTCTAGATTGTCTGTTATTTTTGTCAGAGTTGATGTAGTTACTGTTGTAGCTAAAGTGTCAGGTGTCACGATCCTCAATTGATTTGGCGCTGACTCGGTTCCAGGTTATCTTCTACTAAAGTTAAATCACCACTCGCCAGCTTGTGCTTGTGTCTCTTATCCAATACTGCAACAGGGACAGTCGGATTATATCCAGCACATTTACTTATTAGCTCCATCCTAAAATTTCTACAACCTGGACGTTTACATGAGTTTTTTTTAGATGAGTATTTGATCAGCCAAAAAATGAAATTAACAGTCCCCTATTGCAGATATGCAGGAAAAGATTGTCATTGCCAAGCCACTTAAATCAAGGAAATTGGTGTCAATGCCATTCATGTGTGATAATTAGATCAGCAAAGTTGTCGCCTGATGAGTTGGAGATGTGGTTGGGAGGGGACAGTGACAAACATAGCTGGTAATAATCTCATAACCAAATCAGAAGCATGTTATTGAGATTCCTCTTGTCTGCCTCACCTCTTGATATATATTTTTGGCAACTGCACCGAAAGAAAGGCAAATTCAAAGATTGATAATTCGCATTCACCAGCTTTAGTCTCTCCCCTTTGAGAAAGAAAAATGGCTGCTTCTCCTAACCAAAAAACTGGCTTCCATGCTCGGTCTAACAGTTTTCCCTCTAGACCAAACCCAGTCATCACCCAACATGATGAGCATTTGTGCAGATCAAGGGCTTCTGAAGGTGGTGCCTCTACCTCATCATCCTTGGGAGGCAAACTAAGCAGCCTTCAGGATTTGCATGATTGTGTCAACAAGTTACTTTTGCTACCACTGAACCAACAAGCAATAGCCCAAGAGAATACTGGTAAATTGATCGATGAGCTATTAGATGGATCTCTTCAGGTCCTGGATTTGTGTAATACTGCAAAAGATGCCTTGCTGCAAACGAAAGAAAGCGTACACGAATTTCAATTGATTTTGCGCAGGAGATGTTGTGGTGAAACTGGTATTGCAAATGAGGTTAAGAAATATTTGACCTCTAGGAAGGTGGTGAAAAGGACAATTCACAAGGCCTTGAAGGTTATTAAAAAAACCTGCACCTTCTCTACCTTCAATGGTGTCCATGAAACCACGTCCATGTTTAACATGTTGAAAGAAATTGTAGTAGTTTCTCTCAAAGTGTTTGAATCCCTTCTTTCCTTCATCTCTAGGCCAAAGGCAAAAACTACTGGTTGGACATTAGTCTCCAAGCTGGGGCACCATAAAAAAGTAGCACCTGCAGATGAAGAAGCTGATATAAATGAGTTTGCAAAGGCAGATGCGGCGTTATTAGCCTTGGTAGATCAGAACACGAGCAAATCTGATAACATCAAGGGTGTTCGGACCCAACTCGAGAACTTGAATAACAGTGACATTACTGGCAGTCCATTGTTATCCAGCTAGGTTATCCATCCGTTGACCAGCCCCCATATTTTTTCTAAGATTTCGCAAGGGATGCTGAAGCTGAGCGTGCGGGTCCTGTTTTCCTGTTTCATATATCAGGCATTGCTGGGGCTTCAACATTTATGCATTAATAAATCACCATGCACTCGTGAGTTTAAAGGTTTTATAATTCAAGAGAGTTGTGATTTAAAACTGGAAATAATCTGTGGGCAAGAGACATTGCGTAGACAATGGGAATGCCATTTTTCAGAAACACGTTATCACCATTAATGGTCGAGAAGGAAAACAAGCACATTGATGAACAGGATTAAAAGGGTTGTATCTCCGCTCTACCCTGGGCAGTTTTACGTGATGGAACAGTATCCAGTTCAGAGATTATCTCTAAAATGTTTGGATTATTAAGTCATTGGCCAGCCCGGATCAACTGTGCTTATCTAGATTGAGATTAAGTTTAGTTAGATCACCTGAATCACAAAAAATCCATTTAGATTAATCATATTTTATCTGTCCTGTTCAGTTCAATTCAGTTAAAAACTGGTTGGGGTTTGGCTTTTTATCGATATTTCTTGAATCACTCCATTGAACAAGGCTAAACATCTCACAATGTGATGAGCGTGCTGGCAAGAAACGTGCCGCCTCAACATCGTCATCAACTATGAGTAGATCTTAGGAGGGCATTGAAGGCTTTTCTAGGCTCAAGATCAAAACTAGAGCCTCCTTTCTCAATATTTTCAATCAATAACTAAAAAATCATTGCAAATCATACTTCGCTAATGAATTGATTCACTCCTTGGAAAAAATCGACGCCTGCCTACCATGCTTTCTTCAAACCATGTGCTGCTTATGATGCATTGCGAAGAATCCATATAATGTGATAAATTTAGTCCACACGGATATCTGATAATAATAAATAATATCTTTCTTCAGACAGCTTCATATATCACGAGAAATCAATTCATGGATCAGGTACTTCAGTCCAAGGAATAGAGCAACATTTAGCTAGTATGCATGGTAGGCCAATATTGTGATAATATTGGGTTTAGAGGGGACTACGACTTAGAGCAGATTGGTCCAAGTTACATGGAAGTAGAGCAGGTTTAGTGAGCTGCGGTGGGGTTGCACCTGAGTTCAGCGGCCAGGAAAGATCTCAAGATTGCAAATCTCATTTTCTTAAATTCTTCCTTGGCTGCTTCATTAGCCACAGCAATCAACTTAATCTCACCATTGTCTAAATCTAATAGACTTAACTTCATAGATACTTTGGTTTGGGGTTAATCAAGATAACCAAAACAGTTCAACAGCCAAGGATCAACCTCATAAATACAATTAAAGCCGAAACCCACCTGAAGAATCTCGGTCATCTCCACATAACATGTTTTCAAAACCAGGCTCATTGAAATACTTGCAACAAAAGCTCCATCAAAAAACAAATCAGATCTTCAGAACCCCAACAGAAAGGGGAAAATTATACATGCATTAATGAACAAGATTTTTTTCTTTCCTTCTCTTACATTACATTGATGAAAACAAATTCAATTCACAGCTCAAATTTTACACAAACTTGGGGTAGCCTCGATGACAGTGGGTAGTGGTGTATGGATATTTTATTATTATTATTATTATTATTATTATTATTATTATTATTATTCTCACGATCCTTTTCCACATCTTTGCTTCTTTTCTTCTAATGTAGTAGCTTCATTCAACATATCAGCTGCGTCATTGTGCATGTCAAGTTTAGCAAGGGCAACTGACTGCATGTAGAACGCTGTTGGCCAATCTGGATAAACACACTGTGCTTGCATTGCATCTCGAAGAGCAGCATCTGGTTGATCACACAAAAGAGAACAAAGACTGCGCCGAGCAAAAACAGTTGGGGAAACCATGGTTCCTACATCTATGAACTGCATCAAAAACAAAAAGGTTATGAGAACATATGTAAGTTGTTCCAGAAATCTTATGTCTTACTGACACTTGCGAGTATTAGCACTAGAGAAGCAGAGCTGTTCTGAGCACTGCATGAGACTAAATAATTAACATCATTTTATGAGAAAACCGATACGCTCTGTAACTCATTGAGAAATATGAAAACAAAGTGTCTGAATTATATGTCACAATGAACAAATATCTAATCAATGAAGCCGTGGAATATAAAATGAAAAGGAAGTCTCAAACATGCATTACCAGTTCTGGTATAAAGCCATCCTAAAAATAACCAACTGGATGAAAGGTCCAACAAATAACCAAGTAACTTTCAAAAACATACCTGGGAATAACAGTCAATGGCAGTTTTAAAATCTTTGTCACGGAATGCAAAGTCCCCTCGCTTCCTTGATTCCAACATATCTCTCATCTGCTGCGTCCACTCTTGGAATGATAACTGAACCAAACCATGTTTCGCAAAACCTATCATCATAAAATTCAACAATATATATGGACAAGATTTTCTTTTCCAAAACAATTACCTCATTTGTTCCCTCATCATCTTTGTAGTGCGTCATAACCAAGATCTGATGAATTGCTGTCAGGTCCATCCGTGAACAAGCCTCACCCATTGGGGAGAGGGGGCGCTGAGGAGTTGCTGGGGCTTCCTCATGCTTTGATATTCCGAGCATAACATATGATGGAACCTGACAGGCCAGAATTACGACTATTAGTTTTCTCATCACAAAATGCTGCTGCTTTGATCTTCTTTGAACAACATGACTAATATGTGGAGATGATCCCATATGAAAGTGGGGGGAGATGGGCATTAAAGTACTTAATTCTAGCTGTAAATCTTTTTTCTTTTTCTAAAAAAAAAAAAAACAGAAGAATATAGTGTCTTTGCATCAGAATGTGATTTTCTCATTGGTGTGAGACACTTTAAAGTCTTTTGAGTTGTGATTTGAGGCTTGAGACATCCAAGACATTTGTTAAATTGACAGAGTAAATAATATAAAGAAAATCCAAAACTATTCCAGCACCGCATTGAAAGTGCTTGTAGATACATGCTATTTCCAGACCAAGGTTTCCACCAATGCCAAATAAGATAGCAAAATATTTTCCAACCACATCCAGTGACAGGTCCAAAATGATTTAATCTCTTTAAAGGAAGGATAGCTTAAATTGAAAGCCAAACTTGATGACATAGTTTGAATTTCCTTACATCAGGTTTTGTTTGCAGTGTAGCTAGTGTTGTAACAAGGTCCTTTGTACCAGGCCGTTCCCTAGGTTCATATTGCAAACATTGAGAGGCAAGCCTAACCACTACAGTTGCTTCTTCTGTAGAAAAGTTTCCTTCCAAATGTGAATCCATCAAGAGAGTGATGTTTTTTCCCCTTATCATATCAATTGCCTGCGGTGCAAATATTAAATTAATACCCAATGCTACATCTTATAAAAATCAGCAAAGCTTAAGAAATATTGACATTGTATCTATGTGATCCATGTATAACAACCAGCAAAACCAAGATGAACTTTTGATCATACTAAAGAAAAATGAAATTTTGGTGATGCCTGATGCTTTGGCTGAAAGGCATAGCAACATATACCATATGCTTTTTGTTTAATATCATGAAAGATGATGAACATAGCTGCAAAATAAGATCACTGTGAAACATCTAAACCCTCTACTCACTTTTTCCTGGTGGTGACTTAAAGAAAAATACACCTTCAGTCAAATTCAAGCAAGAAATATGAATAGTTGAGTTCAAGAAATATCTTGCACTGATATATTTAGTAAAATTTTCACTTTAAGCAAGCCAAGATGAGACAATGTCCATGGTTAAGGATGATATTTACAAGTGAATAATGTTACAACCAGTTGAGAAGTCTGTTTAACTGGTTTCAATACTGCATAAAACTATGATATTTGGACAAATTAAGGTCATCAAAGATGCATGGTTAGCAAGCTTTTGTAGATCATTAGGATACAGGGGATGCATTTGAATATGGCGAGTTCTTTCTATGACGCGTCAGACTAGAAAGACAAATCCACTATAGAGATACACTATGAAAATATTCAAAATGAGAAAAATCTCCATCTTCATACCCCCTTTTAATCACTTCACGTAGATTAAATAGAAACCCATGGTATTTATAACTCATCAACTAATTGTTGAAGAGGAAGTTCTGGTTGAAGGCGGGTTGTAAACCTTATTAATAGAAGAACCGTGCAAAAGATTGAATCACAATGCAATCTGCTATGAGCGTAGGTACTTACATGACTTGGAGGGATATGCTTTCCGCTTAGCAAATCCAGAAGGACAGTACCAAAGCTGTAAATAACACTTTCAGGTGTGACCCTTCCTACAAAATTCAAGTTAAGGCAAACACAAGAAGCACTGAGCGAAATGCATGGGCAAAAAACAGCCATTCAATTTGAAGAGAAGAATAATATCATAGCACAAATAACAAGCTTGCCAATATAAAATTTGACAGCAATTACCATTTCTTAGATACTCTGGAGGGGTGTAAGCAAGATTTGTACTATAACTTTTCCCATCTCTACTATTTTTCATCAAGCCAAAACATGAAAGGCGTGGATCACCATCCTATAAGGTCCATTAAACAGGATTTATAAGCACCCTAGATGGCAAAAATGTATAGTATTTATGAAAATAAAAGAACCATGGTACTGGGTGATAAGATCTTAGAAACTGAGAGGGAATACCTCATCAAAGAGAACCCTATAGGCATTCAAGTCATGGTATAATGGACGACCCTCAGAACTACAATAATCAAAGGCTTCAGCAATGTAGAGGGCTACTCTTAAACGCATTGCCCATTCGATAGTTTGATTTTCCCCTGTGAAGAATAAAAGAAGAGTTGAGTTTAGACTACAATATCTCAGCATAAGCCCCATATCAACTAAATCAAGGACCACCCCCAACACTGTCGTAACACGTGGAAAACATTTTCTAACTGCAACCAAATCAATTCTGCAATAAAAAGGAAAGGACCAACCCCAACACTGTCATACCGCGCGGAAAACATTTTATAACTGCTTCTTGATGGAAGTAAATTCAATAATGCATTGATTAGGAGCGAAATTGGCTTTGTTGAATGCATTGCGTGAACCGTGAACAGCAATTCAAGATTCAACAAACTAGAAATGTAGCAGCAGGGAGAGAAACCTATTCCTCGCCGTCAATCAAACAATCGTTTCATTCATGGATAAATAATGTCAATCATAATTACTCTTCAAGTTCAACACAATAAGACTATACCAAGCAATCAATAATGGAAGAAAAGGAGTCAAACCAAACAAAAGATTCAAGAAAAGCGTACACATGCAAACACATACAGTGGAATAAATGCTTAGCTAGGGTGTCATTAGTCATGTACTCAGCAACAAGCAGCCTCTCATCTCCATCACAGCAATACCCTATCAAATTAGCCAGCTTTTTATGCCTCAACTTCCCCACCCCCCATGCCTCCTCCTATAACAGCAACAACCCAATTCACAAAAGTCATAAAAAAAATCAGGAAACCATATAAAGAAACGAACTTGATAAGCTAAAAACTCAAAGCAAGACACTTTATGGATACCGCAAACTGTTTAGGATCAGGCCAAGCCATTTTTGTAAACTTTTTTACAGCGATCCACCTCCGGTTTTGAAGTCTGCCTTTGTAGACAAGATTAGATGCCTTTTCACCACTTTCGGAGACTATGTTATCAGGACTGAAGTTATTGGTAGCTGTTTTGAGGTCAGGGAAAGAGAATTCACAGAAGGAAGGGATTCCTGTTGCAGGGTCAAGTACAATTGACCCTGATGGATTAAGAGCATGTTGTTGTTGATGGGGTTTTTTGTGGTCTTTTTCTGGATGAGTTTCAGCTAGAATTGAAGAAAAACAACAACCCATGATGGTACTGTGTTGTTGGTGATGACTGGTGACGGGTTTCTTTCTTTCTTCTTTCTTGATTTCGATTTTGGCTATGGATAGAGAGAAAGAGAGATGAATTTATTATGATTATTATTACTACTACTACTATTACTACTACAAGAGTTTAATAGTTGTAAGTAGTTGCTGTGTTCTTTCTCTTTGATCTTTTGCCATGTTTTTCCCCTTCCTTCTTCCTTTTTAGTAATAAAGAGAAGGACTTCATAATTTTAACAGTAACGGAATATTAATAATACTATTGGTCATCAACTGTTCAGGGGTAAAAGTTTTTAATAGTTATCATTTCAACTCGACATCCGACTTAACTTGAAGTTCTAATTATAAGTTTATCATGTAAATCTAGAGATTATAATTATTTAAATGATATTATTTTATGCATAAATTTAAGAGAGAGAAAATAGACTTCACAAATTCGAGTTTTTTTTTAGTTTGACCAAGTAGTCGATAATGTTTCAAATTAATACACCAAGTCATTTTAAATTTGATTTAGTCCCCTTTTAACATGGCTTGAAAAAATATTAATTATAAGTTTTTGTTATTATTAACATGGGTGTCCGGGCCAGCTTGCATTCATCTCGATTAATTCTATAGATCTCGAAGTTAATAGTCATGTAAGTCTCCAGTGATCATCATATTAACAACCATAGAGTTTGAACTTGAGACCATGAATGAACAAACTTCTTAGCTTCAAACTCTTATCAATAGATTATTTTTTAGATGGATAATTATAGGTATTTCTTGAATCAACAAGTCAACAAGTTAGTTTGATAAGCTATGATAAATCTATGTGAGGAGGATTTTATTAGAGATTTACGAGAAAACACGTTTTTGTACATAGAATTGAGCCTTGATTAAAAAATGATGGGCATGCCTACCACACTAGCCCTCCAAATTACAATAGATTTTTTTTTCTACCATGTGGAACAAAAAATTGTGCTTCTAAAAGTTATATCGCGATTTATATGTGCTTGTAAAACTTATATTTGCTGATGGATAAATGTAAAATCATGGGAGGGAAGTTATTAAAAGACTTGGCCCTTTGAATTAGGAGGATCCGATCCATTTTGACCGGATAAAACTGAATTCGGGTACATTCCTTCTTTTTTTAACCAAGTTTATCTACTTTCCTAATAAAATATGTTTTAAGTCGTACCCATTTGATCATCTTGATTTGAAAAATAATTAAAATTAAAATCGATTGCTATAATTAAAACATTTCCACTCATTTAATTAATTTTCATGATTAGTAAAATCCCCATACTCGATATTGTTGAACATGGAAATTAAATCATATCATCCCATAAAACAATGTTAGGGAACCATTTGATTTCCATAGGATTTTTCTTATTCAAGTCGAAATTGTTGTTGTCAAGGGAAAAAATATTCTAGAGTTGTGGAAAGAGAAAATTATTTCATGAAATGTAGGTATTAATATCACAGTAATAAAATTTGATTTATGATCGATTCAATATAAGGTTTCATATCATACACAAACAATCAACTCACGTTAACGTAATAAACATTATTTTTTTAAAAAAAATAACGAGTTTTGACTACTCGAGATTAACCAAGTCACAAATCAAGTGAACAGGTTAAGTTAGATCACTCAATCTATTTTGCTTTATCCAAACATATTTAAATCTCAAATTAGTTGGCTTCAAATTTTATAAGTCGGATTGATATAACCAAAATTTATTATCTCTTCGTGGACAGCTTTTGTAGGGCAGGGTTAATGCTCGGAAGAAAAAAAAATGGTGTCTTTATGTTGCTGTTATTTGCTTTTATTATAGCTAGACACCCAAGAATGTCAGCTCGCAATTTTTATTTGTTTTTAATGCGAGTCACGACACTTATTATGCATATATTCTCTACCACTAGGCTTGTCTTAATTCTTCTTGTACAAATCACTTCAACGCCATCTCGCACACCTAACTTTGGAAAATTAGTAGCAAAGTGGGTGTTAATGGATGTTCTCCATCTATAAAAACATTAATTTATAAGTGAGTTTAGACTCGACTGGTCTATTCCGAGCCGACACTTATCATCAAAACCACTTGTTGGGGTTTCGGAGCAACATAATTCCACCCTTTTTCAATTATCAAAACCAACCAACCAAAAGATATTAACTAATCTTGCTGGAGCACTATTCTAAACCCAACATGATCTTGGGAGTTAAGAAAAAATGCGATTCAAAGCCTAGTCCTAGTAAGGTTTCTAATTAAATGACGCGGCAAAACTTTATTGACTCAATTATATTTCTAGTTGCTCGATTGATGGACAAACCAAATTCAAACTTAAAAAAAGAATGTTACATCATCATTTTAATTAAATATGGTTTGCCCAAGTTGACCAAGTGATCCAAGTTTATTTTAGGTCTCTCTACAAGTCGGTTGACAGCTATGAAACAATCGGGTTTTTAGCTTAGACATGTTCAAATCTAATTTAAGCTAGTCAGAATTAACAGATAAAATACAATCATTTTAATAAAATAAAATGGTTGCCAAAGTTGACCTATATAGTATTATTTTGGGTTCAAAATGAAAAAGGAAATTATAGATACTCACTCAAGAGTTCCTCTTAAGAGATTTTAGAGTTACCTTATCAAATTTTCTGCCTTGACTTGTCTACAGTACTATACGGTATATTTTTTTCACTATTAGAATCTCAATCAAAAGCAGGCAATTATTAGAATTTCCATTATTTTCATGCTTGCACGAGTGTACAATTGTGTCAGCAGCCGAAAGGCATGATGCTAATCGCTCCAATTTTTCTTCCAGCAATGATCACAAGCTTTTTCTGACTCAAGGAACTGCGGCTATGCTATGCATATGCAGGCAACACATTGCAAACTGCTGTACATCAGAACCGAACTGTCCTAATCACTTCCACGCACACACACAGTCAAGATATGCATTAATTATTAATTTGAAGCTCGGTCATGAATAGATGATGCACCCTCCCCCTTTCAAATCTATCACCAAAATAATGGCATTTGCAGGATTCTTTTCTTTTACGATCGTAGCACATTGTTTTTTTTCAAAAAGTTGGGCCAGTGGTTGGCTAGCAGGGCAGCAATGCGAAAACATAAACCACCAGTGTAGGACCAGCCAACATGGATCCCTTTCCGTAACCACATACACCTACGGGCCAGGGCTGCATTCCTGTGTCTGTGTTAGGGAAAGAGTTAAGCATATACAGCCCTGCAATTTAAAATGTACAGGTAACAGCCCAAAACTTCACTTAATTCTGTCTGAAAAATTTATTGAAAGCAGTTCGTTGAAAAGGTATGCACAAAAATTAATAGTGTGAATAAATATTCTAAAGAAAGAAGTTATTTACCAAACATATGGATCTCTGGGCATTTCCATGACTTGCGTCAGACAAACCCGTGAAGGATACAGTAACTCATCCTCGTTCAAAATAGAGGGGAACTATCCTTTACTCGGATTAAAAAGGGTTACAGATCCATTGCTTTCATGAACTTCTCAAAGATTGGTGCTTGTTTCCTTACCTGAGAAGGCTACTGGTCGTTGCCAGTACTTCGAGAATGCCACAGTGGATCGTTTTGGACTAACTGTCTGCTGCCCGCCCCTTTGTGTCACTTGCAAATTGTTGCCCAATTGCAACCGTTACATGGTATAATTAAATTCTTCAGGGGTGCGGGAGGGGTGATTCTACTCACAAACTTGGCGATTCTACCAAATCTAAGCTACCAAATATGGCTTGCCCCCTGTTGAAGACCTGAACAGCCTGGAGCAGTCCATCATGGACCATATTTGGAGTAAGGGAAATCCAGACAGAACTTAGCCAGTTGAACCAGTATCATGAATTGTTGAAGATCCTCCACCTTATGCATGTTCTCATAGGGCTGCTGCAGGTTCTGGACTTGAAACAAGCTGGTGAATAAGGAGACTGAAAGTCAATTGCACCATGCAGCTCTATGAAACTCTTTCATGTTCTCGAGCAAGCCTTTCTTCTTCACTACGTTGCACAAGCTCTTCATAAGCCTTCATTGAATCAGCCATGAATCTCTCCATGGCCTCAAAAATGCGTTGCAGGCTCCCCTGGAGACTACTATTACTAGTGTCACTTTGATATACAATGTTTCCGGTTGCTGAAATACTATTACCACCCCCAACAACCAGGACAATCTTCTTGTCCAATGCCTGAATCTCCTTCTGCATCTTTTGATCATCTCTATCTAAGTTCCTGACTTTTCTCTCCAAATCCTTGTTTGCCATCAGTCTCTGATGCATTTCTAATTTGTCTTGCTCCCAGAGCTGAAAAACACTCGATGCAAAAGAACGCATTGCGCCAATTACTTCCTTTTCGGATATTCTATCCATAGCTTGTGCCCACTGATTACAGATTACAAATACAGGGGGTGCACCCATCCTACCAGGAGAGAAAGGAACTATGCCATCTGGTGTTTCTTCTGGTTCGTAAAGAAGACATTTAACAAGCCAATTGTTCAAGGATCTCACATAACCTTTCTGGGCACCAATCCAACTAGAGAAACTGGAAGTCCAATTAATCAGCTCATGCTCCAGCTGCATTGTGACCATTAGATGATCATCACTGAGCTTCTTACCTGATCCAATGGGACCTAAGCCTCTAGCTTCTCTAATTGCTTGACACTGATTACGATGACAGTCGAGCATGCTATTCCACATTCTGGTTAACCTGGAAAAAAAAATGGCAGAAAAACCATCATCAAGACTATTGAATATTTTAACACTGAGTCACATCCACATGGAAATTGGAGTCATAAAGCACTTAGCATCCAAAGAATAGGCCAATAAAATGCACGTAGGTTTGCTTCTTAAATTTAAATAACGGCAATGCAATCTACAAGACCTTTCCATAGGAATCAATTTAGCCTAGTTCTGGTGCGCCTGATATTTGAGATTAAGGGTTTTGCAGTTAATGCCGTGTTGGTGGTGTGCCTGTAATTGCGCAGTTAATGCAAACATCATAACCATCATGTGCACCTGCCCATATATACATACCTAACATACAGTTCAATGATAAATACCAATACCTTTCTCTAGACTTCAAACTGCCAACTTATCTCCTTTACTACACGTGCACATTAAATCATGTCTTCTAAATGATTAGGCATATTGAAGAACATCAAATAAATTCAAATTTGTCCAATTGGAATCTTCTAAACTTACCTACGTTGAATTAGTTATATCACGGTATCTATTGATACTAGAACATCTACAGAACATAAAGGGCGGGCTACATTAACAGTGCTTTCAATACTAAACAGACAACTTCCGACAGTTAATAACTGGGGTAGATTTTTTATTTCCATGTGGCCCCGCCTAATGTATATGTGGAACAAAGTTTAGCTCATGAATATGTTCAGATCAAGATTCATTCATGCCAAAACAAATCACTAGTGACAATTGTTAAAGTTAAAAAGCTGAAACCTCAACTAAAATGTGAGGGAGAGGGAGAGGGAATATGCAATAATTTTGCAGTTTCCTTCGCTCAAAAGCTTTTTTAGTCACACGTGTGAGTATTTTCTATATTCAGTTTTGCTGGAAATATATGGCCAGAGCAAGTTATAGAATTGCTTACCCCAAAATGAAGCTTAAAGATCACCTTCTACCCTTTTCAGAACAGATTAAGGACTTCTCACTCCTACACCAACTCCCCTATGACAAAATGAATAAATGCCCAGCAATAGCTACTTAAAAAACAATGATGGAATACAAATAGGCCCATGGCACTCATATTTGCACAAAAAAAAGCCCTCCATCTCGGATTCTTGTTTTAAAATTCTAATTGGCGCTCTGTTCAAATATATCTTTGTTAAGGATGTCCCTTGTTACTCACTCTACAATGAAAAGTCAAAAATTTAGCCTCTTCAAATATCATTGATTGCAAGTGTAATAAACAGCCCACACTTTATCAAGAAATTATGCTAGCTATTTCAGCACCATTGGATGAGGGCACCTGTTCATTCAAGACCTTGAGTTTAAGAACCTTGGTACATTTGTTATTAAAAAGAAAGAACCAGGATTATGAAGAACAAAGATGAAGTTACAATAGGAACTCTAACACACTCCAACGTCAACTAGAGTGGAAACCAATGTACAGATGGATATCGGTTATGTAATTCATATAAGAATATTGAAATACATGCTGACATCAAGAAATAAAAGTAAGATTAACATCGCAATCAGTTCAATTTGGTTATAAGCACATATACTAGTGTGAGGACTAAGAAGTCAATAGCGAAGTACACAACACATGGTAAGATTAGAAGCAGCTAAAAAGAAATGGTTCTTAAATAGAAGTCGCATGTTTACATACCCTTGAATCAATTCATTTAGCTGCGGCCATAACTCTTCATCCCTGATCTTGTTTATTGTAACCGATATCCTGTCTACAACTTGAATTGCCATTCTTATTTTTGTTGACAAACTCCTGATTAAAGTTTGAGTTGCAACAACTTTGTGAGCTTCAGCACCCCTCTCATCCAAGTGCTTCAGCTTACGACACTTTCTCTCATGAGCCACCCGCATTTTCTCCTCAACCTGCAAAAAAGCAAAACCGTGAAACTTCAAGCTCTCCAGTTTCAAGACAACTATTCAAAGATAACAGATAAATGGGATATTAAGCACTGCAGTACTGTGCTTCCAGATTCCACCAAATGCAGAATACTGCCAAAAGACCAAATAACGTGCATCACATGAGATATTTAGCTATTTAAACTTCCTGATATAGCAATTTGTTCACTGAAATGAACCGTGATAACATTTGCCCAGAAATAGCATAAGCTTGTTTGGTAGGTTCTACTCGTTGGAACAAAGAATTTATTCATAGGAAAACATTCTAAGAGTATACTTCCCGGTTGGATGAAGTGATTCATACGATTCCCAAGCAACTAGGTCGGACATAAATGGATTCTTTACATTGTATATGAATGTGGGGGGAGGGGGAGAACAGATCAGGAGCTATGTATTTATCATGTACAATCTATTGAAAAAGTTTGAACTACTCGATAAAGTTATCAGCCTCAATCAATTAAATCCAAAAGGATGATTCCATGATTTTGCAAAGAATAAAGCAAAACGCACCTTAACCTCTTGATAGAGCTTCTTTTCCCAAAGATATAGCTTTTGTAAGGTAGAAGAAAGATTTTTCGACCTCATCATCAATTCTTCATCAATCTCCAAGGAAGGTGGACCAGCCTCAGCACTTCCAGAAGTAAACGGCTGTGAAGATAGTGTAGGTAATGGCGGAGTTACTCGCAACATCTTGGAAGCTGCTTCACAGAGAGAGAAAAAATAAATATAAAATCCATATAAAAGAAAATCTCTCTCCACTTCCACATTTAGGACAATAAATAGACAACCAAGAGAAAAACAACTCATACAGATCACAATTATGAGCAATCTATTATCTTTCCACTCCTACCATGTTTGCGCTGATACGGGAGCTTTCCCACTTCAAGCATCTTTGCAATTTCATTCCCGCACTCTGAAGCTCTCTCAAATTGAATCTTAATTTCTGTTGCCACTTCCAGTGGCCCGCCACCCTTTAATCCGGCTTTGCCACGCTCCTCCGACCTCTCATTATCAACAATTTTCTTATCCACCACATGAACCTCATACGCCACTCTATCTTCTTCAGCACCCACGCTTGGCCTAGCTTGATAAAGTGAAGCAGAAGCCTCAGTTTCACCTCCAACCTTACCATCCTCACCATCCATTACTGGCGATTTCGAATAACTTTTAGCCTTGTCCTTATATTTCTGATCCCCATGCACTTCCTTCACAACCTCATGTTGGTAATACTCATCTTCCAAATCCGGAATCCCCTCCTCTTCTCTCAACTCCTTGGAATTCCTACTCGGCGTGTACTGTGGATAACTCTTATCGTAATTCTCAAATACATTCAAGAAATCCCAAGCTGAAGCTCGCAGAGGTGAAGGCGGAGCCGGAGGCGGCTTCGACGAGGAGGCCACAGCTGCAGGCGGTGGAGATGAAGATCCATACAGATTCCTCGGCCCATAACCACCACCACCACCACCACCATAACTTGGATATCCAGAATAACCGTAAGGGCTTGGATTACTCATTCCATAACCGCTATTCGAATAATTACCATAATAAGCTGAGGACGAAGATTCACCAAAATGAACAGTCTCAGAACTCACTGGCCTTTGCTCATAAACAACAGACGGCGTGGTGCCTTTATTCTTCATATAATTCGTATGAAAAAATCTACCTCCGCCGCCCGGAAACGAATCTTGATCCGTGTTCATATACTCTGAGCTCATATACTGAATATGTCCTCCATCATCATCACCACTCCCTTCACCATGACTATGCAACGGCGAGGAGTTATCAGAATGGTGAAGATGCGAAATATCATCCTCATCATCTTCATCTGTGTGAAATTGAATATGAGAACCAGAATTAGAATGAGAATACTGGTGTCCTTTCTTCGGCGAACTCGATCCAACAGCTTTTATATCTTCACCTTTTTTATTCGGAGGTAAATTCAGTTTAGTAGAGCCTCCGGAGGCGGCGGCGGAACTACTAAAATTTTCTTGCTTGATAAAACTATGCAACGAATCACCTATTCTCTTCAAGGAATGTATATAGGCAATATGAGCTTCCGCCAACGCAAACCGCTGCTGTATAGCCTCGTCAAGATAAGTACAACGCTCACGGCAAAGCGCAACTGCCGGTAGATCGTCGAGTTTCGAAGTAGTACAACCCATTAGAAACAAATAAAATTAAATTTTAAATAATATTAATAACTATTGATATTAATATTATTTTTTTTTAATTTAATTACCTCGGAGAATGGATTGAAGGTGATTGGGAAAGAGTGTTTGGTTGGTGAGAAAATGATTTAGGGTTTGAGAATGGAAGGGAAAGATAAGGGAGGAACAAGAAGATGAGAGAAACGAGGGATGGAGGGGAATCTTTTTGCCAGCGGGGGATGTGTCGTCAATTGTATTGTAGCAGAAAAGAAAGATAGAGAAAAAAACAGTACAGAGAAAGAGGGAGAGAGAGTGTTTGTATTTTACTTTTTATTTTCTAGTTTAGGAGATTTTTATTTTAAAAAAAACTGGAATGAGGTTAGTTACTAGAAGGCAACGGATAGCTACAGAGGATTTGTATGGAAAACTATGTTTTAGTCCAAGAGAAGATAAACTGTTTACTTTGGTACTTTATAGTTCAAATATATTCAGTATGATCTTGGAGTTTCCAAAATGTTTTGAGATGGTGTTTTATTGCCAGATAGTTAACCAATATCACTTGTTTAATAATAATAATAATATAAAAGACCTGTGTAAGATGGAATCGCATAGATAAATATTGCCTATATATGTTTTATAGTCTAATAATTTCCTTGCAATTAAAATCAGAGAAAAAATAGATTTTCAAAAGAAAAAAAAATAACGTGCAAGGCTGCATTTGAATCTCTATTATTTAATCTACAATAACTGAATTAGTATATTACTAAATGTAGAAGGACTAAAATATAGTTTAGCCTTGTTCTCTTTTTGGTTGGGGGGTTTGGTTTGACGGCAAGTGTGACGTGAAGTTGCCGCCACGACGTCTGAGGTCTTTGATCTTCAGTCTTATCGTGTATTTGAATTGTTTGAAAAACGCCCTTCTTAAATCGATTATTAATAACTGCATAGAAGGTTCTTTTTTTCACTGTCACGTCTAAGAAACGTTACCGTGAAATTGTTCGCCTGTTTCCGTTTTGCTAAGCTTTAATACAGGAGGGAATTTTGAAACGGACATTTAATTTATTGAATTTTAAGCGGACGTATAATTTATTGAATATCTGAGTTGTGAACGGAGATACTCTGCATAATTGTTACACTTGAAAAATAAATTGAATTAATACGAGTGTCATCCACTAGGAATGGTATATTATTTTTTATCACCAGAAATTAAATATGGCTTTTTAAAAAAAATATTAAATAAAATATACAGCTCTGCTAATTTGATTGTACTAATAAGGAGATTTTTTTAGTAATTTTTAGTTATTAATCAAATTTGATCCGTTCATCAGATCATTATTTAACTTATTAGATTCAAATTAAAATTTAATTCGTGGCTAGATTGAATTTAGTATGTATGATATTTAGAATAAAAAATTAAAAGAATTTTAATTTACCGAAACAACAAAAAAGTAAAAAAAAAAATGCAATGGTATAGATTGAAAGGGAAATCATGCCTACTTTCCTTGAAAAATAAAAAATAAAAAATAAAAAATAAAAAATGGTATTATGCATGGATCAATGTCCGCCGCGGTGGAGAAAGACAACGGAGCCTGTCGACAGGGCTCCATTTTGTTGAATCCTTGCAAAATCCATGCCGCCACAAATTGTATATATTCAAATATCAACCACCGTAATCCATAATTAAAAAAACACGTGTTGCTTGATAAAATATGATTAATATAGATATCCGAATCAATTTGTATAAATTTATCTATTTTTTTACATGATTACAAGATCCAGAAATTGTAAGAAAATAAAAGATATTTTCAACCTTTTCAGATTATTAGCCTAAAACATAAAAATAAAAATAAAAATAAAAATAAAAACAAAAACAAAAACAATAATTTCAGCATCCATTCTGTTATAAGAGTTACGTATACATCAAACCTTGTCAGACATCCTTGGTAATCTAAGAGCATTGGTAACTAGAATATAATTAATGTTCATCAAACCTAGTATTAAGAAGTCAACATTGTTCAAAGTCACTGTCAAGCATTGACCAAAGCCTTGATCACTGTTCAGCTTCGAATAAAGGGGGAGACGTGCTAAGTTGGTTGTTTGTTTCCTGCCCGTAAGAAGAAAAAGAAAAAAGAAAGTAAGAGACAAGTCGTTGGGAGCCTAGCCTCGTAGGCACATTCTTCAACAGATTACTTCATTAAGAAGCAAGTGCCTTGACATTTCTTCTCCTCCTCCTCGTGATTCACGATTATACACTAAAAAGATTGGTTCCACATTCTCCACGAATTCCCTTTATTTTTTTATTTTAAACATCATTTTACGTTTTTTAAAAATATATTATCAAGATAAAATTCATCTTGATAGTACAGGGTGGTTCGGAGAACTATACCTTCTAACGGATCACTTGTCCAGCAAATTAAGTCAGCATCATTGACTGGCCATTTTATTATTTTAATTTAAATCAAACGAGGAATTTATAAAAGAAATAATCAACGCATCTTAATATTTTAGTGGGCTTACTTGAACTTTCAGGCTAAAATAAATCTTTCAATTACAATTTGATTTGAAAAAGAAAAATCTGATTTTAAAGATGGTACAATAATTACAAACAAACAAAGACAGACAGAGAAACCTCTAATTGAACCAAATTCTATGGTGTACTTTTCTCTCTCGAAACCTTGGATTGGAATATTCAAACTCCTCCCACAAGTACACGTGGGGAGGAGGTTGTCCGGGAGAGAAAAACAATTCGGGAATGAGATTGACCTAATCTATATTTGCATAATAGTCAGTCCAATATTGGAATGTTAATTTGAAATTGAATTCCTCGTGAAGAATTTAAATATTCATGGTAGAAAATAATTATTGATATGCATGGTATCATTTGCTATTCCTTAAGCATCATGAGATTTTTACGAGGAAATCAGGAGATTAATCCAGCATATTAAAATAAAATTAAAAACGATAATTTTATTTTTTAAAATGCAATTACTATATTTTATTTTCACAATAACCAGAACATCTAAGTCCCCGATAATTATTATCCTGCATGAAGTTGTAAGATCTACTCAACCAAGCATCAACTGCTCTAACTAATTTTCCACTTTCATCAACTACTCTCTCTAGTTACATCTAATCACGAGCAGCCTGTATATTTCGGATCTCGTGTATCGAGTGTCAAACATGGGACAAATAGATTTCCATTCTTGCTTGCTTCAAGGATGAGTGGTGTCCAGTCAAGTGTCATGTCGAAGATTTTGCATCGCCAAACGCACGCAGCTGGCCAGAATTTTATTCAGTGGTTGTCGAGAAATAACAAGTTTTTTTTCCTCTTATATACGCTGTAGATCTTCTTGGGATCCCACAACTTCATTTTGCTATCCCCCTCTATTTTTTAAACATGTTGGAAATTATTGTCATCCATCCAGTTCCACAGCATTGATAGTTGCCTTCGGTGCATCATACTTTTTAGTGTTTTCTTCGATGGTAGTAGAGAATCTAGAGATAATGAATTGATGAGGGTAGCCTTTTATTTGGTCAAAACCTGGGGTGATTTTGGACCTCTTGCGAGCATCGAATTTGATGGTCACCTGCTACCATAAAAGAACCAGGGTCAGACGACATGATTGCAGAGAGTAAACAACCGAGAATTTAATGCCATAATAATAGTACCAGTATGTGATCATCTTGGAAAATATAATTACTGATTTTTTGTTTGCTTGTTTTTGATTATTATTTTTTTAAATTATATTAAAATAATATTGTTTTATTTTTTAAAAAATTATTTTTGATATAAAAACATCAAAAAAAAATTAAAAACACTTTTAAAATATAGGATAGAAAACAATATATCTCACTCCCTGCACACTCATTCAAATGGTTCCTCGAAGAGTTCTTTCTTTCAATTGGGTTTTCAGCGTGGGTGTGAAATCCTCGATTGGATATTTTCATCCATGCCCAATATAGAAACACTGGAAAGAAGATTTTTAATAAGAAAACGACATTATTGAGTGCGTTGCACTCAACCATGCAGGCATGGTTATTTGAATCTGATATGCGATAGAACAATGGGAGAAAATAATTAAATAGAAAAATATAAAAAATCACTGTAATCTATATAATTCTGTAATTGTTGTCTTGTGCTCACCCGGTATAAAATTCAAATTCGTTCTGTGATCTTGACGATCCATACTTCTGGACTTTTCTAGAATCAAGTGCAAAGCAAAGGACAAGCATGAGCAGCTTTCGGTAAATGGTTATTGATGAAAAAGCCATCGCCATCGCCAAGAATAAAACTTTACAGCTTCGCTGCTCAAAATTCAATGAGAATCCTCATGCGGTGCAACTGGATAGAAGTGTTGCAGTCATCAGTCTGGTGTCGAGGTTGAAAACAGAGTCATTTTGGCATTATGGCACGAGCAGATGGCTAAGAGGACATTAACCAGCAGGCCAGGGTTTAGATTTCAGGTCAGACTGGGAATAAAACTTTGCTGAATATTATAACCCAATGTCTTCTTTATTAATTATAACATTTTTTTATTAAAAAATATGCCAAATAACCATGTCGCGGACACGTGGGCATTATTCATGTCACTGCAAAATATACTGAAAAGAATACATCTCATGTGGACTGTTCATACACTGCAGCGCAACATGCAAATCAGTCTCGAGACAACAATTTTTATTTAGTGTTATGATGACGTGGACAAACTAATTTTAAAATAAATAAGAATGTTTTTTTAAGAAATTTGTGTTTAATGTTAACATATATCTTTAAAAAAAAAAAAGATTTTATAAAGCAACGGACTCAATCAGGCACCGTCAATCAGACAACAGTTAGGGCAACAACGATTGGGCGTCGCGACATGATTTGTTTGCTCATTTTTTCATGATTAGTAGGCAATTGGCAATTAACTACGTACTGAAACATGAACACTTTTCCTGGTAAAAGTAAAACCAGGAAAAAAAAATCATTTTTATTCTTGTTGAGAATCTTCTCTTGTTATTAGGGCTCAAAAATGAAATCTTACTGGAGAATAACATCTTCAAGGTACACCTTCGCATTGATTGCCTTTGTCAACCAGCAAGCATATACTCTGTCTGCATGATAATGCCATGACAAATTATTTATGACAGGGTTCTCCTGGGAGGTCTAAACTGTCTTTCGCTAAAATCTTATTTTTATATATAAAAGTATTTTTATATATATTCTTACAATATTTTGATGCATTTACAGTTGTACGGGAAAAAAAATCTTCAAGTAAATCCCTAAATTCACTCTCGAATTTCCCAATCTACCCTCGACTCATCCCTCTTGACAACACAATAACATACTACTACATTCTCTGTATTTTCATATTTGATACAATAATCATTGAAAATTTATATAATAATCCATTTTAGTGTTTATTAGTGTAAATTAACCAAAACATACAAATTAAAAAAAAAAAAAAAAACAAGAGTCACCAGTGCCCTGTTCACTGTCCGGAAAGAGAACCGACACATAAAAAGAATCCAATGTGTCTAGTGGGCCACCGGGTCCTGGACATCGAGCAGCTAGAAGAATAGCCATGGGAGGTGGGTGCATTCTGTCAACAAACATTTCCCAACCATAATCATCGCGCATTACTCCATTGATGTAGAATTAAAGATTTCTCAAAACAAGACAGATCTACTAATAATATAATTGAGTGTATGTGTACGGGTGTTTATGCAATCAAAGAAGAATAGAACATGGTTTCAACGAATCATGTTTGTGTCATGTGCGTAAGATACTTAAAGTTCGCACTGGACCATTCATGTGCCTGGACTCTCCGGGTCTAGCATTCAGCTTTCGAATATACCCAAAAGGTTCGGCCTCAAAATCATTTCCAAATTCCATCGTCACCCTCCCTGTAATTCCTGTAAAGAGTATCTGTTCAGCTGTGCATGATATGATATGTCATCGTCGGTGATGAAACCGGGACCCAGCTCGGCAAGTTCTTGCCCGGGTCTAGTCGCACAGGAAACAAAAAGAGAACTAACTCATTATTCACTAGATCCGGGTTAAACCCCGTAAGAAAATTAATTGATTTAAAAAGAAACAATTTGAATTTGTTTCTTATAAAAAAAAACTAGACCTGGTTTTATGGATTGTGTTAACTAGGATTTAGTGTTGTTTGCCATAATATATTGTTTTTGAAAGTATTTTTTATTTATAAATACATTAAAATAATATTTTTTTTAAATTATTTTTAATACCAAAACATGTAAGCAGTCTCTTATTTTCGGTCTGTTTGTAGTTATCCGGGGCTTAACTCGTCGGGATCGGTACTGTTGTTTCCGCAGCATGGGACCTCACCTGGAATTTCACAGCGCTGTCAAATATATAATTGAACTCACAGAACCTGTTTGAATATTGTTGTCACATCATTTTCACAATTATCACTACTTTCTTCATCAATGATGTACGTTTCTGCACTTCAATTACTCTGCCAGAGGAATTAATTAACCCCACCAGAATGGATAAAAAAACAAAATTAATTTCATCTGGAAAAAAAAAAAGAGTTCAGTTTCAATGCAAAAAGAAAATGCATTCCGGCCAAATGGATTTTCCTCCCGACATGCAGTGGGAGCAAAGGGAACCTTGGAGACTGGAGAGGGAAGTAAGCACGTGACAAAGTATACCTGTTTTTGTTCTTCCAGTAAAACAATAAAATTTTAATGATGTTCTTAATCAAGGATTAGCAGAGTCAAGTCAAGATAAAACATAATAAAAGTCAATAAAGGTGAGAATATCCACACTGCCCTACCAATCTATAAAAGCCTAAAGCATAGGGGACTTTGTGCAGAATCCCCCCATGGATATCCATCCACCCACCTTTTCAAATCCACTAAACCAGATCGTGATGCCCCTATTTTAATCATCTTGTTCTTATAGGAATACGGGAAAGCTGAGCGTACGGATCGCAAAATAAATTCCATTAAATTTAAATTTCTAAGTACTGGTGTACAGTATACCAGGGGAAGCATATCCTTGCTGTTGTGATAAAAATACAGTTACTATCACGAGACAGCAGAAATTGACACGGTGGAAAGAACGTATCTTTTATATTTTAATTTTTAAAATATAAAGATTCATTTCAAAACTGAATTGTTTTATATTTATATCTTTAGTTTTTGAATTAGATATATTTCTACAATCATTTCTGTCCTTCCTCGAACACCAGTAACAATAAGACGCAACTACAAATCTTATTACAAGGACAGTCTAGTCTCCACACAAGAACTGTCTAGCAATGGTGGCTTTTTGTTGGCGTTTTATGCGTTTTTCAAGATAAGTTTTAGCTAATTTTGGTACAATATGCATGTGAGAGAGAGGTACAAACAGCTCACCAATCGTCTGTTTTTTATTGTATTTCAAAAATATTTTTTTAAAAAAATGAATATTTTTTTATTTTAAATTAATTTTTTTATTTTAAATTAATTTTTTTATAAATTTAAATTAATTTCATACGTATATCAAAAATTATTTTTAAAAATAATATATATTACACTCAAAGACAGTCTTTTAAGTGTACAGAATTCTGCGGAGCCTCTTCCTCGTCGTTACTCGAAAGTCGTTGTCATTTGGCCTCCGAGAAATCAAAGACCATGAGACGCCGAGACCCTGCTGGCCAAGCACTGGCCAGGCCTTCTATAGCAAATAAATATATAATAACATCCTAAGAACAAAAGGTAAACGACGAGTGATCATGTGTTCTCCGTCGTGGCCAATAACAGCACCACGCGCTGCTTGTTTATGACATTTAAAATTAAAAAAAGAAAAAAAGAAAAAAGAAAAGAGGCGACTCGTCAAATCATACAAAGTGTCCTGTCGGCGTGGTGATTGAAACTTGTTCGAGGGGTCGGCTCGGCTCGACCGAGAGAAGATTCATAGACAACGGACTTCTCCGAGGCTCGCCTTTGGTCTTCCATCTTTACCAACCAAAGTGATTCGTTTTCATAGGTCCATTGATCCAATAAATGAGATCCTAGATTAAGTTTTGAGTTAGTTAGATTTTATTTTTATAAGTTGTTTTTTAAAAATATTTATTGTTTGAGAATATATAAAAATAATATTTCTGTTTTTTTTAATTTATTGTTTAATAAACATATTAAAATAAACTGAAATATTTTTATTTTTTAAAATATAAAAATAAATAAGTTAAGCAATAGTTATAAGTGTTTGTTTGTTACTGTATTTTTAAAATGTTTTTGAAAAAACAATATATAAAATATTTTTTGTATTTTATTTTAAATTATGTTTTTGATGCTGTTAAATTATTTTGATATGCTGATATTTAATATAATTTTTTTTTAAAAAAATATAATTATAATATATTTATAACTTTAAAAATCAACTTCAATCAAGTAAAAGTTTGTTTGAGAGTTTGGTTAGAGTTTTTTTAAAACAATTTATCCAAAAATGCATGCAATTAATATTTTTTATTTTAAAAAAATGTTTTTGATATATATTCAAAAACATAGAAAGAATTATTATTTTTTAAAAAAATAATAATTATAACGTCATCACAAGGACATGTAAGCTGGCTTCCATTCACATTTGTGGAAGGGCTCCCTAATGATTTGACAGTGATAGAGCGATTGGTTCATTGAATTTATTAGTAGGCTCCTCCTCTTTTCGCTCAGAATTTGTTGGCCTCTCCTTCTTCTTATCTCTCATCGGGAAAATGAAAGCAAAAAAACAGAGCAATCATTTCTCTATAATTTATTCCTAATATTTTTATTTAGTTCTTATATATTTTAAGAGTTTAATGTGTTTATATATATATATATATATATATATATATTTCTATTTATTATTATTATTATAATCGTAGTCAGTCAGGCTAGAAGAAAAAAATAATTACGATACATGTAGAGTGATGAAAAGAAATTGCAGATTGGAAATTAAAGACCAAGTCCCTGTTTGTTTTTCTGTGCTATCTGTTTTTAATGTGGTTTGGTCCGCATTTTATTTTAATTATAAATTCAAAATTATCTATCAGGTTTGTCATTAAAAATACATGATTTATAATTATTTTCAACTTATTTTTCCACGTCATTATTAAAAAACTACTACGTGCACACAAAAAATAAAATTCATCGGCCAGGCATCATCTAAAATTGGCACCTTTCGAGGGAAGTCTTAGGCTCTATCATTAGACTTGCGAAGCCAAACTGGGCTCAGCATGTCAACTCAACAAACCTTACCTTTCCAGGCTACAGCATTGTGGATTTGTAGTTTCAATGTGCCTTTGGTCACTTCAGCCAGACAAGTGAGAGAATAGAGTGGGTTCCAAGTTGAGGAATATGAGTGGGCTTTGCCTGTTCATACATTTTGCCAAACATAAAACTTGTGCTTCAATACATAAATATTCACAGTAACATAAAGGTTTTTCTTCATATGTAGAAGTCGCTTTGCTTTGATTGTGCTTTGAGGTCTTTCAATTTCTTTAGAATGTTTGTGAAGTAATCCTGCAGATATTTCTCCAGTGTAACTATATCTTTCTGCTCCACCCCGAGAAGATTGTATGTCTCATTCATCGGAACGGAGAAAACGACATCACTTGTAAGAACCTGGGAATTACCGTGGGAAAAGTAAAAATCTCATTTTTGCTTTATTCTGTGTAAAGCCTTAAAGGAAACGAATTCTCGAAGCAAAAATCATTAGTGTGGACATCTGAAAATGAGACTTTATATAGTCCTCAAATGGAGGTTGATGTGAGAAGCAGCATAACACGAGGTGGCCAGTTGATCTCTTGAAGGTTCATGATATACCCCCACATATCAAGAAGACTACTAACGAATCATTGTTTCAACAACATGGTTTGCGGACTTTAGGAATCTTCCATAACCATAGAAATCTTTTTAACATGCTTCATTTGCAGTTTTAAAATGCTAACTGACAAGTGTCAAGACGCTTGCTTTGTGCAACATGGCTAGAAGGTGAAAGGAGCGATGAGAATTGGTTACCTCAGAAAATGCTAGTCTGTCAGCAACATCACTTGTCCACTCAAAAAACCTAGTCAACTGACGAGTGAATCTCAAGACAGAAACCGGAACAGTAGTAACATTTGCATCCTGCCCTGCCAGCCTCTCACACAATGTTATGACCTAAAACCAAGACAGCATGCTTAGCACAGAACAGATGAAGTATATAATCATTCACTTTGGTCCGACGTTGAATATCAACTTCATACACGAGGTAAGAAAACCCGGAATTAAGTTGGTAAAAAGATTTCAGGAAGAATCACAATGTTGGTCTTTACTGAAGGTTAAATATTCTTAAATATCTCTTTACCTCTTGAGTAGTCCAAGCTCGAGGTCCAGCAAATGTGAGGAGCTTCCCATTAATTTTCTCATTCCGTAATGCTATTAATGTCAATCGAGCTATATCCTAATAACATGTGAAAGATAGCAATTAGGAAAAAGAAAACCTCAGCTTTGGCTTGACTTCACGAAATTAATTACCCTAGCAGTTGAGAGCAACCTGGGTGTCCATGTAAGCAATTCTTGTGGGGGCATCAGTTCCCCAGACAGATTTATCTTCTAGTATAGGTACTGCATATTGCCCAATAAGACCCTGGATAAATTAGCAACAGGCGTTATCAGCTTGATCAATAACATCAGTGAAGAAATTTGCCAGGGAAAAAACAAAACCACAAAATTAGAAAGAAATGTCAACACAGACACAGCTACTTTTTCGTTCTAGCATCATCATTAGAGAATACAAACTTGTCTGAACATTGTTAATATACTTACGCTTTTAGGTACACAAATTGATTCACCTATCCTTCCACAAACAATTGTTGTTTCCGAAGTGCAACAAGAGTACATGTAAGGAGTTGTTTTCACCATTGTATGTTCGCATTTTTCCCAAGTTAGGGAATGATGTGGGATCAAAGATATTGGAGACAATGATAGATGAAGTGGTCTTGTGCGATATGTCTAGCTAACAGAGAGCACAGATCAGAACTTCATGAGAATTTAGTTTGGGTGACCACTTACTTGCATGAAACCACATAACCGGATTATGACATGATTTAGGCCAGAGTCCTCGAGAAACTTCTCGGTGCAATACTTAATCTCCATCAGTGGAACTTCAGGGTGCTTGTCACAGTTGTGAATAGAATAGAACACATATTTCTGAATTCCCATTGCTTTTGCACATTGAATAAGAGCAACTTTTCCTTCCCAGTCTACCTAAACAGAATTTATGGATCAGATAAGGCCAACAAGAACATAGCAAAACACAATCAGGAACATCCACGTAAAATTTCCTGGCATCACATTCAGAGAAAAAAAACATAAAGGTCATCGAAGATATTAACCCTTCTTAACAAGTTTATTTTTAAAGAAGGCGGATGCTACTCAAAACACTGTCCAGATGGAAAATGGTATTTACTGTGAAGAATGAAAATTGTGGGAATGCGGAACTATTGAGCAGCACGTAGAAGAAAGGTCTATGGATCGATCCAATCATATTCAATGTGAGAACTAATAGAAGAGGGCATCACAACACCATCTCCGGTTTATGTGGAAGATTTAAGCAGACAAAAGAACCCCCCCCCCCCATCTTCTTTTTTGCATTCAATTTCAATACAAGGCAGATGCCATTGCTTTCGTAAAACTATGAACAAAGAAACTGCTCTTGATGCGAGGCATTATGCACATGGACATTTCTAGGCTAATAAGAGTCCTTAATAGAAACAAAAAATGAAGAGATTAAACAGATATAAATCTTTCAAAACACTACATACCGTTTTAATGGGCTCTTCTGGACGCCCAGTAGCACAGTCAATAATTGTATGAACCCCAACCATCGTTGCAGGTATAGTCTCAGGTTTACTGAGATCTGCCTGTTCATCCACATTTTGAAAACAATATTAAAACCAGATCAATCCATCTACAACAACATAACAAAACCTATACCGACAAGCAGAAAAAGAGAATAAAAACAGCTTACATTGACAACAGTGGCACCCCAATCACGAAGGAAGTCAGCAGGAGCAGGTCTTGGTCTAACAAGGCACCTAACATCATAACCTTCATCAAGGGCTCTTCTAACAATTTGCCTGCCTAAAGTACCAGTAGCTCCTACAACTAATATACTAGTTGGCCTAACAGGAGTCCCCGGTCCTAAATTCATTGCCCCTGTTGCCTCTGCAGTTGCCCTAGCACTGCATTTGACAAGATGATTTACATTATATTTCCCTGAAGGAAATGAGGTGGAAAGAGAGAGGAGAGGTTCTGGTGATAGTATCCTACGCCAGGAGAGGGGGTTAGTTGTGGGTGTGGTGGTGAATTGACGGTGTTGATGGATTTTTCCTGGGGTTGCTAGCTGAGTTGGGAGTTTGCTTGCCATTGCTGTGGGAGTGGAGTGGATGTGGACAGAGAGGGGGGTTGGCTGGCACTGAGAGGACAGAAAGAGCAAAAAAATTATGGACGGGAATGTTGACACGTCGTCCTCTCGAATGGATCAAGATATTCACCACGTGTACTGTTCTTCAACTACTAACGAGAAAGAAAGGGCCCGTTGGCGCCTTTTTCTTGCAGTAAAAACGACATCGCTCTACAATTCATGCTCGAAGACACATTATTTGTTTTTCTATGGGAAAAGTATTAAATTATGATATAAAAAAAACGAGTTGAGGTTTGTAGATGAGCAAGAAAATTGGATTTGAGGTTGCTCACGTGTTACCTTAATAATTTGCTGAAGCTAATTTCCTGCTACTTGGATAAAATGATGTCGTAATAGATTATTTTTTTGGTTTGCATCGTTTTTTTCCCATAAAACAATTAAGAGATTTCTTGGGGCTTTATGTGTATCTTTTATTTTGGTCCTTGAAGTTGTAAATTCTTACTAGACAATCCCTTAACTTCATTTATATTACGAAAAATCCCTAAGTATAAAGGGAGGAGAGAAAAGGTAGCGAAGAGATGGGTTTATTTTGTTGGGTCAATTAAAACGTGTTTTGAGATTCACAATAGTTTTTTCATGAATTTAAAATGACTCAAGGATTTATTTATTTATTGATGAAAAAAATATAGAAAATGAATGTGGGAATAAAAAATAATGGGCCCATTTTTTTCAACAAATGATTTCCGAAATTTGCAGACAATAGTGACGGAGTTACAACACTGTCGTTGTTGATGGCTTGGTTGACATCATGTTGTCCAACTTTTATATAAAGAAAAAATAAAACAAAAATGACCGTATGAGTCCAATTCAAGCACTCAGGTCTAGTTGCCACGAAACCCATGCGATCAGCCCTCAAGCATGCCCGGCTCATCTCTTTGTTTCTTCCCTTTTAAAAAAAATAAAATTATCACTATCATTTTTTTTCAAATTTATTTTTTCATAGTCTAAAATAAAAATAATGATTATTTTTGTATGGTTTTTACCTTTTTTTTCTTTTCAAAATTAGTATAAAAAGATCATAATTGTAAAAAAATAATGATTCTTCATGCAATCTAAAAAAAAGATACTTGTTTCCAGATTTCTTTTCATAATAATCGAGGTTGATCAATCTAAGAGATATAGTTATAAAATATTTAGGACTGATACTGAAAAAAACATTGATTTTGATAATTTACAATTTTGTAGATTAATAAACATCAGCACTGGCCATATATATATATCAGAAGAAAGGGCCCAAGTAAAAGGATTTGATTTTAATAATTTATCATATTGTAGTTTATATGAACCCTTCCAGCATAGATAACATCCTTTCGTTTTCGATTCTTGTCTCTCTTTTTTCCAGTTATTGATCCTTTTAATTAGATTTTAGATGATACAGATAATTAATTACATGTTTGCCCTTTTCATTTATTAAAATCAAACATATTTATTATATACATGTAAATCTAAAGATTAGAATATTAATACACATTTAATGAAAAAATTGTCACAGTTACCGTTGATTTATTTTAATTTCATTGACTTGAAGTTTTAAAATGAATTAAAATGCTAAACAAATTTCATAAACATGTTCACGGCATAGTACGGGTATCATTCTGGTTATCACTGTGGAGGGAATTTAGCAACAGAAGGAAAATGATACCAAGCAAATAAGTCATCACAATCTATAACTAAGTGTTACCAACAAAAAAAAAAAAGCTTCATATATAATCACTTTCAGTAATCTATACTTGAGATATCCTAGGATCTTTTGCGATTTCTTTTGCCATTGAATTTCAAATAAGGTAAAAATCTCAAAACAAAACACACCTTGATTTTATTTTCGTTGTCGAGTTGTCTATCTGGTATATTTTTCATGCTCCTCTACTTCTAAACACCCATCTCACCTTACGGCAAGAATCGCCGACCAATAAGGAAAAACGAAGGGTCGCCCAGGGCCTCTGTATATACAAAGTTCTTCTCGCACTATGCCGGTTGCAGGAGACGATGAGCTGTTGTTATTGAAAGCAGAGGGAGAAGGGACCAAGATGAAGACCCAAAGAAGTTGTAGAAGAACTGGGTTAGGTTAAAGAATTCTTACTCTTGTTATGTGAAAAAATGCAGCCTCCTCCCTCAGTCAGAAAAGAATTCCTCCGAAAGCATTTCACCAGCCAGGCTTTTACCATGGACCGCATTTCCTTTGTCCAGGTAATCCATGTCAGTCGCACCCTGACCATGCTCGTTCTCTATTGAGTGTTCATCAGTTACTTCACTAGCCTCATTCCTCTTGATATTCTCTTTAACATTTTTATGGCCCTCATGTGGTAGAGTCTGAGGAGTAGGATTCGGACCTGTCGCAGCCTTAGCTACAGAATCCTCACACAGGCAGGATGAAGGATTTTCATGGAACTCACCTCTGCCAGGCTTCAACTCATTTGGCTCTCCCATGAAACCGATTTGGTGAGATCGAACCTTGGACATAAATTCTTCCCATGTTTTGTTATGTCGGCTCGTAAACAGTTTGTACAGTTTTTTAACATTTGGACGAATTGTTGGTTTGTGCCCAAAGTATCTCCTGCGATACAAAAATATGACACAGCAGTCATGGATAAGTGCGCTGCCAAAGACATCAGCATAAAGCAAGACTAAAGGTGTCTAGGAAAGTACAAGGAAGTAGAGCAGTTCAGGTGTCATTTAAAAGATTTTAAAGGCAAATGCAATATACACCAAGAGAATTGTATAATTTTTCCAGCCCCGAGAATTGCCAGTGATTTGTGTTTGCAGCAGGCAATACTTCAATGTTTAAGCCGTTTGGACTTGAAAACAAAAACAAGAAGAGAGCATAAACATTTCTAAGAGAAAATTATTCACCGGTTAATAAGTCCTTGGAATTGCTTCTGAACAAACTGTAGTCATAAAACAAAAGGAAAGAAAGAACTTGGTGCCTTCAAAAAAGAAAGAACTACTACCTTCGACCAGCTATTATTTTGGCCATGTTTCCATTGTTGTTGGTAGAAAAAACATCACTTTCATCACAAACAATGAAATCCAGTGCAGCCATTCGAGAAGAATATGATGAAAATGGTGCCAGCTCTCTCTTGCTGGCTAAAGTCTCTTTTGAATGAATATTCGGAAAGAGAGCTTTGAGTGGTGCTAATGTTGCTTCACCTCCATATACTTCACCTGAAGCCACGTATAAGTGAACATCACTTCCGAAACCCAGAGCTCTCAGCATAAGACCAACTTCCTCTGGTGTGAGAGGGCATTTTCCCTGCCTTCGTTCTTTGTCAGGGTTACTTGCCTGTGTTCACATCAAAATAAACATATCAACCATGCTTCATAAACCATTTAGTATATGCAATGTGTACTGATAAACTACAGGGGTCTCACGTGCAAAGATTTCCACCTTCTCCGGATCTTGCCAAGTTCCATCCTTTCTTTTCCTCCCCCACCAAAATAGCATCCAGAGAATGCAAGCATATCAGGTTCAAACCTATATCATGACAACGTTAAATTTGTGTTAATGCTCTGACCCTTTCCTATGCTGACTATTCTAAGCTTAGCATGGGTGTAAGAAATTAATCCCCAGCACAATTCAATAATAAGAAAAACTTGCCAAACAATGATTCAAACAACAATAAAGTTTCTAGAAGAAAACTATCATAAATCAAGCATTCGGAAGGATATTACCTCAAGTGCAGGGCAATAAAGTGCTCACTTTTCATTCTCATTCTCTGAACCAGCTTTTTGCCTATTTCAAGAATCGAGTCTGTGAATTTTAAAGCATGGTAGTTGACTCTACATCTTAGCTTCTGTAAATCTGGGCTCAACCTATTTGAGAGCCTATAATCAAACTTTCCGAGCTGAACAACCTATAAAATCAAGGGATGGCCAGCAAATGTGAGATGACATGAACAAGAAGAATCCGGAAGCCAAGCAGTATTCAATTAGCACAAGTAAATGTGTCATTTAAGTTCGTGGGTTTAAATCTCATGAATACCCTGAAACTAATGCTGCAAAGCAAGAAATTAACAAAATATTTCAAAAAATTAAAACGAAAAGGAACATCCAACAGTTTCAGATATTCTGTCCCTGCTTTCCCTAATTGGCTTTCAGTTTCACAACCGCACAAATATTGTGTTCGTATGTCCCTGCTTTGATGTGTATCAAATTCTACATTGAAATTAGAGTTTGGCCACGGATAGTTGCTTTCTGAAATTCCCTAAGTAAATTCAATCACCGAAGTTGATGATACTGTAGTTATATGATTTTCCATTTTGTGCATCCTTTCATGAATTCTAACACAATCATGGTAAATTGAAATTTTAGCTAAACAATAACCATAATACAGCTCATCATACAGATGTTTTGCTTAGCTTGATGGATCAAATTCCACTAGCATCTATTGCTGATGCAACGATGAAAGAATTGAACTTATAAGTCAGTGATTTATAACTGAAATCAGCCTTTTCATTAATCTACCAAACAAAACTAGAAAGGTAAAGAGTGATAAAATCGTGTCCTGTAAAAGCTTTTCATTTATTAGGTTGCACCGTTTACAATCATGAAATAAGAAAAAAAATGAAAACATAGAAACATAATTTTCCACCTTAACTTTTAGCAGAAAGCTTACATGCTTCTTATTAAGAACAGGTAAAACTTTAGTCAGATAGCATATTGGAGTACACTTCCTTGGAGCACGCGTTCTATACGGGGTCAAAACTTTCCCACCCTTTGCGGGGAGCTGTTTGATAATAGTAACATCTTTTGATAGGAATGAAATGAACCAGTCAACATCAAATATTTCAGCAAAATCACTGCATCAAACACCAGAATAATATGAACATGTTGATATTTGAGCAATCAGAATTGAGAATGTTAACAATGGATACAAGTTGAAATCCGCTTCCATACCTACTATCATTCCAAAAAGACTTCTGATCCAGCTTAGGAACAACAAGAGTAGCATTCAAAATATAAGCTGCAACAACACCATCCGTTATCTGCGGTCATAATGGTTATAAAAATCTCAGTACCACAGACAAACTAATTTACCGTCTGTCTATTTCAAGGCAAACCCACCATTGGCAGTAAACTATCAAATAAAATCGTTGCATCAAATTATTTCCAAAACTCAAAATGTAAGAAACTCACCCCCGTTCTCTGTTGATTTAACCCTCCACTTGTAGCTATTAACAAGTACCGATTACGATTCGTTTTCAAATCAGCAGCTGCATCATATAACAACACAACTCCAAATTAATGTACAAAGTCTTCTGCTCAGATTAGCAGTAAAAAAAAACCTTAATATATGTCAAAAAACTAAAAAATATCTCAAGCATAGTCCGCCAATGAACAAAATTAGACATGAAATCTATTACCACTCCCCATTCAAACACATGACCGCTTTCTAATTAAGACCAACTTCGTCATTTTTTACAATAAATTTCTGAAACTGATTAATATTTAATATTCTAACCATTCCTTCGATTATAAATAAACACAAGATTATCATCAAAACCAAATATCTCCACATAAAGAGGAAAACAGCAGATATCAAAGCCACTATAATTTACTTTGAAAGCTATCGCTGGCGTTACTGCAGCCATAGTAAAACTTCGATTGCATTGAGTTCCATAAACGACGTCCTCCGCTTCTCTAACCATTTCAGAAAACCAAAATAAAATCAGGCAAACTAAAGCTAAACACGCAGACACGATGTGCTAAAAGAACAAAGAGTAGTCGTATAAGTTACATACCGGAACACGAAACGGCGACGTCTCTGTACTAAACGTTGATTCGTCTGCTTTAGCTCCATTTTTTAACTACCTCATAACACAAAACAAAAGGTCGTTCTCATTAGCTTGATAATAAAAAGAGAAGCGTAAACGTCCATCTCACATGAGAACGAACAAAACAAACATCCACGACCGCGAAAATCGGAAAGGCAGAGACAGTACCTGTGAGGAGCGGTGTTGGTTGATGATAGGAGGAAGAGGAGAGATGACAGAGAAGGCGGCAAAGAAAAGGAGGAAGGCGAAGATAGCGGAGAGTAACGGAAACTGAAGCAAGTAATGACGCGTAAAGAGAATCCAGCGGAGCACGGCGGCAGCGTTGTTACGCCGTTTGGTTTCTCTCTTCTTTTTCTTCATTGTAGAAAAAGAGAGGGTGCTGTTGAAAACTAGCTTCTGAAAGGCAGGAGAGAGAGAGTGTGTAAAAGCTGATGAGCAGAGATGAGATGAGTAGTGAGCAGAGCAGGGGAAGGTGATATCTTGTTGCTGCTGCTGCCGTGATACGAAAAATACATTTTCGTAATCATTTATTTAATTTAACGTTTTTACGAGGGTCCCACGACATTTTGATTTCCAGATCCATTCAGGCGTTCACTGGAAATGGCCTGCTCGAGACTTTCCACCTGCTATATTTATACAGGGGGTGGTTTGGGTGCGGGTGATGTTATGGGAATCGGATGCCGAGGTGGAGTGCGATTTGGACGCGTGGGCTGTTGATGGTAATGGCTGGTTTGGTTTATATCATTTTACAGGAAAATTAGCCCCGTTTTTTTTTTTTTTTTTCTATTCTTAGAAAGTTTAATATATTTGACAGTGTAATTAAAGTTGTACAAGAGAAGGAGAGGAGATTTTTTATCATTTTAAAAAAAAAATAGTATTATTACTTCTTAGTGATGATTTAATTTAAAAAGAAACGTCAAAGATATCATGATATTTAGTGAGGATTTGTTTTTTTAAAAAAAAAACTTAAAAAAAATTCTTGGAATTGCTATTAAACATAAAAATATATTTATTTTAGACTTTTTTTCTTGAAAATATTTTTTTATTTAATCAACATAATATTCTTAATTTGATTAAATTTACAATATTTAAAACACACACACACACACACACACACACACACACACACACACACATATATATATATATATATATATATATATATATATATATATATATATATATATTCATATTCAGCCCTTAAATCTTACTCGATTTATCTATTAAAATAATATGTTCATATATTATGTGATCAACTACTGAAAAGAAAATCATAAAAATATGTTAAAAATACATGTAGAATTGTTAATAATAAAATAACGACTTCCATTAAATTTTCATTAATAATTTATTATCAATGGTAGTAATTTTATTTTCATGTAATATACATAATGATTTTAAAAAAATATTAATTTGTAAATAAACAAATAACAGTATTTAAAAATTATGTTAGAACTAAAGAATAATTGATTCTGATAAAACAAAAACAATTAGGGATTAAAAAGAAAAATGCAAGGGGTTAAGCCAGGATATTCTTTATTTTTTAATTTTTACTAGCTACCCGATATTCTTTATTTTTTTAATAAAAGTATAAATCTTGCAAAAAAAAATGCAACGTTTTTTTAATTTAGGTTAGTGTGTGATTTAATAACATGTAAATTGCAATGTAAAGGTGCCAGTGATTTACTCAGGAACTTTTCTAACAATTTCACTACTTCCCGGCAAGATCTTTGTATGGTCGCTCTCTTTTCACGTGACACACACGTGCTAGCATAACCGCCAATTTTTTACACAGAGCTGAAGCGCGTGCATTTTTTTAACCCGTAAAATGATAGACGTTGCCTCACGTGCTACTGGAGTGAGTGGGAAAAGATGTACGGTAGCCTAAACATTGTCGTTCGCTTTTCGATGTGATTTGCTTTTGTTTTTTTTATCTCCGTGAACCCCATGCAGTCTTGTAGTTAGTTTTTCAACCTAAATTAAATATCAATTATCTAACTATTTGAAATATTTTTTTACCTCGACTCGATTCATACCACATTAAAATAAATAGAAAAATAGTTTTGGTCAGGACAAAAATTATTAAAATAAAATAATTAACTCTGTCAAAGTGGTTTTCAGAATAATATTACAATATATGGTATTGACTGAACTATAAATGATTTTAGATAATAGTAGTTTTTTTTTTAATTTATTAGGTATCTTAGAATCTAATCAAAGCAATCATGGAAACTTAATTTTAAAAGATTTAAAAAAACCCGATTGTTTTGTATTAAATTAATATATTATAGTGTTTTTCATATTATTTTAATATATTGATATTAGAAATAAAAAAATATCTAAATATGTTTTTTTTTAAATAAAACATTCTAACTTATTTTCGGTCGTTTCCACGAAAACAAACCCGGGATAGTTGTGATTTGTGAACAATGTGATTTAGATCAAACAGCGTCAATTTGATCAAGAGTTGTGAAGTGGACCCACGTCACCTGCCAGTCAGAAGATATTGGAGATAATCCTTTTGTAATTAGTGCTGATTAGGTGATAATGAAGGTGGTTAGTTGATGGAAAGTAAAACTATTGTACTTGCACATAAACCCACCTAATAATAACCTAAAAAAACAAATTGGGTTGTTAAAAGATGCAGAACTTGTCAAAAGAGATAAATTATTGTCATCTGAAAACGAAGGTAGCTGATTGTAGCAGTTCTTTAGTGCGTTAGAGGATTTAGAAAGTGTTTTTTTTTTTTTGTTAGAAATAATTGTTTTTAATATTAATACATCAAAATCATCTTAAATAAAAATAAATTATTTTTAAACATAAAAAAAAGGCATGTTTTCAAAGTACTTCCGTGACTGTAAAATTACAACATTGAAAGCTTGTGTGCCATATAAAACTTGTACCGTTGATTTAAAACTTGATTTGGTTATGTTTTGTTTGGAACTACATCTTCAAAAAATATATCATGATAATGAAAAATTTATAATCTGTATAACAGATCTTGAATTTGAATCAAAATATATAGTGAAAACTTGTGTGACATATAAAACTTGTACCGTTGTTTTAAAACTTGATTTGATTATGTTTTGTTCGGAACCACATCTTCAAGAAATATATCATGATGATAAAATATTTATAATCTGTACAACAGATTTTGAATTTGAATTAAAATATATATTTTTATAAAAATCTGGGACAGTCAAAACTTTATTAGCTCATCTAAACTCATAAAATATACTTTTTAAAAAATATATTTTCTCTCATCAAAAAAAAAATGCAGAGCTAACTATAAAAGTTAACCCGAATAAAGTTTCAAGTAAGACACAACCAAGTCAACTTTCAAGGTTATTTTAAAAGAAATCTCTCCAAAATAATCTCATTTCAATTAGAAATATGAAATGATGATGTTTCAAGGTTGATGCGACAATCCCATCATCCGACTCAAGCTTCGAAGTGGGATCAACACCCGCACCACATTTTTTTTTATATAATTATTTACAAAAGTACATCTATCCATTCAAACATCCAAAGACTTTCATTCATATGTGTATGAAGGCAACAAAGGTGATCAATAAGAGTTTTTTCTTTTCTTTTATCAGGTTCAAGTTTTATTAGACATGCTTGTTATTCTCGTGATGTCTTATATGCTCATTGAACTTGCAGAATATTTAGTGGACCTGAAAATTTAGTTGTAGTATACGCAAGTTAACCCGGACATCCCAATTATTAAAAATAAAATAAAAAAGCAACAAAGGTTGTCAGTGACGAGGAAAGCAATTTCTGGACCTTGCATTTTGCTTGATGTAGATGACCGTCTTGTGTTTTCAAAGTATTTTTATTTATAAATATATTAAAATTATTTATTATTTATTTTTTAAAAATTACTTTTAATATTGTGTCAAGATAATTTAAGAATATAAAATATATTTTTTAAAAAATAAAATTTAATAGAAAAAAACCTTGCACAGCTGGCTAAAACAACTTTATCAAGACAACTTATGGATCGATGTTTTCCTTGAAATTGCCGCAAGCACGTTGATGTTGTTGATTGATGCATTATTCGACGTCATGTCTATCATGCTCACAGACTCACAAAGGAACATAGATGATAATTTGAGTATTACAAGTGGTGTAATTTTTAATCATGTCTCTTTTATTTTTTTAATAAAAGATTCTACGTATTTAAGAGAATAGATGTGATGATAAAAAATTTATAGCTCGAATTAGAATATATATTTTTTTATAAGAATTTTGAACAATTAGGATTTTACTCACTGGTCTAATCTTATAAAATATATTTTTTAAATAGCATAGTTTCCTCGTATAAAAAAGATTTTACAATGTTGGGCGTGTGTGTATAATCATATTTAAAAATATACTTGATGATAAAAATATTTTATATTTAAAAAATTGTATTTTTAATTCTTTCTTTCCTTTCTGTCTCTTTTCATTGTATCTCTTTTTTTTTTTATCAAGTATTAATTGTTGTAACCTAAACATTATACTTGTTTTTTGTTATTTTGATAATTATAGCTTGAGTATGATAATATATATATATATATAAAATAAAAATAGAGAATTTCCTTACTAGGATATAAAATAACTTGCAGCTAATATTTTCTATACACAACAGCTTGAATATAAATTATTAGTTTAGAAACCGTCTGTACGGTCAAGATAAATTAAATGATCGTCTCGAAATTGAATTTTAATGAAATATTTAATTCGTATTAATCATTCAATTATGCAATGATGATCCCGGAATTGCACTTGATTAGCAGAAGGAAAAGGGATATTAAGAGTGACATCCATCATGTAGATTTTATTCTGTAAAGCTATTCGAACAGTAAGACATTATAAATTTTCTAGAACACGTTCAATCGTGATCATGATAACATTTGGAATAGTTGCGGGTTTACTTGTTTAACTTAGATTAATAAAAAATAATATGAGTATTTATTTTATTAAAATAAATCAGCAAGTGATAATATTTTGATTATTACTCATGTAAATTAGTATTGCAAAAATGTCGTGTCTATAGGAATTAAATTTAGAAATCCTTCTTACAGGAAACATAGAGATACAGATTAAAAAATCATGTTTATTTATATTTAAACCATAAACCCATGGTTGTCAAACCTAGTACCTATCCCGAAAAATGACATGAGTTAACTAATTTTTTTTTTAGTGCAGTCTTAATTGAGTATAATCATTCAACTAGGTTATTGAAAAAATGATTAAGTCAAGTAAATCTTGCTAGATCTATATCTTATACAGTTCAAATAAAAACTCAATCTAAATTAGACTACGTGCTTATTTGATAGTGTGACTGCAGATGTTTTTTTTAGTGTTTTTAATTCAAAAATATATTAAAATAATATTTTTAAAATGTTTAATGTGGATGCAAAATCAGAAACTGCTGAGAGTCGGATTCGAATGCATGTCCTTTTCAATTAATCTCGCCCGCCTAAGTCAACTCGGCTACCTGAGCATATCGTTCATTGTTGACGACAATATATATTAATAGAAAGTTTTATATATTATTGTCACAGTGAATAGTAATATATGTTTGTATGAACAGTACCATCATCTATAGTAAAAATAGCATGCGGTTTATCTTTAAGTGTATATATATCTTTTTATCACCTTTTATCATACCTCTGGCATCACTCAGCCAGTCCAAGTCCATCATCTTATCCTGGGCCGAAACCCAAAAGGCTCGTCTCTCCCACTCTTCGTTTTTTTCTCTCCTCTTCTCTGCTCATTTTTTGTAACGTTATTTACTCCCAGGCTTTTGGCTTTGTTCTACGCCTTCATAACTCTTCTGCTACAGCCTGGATCATCCTTTGATTTATAAAGAAGAAGAGCACAAGGCATGAAGAATTTCTGACAGAGCAGAGCAAGCATGCCCCGACTTCAAAACACGGTTTCCATACTCCTCCATCAATTCGAGGACTTATCCGAAAAAATACAGGTTATTGGACTAATTAACTTAAAATCTGACCTGAATTCAACTCCGAGCAACTAGTTTCTGGTGTTAATCCACCAGGAGAGACTGGGTTTAGTAACTATACTTTGGTGTGTTGATGGAGTTGTGTCGAAGCATCACTCTTGCACTGTAAAAGCATAGCCGGAGTTTTACTCGCTTCTGGCCACAAAATGTGCTTTCCGGTTGATGAGTTTCCTCGAATCAAAAAAAAAAAAAAAGTGTTGATGGGGTTGATTAGATGCCATTAATTTGTCTGCGAAATTGCCACGGAGCTCTGCAAAAATCAGCCAAGATAAAGCAGTAAGGTTTAATCCTGATGAAGCTGTCGCCTTCAACATGCAAGGACTTACACAGCCATCTCACTTTCTTTCGCCTCCCATCGCCCCCCTCGCCATCCATGAACTGATGCCGACGACAGATAGTTTGATGCTCCCACTATTGACAGTAAAATGACGTCGGCCAACTCTCGAGACCCTATACAAGGAGACGAAACGGAGAGGAGTGAAATCTTCGAAATAAATAAATAATTTGAAACATGACGCAATTTCGATACCACCTATGACAAATATCGTTAACGACTAGTGCCATGGTAGAAGAGGAAAGGAAAAGAAAAGGTATATCATTAAAGTCTATTTTAAAAGGCATGGTTTAATTTTATTTACTCCGAGCAATGTGTGTCCACGGCAATCAATATTATAAGCTTTTTCATCAAAGTATTTTTTCATATCAAAACTATATATATATAAATTAAATAAAAACGAAATAGACCATGGAGATAGCATGAGGGATATACTTTTTTTTTCATCAAAGTATTTTTTTAAGTATTTCTATGCATTAATATTAAAAATAAATTTTAATATATTAAAAAAATCCTATACAGCAATCTATACTATCAAAATACCAAATAGAGCAGGGGTGTGGCCCAGTGGTTGAAGGGGAGCTCCCTCCTTCACAGGATCCAGGTTCGTGTCCCAGTGGGAGTGGGAGCTGGAGGGGTCCTCCCCTCTTGTTTCTGGGTCCATCCCTGCGCGGTATGCCTGTCACCCCCACGGTGTCTTACATGCTCATTCAGCTTGCAGGATGTTTAGTGGGTCCGGAAAATAGTCGAGGTGCGCGTAAGCTGGCCCGGATACCCCGGTTATCAAAAAAAAAAAAAAATACCAAATAGACCATGGAGATAGCATGAGGGATAGATATACCTTTTCTTTTTGGCATGGGTAAAACAAAATAAAAACAGGGGGACCTTCTCTCTCTCTCTCTCTCTCTCTCTGCATATCAATACGGAAAAATGGATACTCCTGGGAACTTGAAGACATCAATCTCCGAATTAGACCTGGATCGCCCCAACATCGAAGACTACCTTCCTTCCGGAACCTCCATCCAGGAACCTCTTGACAAGCTTAGCTTGTATGAATTCTATCTCATGCCTTTCGATTCGGGTTCTGTTTTCGGATACCTTTTGGTTTCAAGCTCTGTTTTTTTTGTAGTTTTTTCAGAGCTTTAAAGATTTGATTCTCAATGGGTTTTGCTTGATGGGCTTTCTTGTTTTTGTTTAGGCGTGATTTGCTTGATATTTCACCTACTCTTACAGAAGCAGCTGGTGCCATTGTTGATGTGAGTTTTTTTAATCTTTTTTCTTCCTTTTAGTGTTGATATAGTCATTCAATTCAACCCATGTTCGGGTGAGCTTAAATTCAAGAATGAATGAATCAGGACTCACTGACATGATAAGGAAACTGTGTATTGGATGGAAAGGGAGAATTTTGGGATAAATTAGATGATTAGATTTGATCATTATTAAAATTCTGAAATCTCGACCGCAATGATTTATGAGCATTTTTTTTCTAAGATTGTTTCCGTTAACTTTGTGATTAACTTGAGACTAAAGTAGGAATCTAGGCATGCGATGGTAGAATTAACTAGCTTTAGCTAATTGAAAATGACATGACTTTCTTGATTCAATACTAGGCATAACAAGTAAATTTAAATCATTTTTTTTAAAATCAATTTAACCTGTTTGGATTTAACTCATATTTAACAATGAATGAATCAGGACTCATTCACACGATGTTTCAAGTCAAATCCTCCAGAACCGTGGAATTGGAATGTGTATTTGTTTCCCCTTTGGTGCTGTGGTGTGGTGATTCGATATGGGATTTTGTTTCCCCGTCAGGTTAGTTATTTGCTGGCTATAAAGGGTGTTGTCTTACACATTCAAAAGGGCTCATAAAGTGATTGGTCCCCATGCCTATTTACATAATCTGGGTTCCTGATTTGTTTCAAGATGTCATAATGAATATATGAACTGATGCTCTTTATCTGTTGCTTTTTATCTTTCTCAAAATCTTGTGGTTCCTATGAAGATTCTGATTGACTTGATGGTTTATCTTTGAACAAGTTGCTACATTGGTGAACTTGTGTTCATTCTAGCTGGTTGATGTATCTCAATGCAATCTGCAGGGTTCTGGTACTGGCAATTGGGTGGATCATTTTTCTCTCATCCTACATTCCAGTGCATCTGCTGCTGAAAGGACATGACAAACTGAGAAAAAAGATAGAGGTGTCAGTAATTAATTTGTCAAAGCTTTTGCTCTATCCTATGTATATAGAACACAATTGTGAAAAGTTTGTTTTTCCTGTACCTGAAAGCTCTAAATTTCTCTACAAGTGGTTGTTACAAACAGGCTGAATTTATTCCTTATGTTAATCTATTCTCAGAGGAGTTTGGTGGAGGTAATTTGTATGTTTTTTGTTGCATCATGGACTGGAGTTGTCAAGTACCATGGACCACGACCTAGCAGGCGGCCTAAACAGGTTCATTTCAGTTTAAACATTTTGTTGGATGTATTTATGTTTAAGATATGTTTAATACTTTGTTAACCCTTTGTTGATCTGAGTCATAAACTTGCTTTTCATGGGCTGCACAGGTTTTTGTGGCTAACCATACTTCCATGATTGATTTCATCGTCTTAGAACAGATGACACCATTTGCTGTGATCATGCAGAAACACCCTGGTTGGGTTGGTAAGTGAGAACTGACTTCATATGTATTTCAGATATTTTATCCAATTGACGGTGAAGCCCTGAATTATATGTCCATCAACAAATATCGAAAGATCCCTGAAATATGTGTAACTGATAATATCCCACAAGTAATTTGTGCTTTAATTTTGAATGAAGAAATAGTGAAACCCCTGGTCTTATCCTAGTTATTTTGTTTTAAGTTCCTTCTGGTGTTTGCTCATAGATAGTAAGTAATGTGGTGGACAAGCTGAAATGATTGTCACGTAGTCTGGCTTAGTGTGTTTATTAAATTGAATGGATATATGATTGCTCTAAATGCAGGACTTTTGCAAAGCACTATATTAGAGAGTGTAGGATGTATCTGGTTCCATCGTTCAGAGGCAAAGGATCGTGAAATTGTAGCAAAGAAGTCAGTGCAACTTCTGTTGGTAAAATTATTGTTGATGAAAATGATGTTGGCATCATAATTATATGGAGTTGTATTTTTCAGATTAAGGGATCATGTTCAGGGAGCTGATAATAACCCTCTTCTCATATTTCCTGAAGGAACTTGTGTAAATAACCACTACACTGTGATGTTTAAGAAGGTATGAATATTCAACATAAAACTTATTGTACTGTGATGTTTAAGAAGTTATGAATATTCAACATAAAACTTAATTGTTTCCTTAACCTTGTAATGAACCTTTCTTTAATTTCTATTGTTTGATGATGTGCAGGGTGCGTTTGAACTAGATTCTACTGTCTGTCCAATTGCAATCAAGTACAATAAAATTTTCGTTGATGCCTTTTGGAACAGCCGAAAGTAAGAAGCTTTTCAAAATGTGAGGAGGTGGGGTGTTTTTATGGTTGAGAAACATGATTAAATGTCTCATTTGCAGGCAATCCTTCACAACGCATCTGCTGCAGCTGATGACATCCTGGGCTGTTGTTTGTGATGTGTGGTACTTGGAGCCCCAAAATCTGAGACCTGGAGAGACTCCCATTGAGTTTGCTGAGAGGTAATTACTTTCTTCTGAGCTGCAAACAATGAGTGTTGCCTGTTTGCAAGGGGCCCTTTTTTCCCAATTTTTTTTTTTTAAATTAGTGACAAATGCGCTGTGTATTTCTTAACTAAAAGTTCATTCAAATCACTTTTAATGCATTTATGCAGGGTTAGAGACATTATATCTGCGCGAGCAGGTCTGAAAAAAGTTCCGTGGGATGGATATCTGAAATATTCTCGCCCTAGCCCAAAACATAGAGAGCGCAAGTAAGCCAAAAACTCCCTTCACTGCCTTTCTTTTCCTTTATGCCTTTGAAACACCCGATGATCACACTTTTTGACTCTGCTATTAGTTTTGTATATATGCATCACAATATGTTTAAAACCTGCAATAATATGTCTGGCAAAATAATTTCCAAGTACATATAACAGTAAGGATGATGCTCACCAGCCTATGACAATGTTATTCCAAGTTTCTCTTGGGGTTTGTATGAGCATCTTTTGCCAATAATATCCTATATTAACCTGATTCTGCTGGCTGTACATGTCTGAGAATAGTTGATGACACGCGTTATCTTGCTACGGCCATTAATCACTTAGTCCCTTGGATAAAAATAAATATAATTGCTCAGTAATTTCTCTCATCCCCCCCTTTGCATTTCAGGCAACAAAGTTTCGCTGAGTCAGTGCTACGGAGTCTGGAGGAGAAGTGATGTGTATTCCGCAGTTTTTTTTCACTTGTATTTATCCCAGAGATTGCTTCCTCGCTCCCATTTTATTGTTCACATGTAGAATTTGTGTTTTTTTTTGTCGACAGTTGTGCTGTGGGAAGCAAACTTTCGAGGAAATTGCATATCTATCACTTTCTTGGTTTTGCCCTAGAAAATACGCCAAAATAGTCATGACCGGCACATAGTCAAGTTCCTCCCCAGAGTTTCATATCTATACAAACAAATAGTCAAGGTTTCCCTCTAGAGTCTTATACCTGTACGAACTTTGACCTACACATGAACTTTTTTCGAACATAAACAACAAAATTCTACGAACTATGATAACATATCTAATTTTATAAAATAAACTGATTATCTTAGTATAAAAGTTGAATACAAAATTTTGAAATTGTGAAGCATCGATTAGGCATGATAAAGAGTACAAGAGTACCTTTTGAAAGTCCAACAAAAAGCGATCTATTAACAGAGTTACAAGATTGAAAAATAAATAAATAATGAAATGATAAGTTTAACGTTAATATATACATATGAGGCAATAAGACGAAGAGAATCATATATGAATTTAACTTAAGGTCTAATCCATAACTCTATATGTTTAGAAAATCAAAACATAGCTTAAACTGATTGAACCTAAAAGATTTATTCTTCCCTCAGTCTAATTCAAGTTATTTCTTCAATTATCTCAGTACCTTTTATTCATCTACTCCTCTTTTACAAGTCTTTAAGGGCATTATTGCCTTTTCCTATTTATTATTTCTCTTTTTATTTCAAAACATCACAAATTCGTATTCATTTTCTTCGGTTTTCAGCCTTAGAACAACCTTGGATGGACATAACGTTTCATCCACACCCAAAATATCCGACGGCGCAGGACCGAGTTTGGATTGTTTGATCGGATGTCACAATATTCAGTTAACAAATGATGTAATTCTAAAAAAAAAGGCGAAAATATAAAATATTATCCCCATCTAAGAACTGTTTGCAATTTTGTACGTAATAAGAAAAAAACGCTTGTGCGTGGGAAAACAGCCTGGAATCAAGAACGGACTCATTGGACTGATAATGACTTCGCCCATCCAAGTTTAGTATAAAACGAGCACGAGGATGGAAAACACAGCCAGAACAACATTCAAATGTTCACATGTTTTTCTTCACTATATTACTATTTAATTGCGGACCGCAAACGACTTGGTAAGCAATTACCCCGAATATCTCCTACGCGGTGAAGAAATTTTGGAACTACAGTGTGTGGTTGCAGTGAAGGCAATCGAGCATTCAGCATCTTAGTGTTGTCCTCCTATCCACTATATATTTTCCTTTTGTCAAGCCTCCACCCAAAGAGGCGGCGGTGGAGGAGAACATCATCGGAAGTTAAAAACACAGCCAGCAACAGAGCAGCTTAAAAGGATTGCTCTGCCACATCTTTCTGGCCATCTAAAATTTTCCTCTTGATTACCATCAGACCTGTCACCCTGTTGGCCCTACATAGAATTACAGCCGGAGGAAAGCCGATATCTCTCCGTTTGAACACACTGCCGTGTCCAACGTAAGACTCTGAATTTGGGGCAGGTCAAAGTCTCCTCCAAATTGTCAAAGTCAACAGAGAAATAAAAGCAAGCCTAACCTTCCCCAGAAAACCAGGCCTTTCGTTCTCATCTCATAAATTCCTCTCCTACCCACGTTTGAATTTATATATTTCAAACAAGCGCAACACACCTCCACCAATTGCTACGCTGAACATTTAGACAAAATGGGGTTTGCTAGAATTCTAGTGTGTCTACTCTTTTACTCTTCTTTCACCACCATATCGGTAGCCCAGCAAGCATTCAAGTGCACAGCAGGAAAGGCATGTCGTTCTTTGGTTGGCTACAAGTCCCCTAATACCACCTCCATCTCCTCCATCCAGAAACTCTTTGGTGTCAAAAACCGACACTCTCTTCTAGGAGCAAACAACCTTCCTCTCTCAACCCCATCAAACTACGTGATCCGAGAGCAACAGGTAATAAAAATCCCAATCCCGTGCATATGTTTTAATGGGACAGGAGCCTCAAACAAGATGCCAATTTACACAGTCCAACCAGATGATACGCTGTATTATATTGCAAACAATGTCTTCATGGGCTTGCTTAAATACCAAAGAATCCAGCAAGTCAATCAGATAGAAAATCCTGATTTGATCAACGTGAGCCAGGAGCTCTGGATCCCACTTTCATGTAGCTGTGAAAAAGTAGATGGCGAGAGTGTTGTGCATTATGCACACTGGGTGGAAGAAGGGAGCACTGTGGAAGAGATCGCGGAAATGTTTGGGACAACTAATGACACACTGTATAGGCTTAACGGGATTGCTAATAACAGTCAGCTTTATGCAGAAACTGCATTTGATGTTCCTCTCAAAGGTTAGTATTTAACCTTTTCTTCTTTTATATATATAGACTTGTTTACCATGTTCATGCACACAAACAGAGAATTGAATTTAAACAATCGCAAATCATTATCATCTAACCAAGAAAATTAATCAATTTAAGCTATGCGCTCATTAAACTGCTTGTGGACTGACATAACAGCCAACCCAGGAATCAAAATCCTCTAAAAGTCTTCACTACAGTCAATGTCTTTTGTCTTCTTACCGAAACCCACAAAAACCACCAGTTCGCTCCCTCCTCCCCCCTCCTTCCACCCTCCACCCCTTCCCATATCCAACTTTGAAGAAATCACACCATTGCCAAAATGGGTTTCCATTTCTCCCCTCTACTTCTCATCCTTCTCTTATTCTCTACAACCCCCACAAAATCTTCATCCCAAACCTTCAAATGTAATTCTTCCTCCACATGCCGTTCCCTAATTGACTACATCTCTCCAAACACAACAACCCTCTCTTCCATCAAAACCTTCGTTCCATCTTAGGCGCGAACACCTTCCCTCCCTCCACGCCACCAAACTTCACCATACCAGCAAAACAGCACATCAAAATCCCATTCGCTTGCTTGTGCATCAACAACACTGGTCTCTCAAACAAGCAACCAATCTACACAGTTCAAAAAGATGATGGGCTTTATCATATAGCAGCAGAAGTTTTCTCAGGATTGGTAACATACCAAGAAATTGCTGCTGTTAATAATGTAACAGACTTGATTGATTAAGGTTGGACAGAAGTTGTGGATTCCTTTGCCTTGTAGCTGTGATGATGTTGATGGGGTTAAAGTGGTCCATTATGGACACTGGTGGAAGATGGGAGTTCTTTGGAGTTGATTGCTCAAGAGTATGGGACTAGTAGAAATACACTAATGGCTTAATGGGATTGCCAATATCAGCTCTCAATTGGCTGGTCAAGTTCTTGGTGTCCCTCTCCAAGGCCAGTTAATCTAACTCCAGTCTTTTGATGCATCATTTGATTTTTATTTTTAGGTTTTCTCGTGACAGCTTTCGTTATTAGTCTCTAATCTAGTCAAAACCAAACTATTCATGATCTCACGCGTTTTTAGAAGATGCGGAAACATTTGATGGAGAACATTCAGGTAGCTCTGAGTGGCTCATCCATTGACTGATTAGATGCTTAAAATTTTCAAAAGGAAGTGGCTGAAGAAGTGGGCATGTAGTAAATTTGAATTTTGCATTCTAAGTGGAAATTCCTTAGATTTTGTGTTCTTTTCTTTTGTTGCTAGCAGTATTGAGTTGAAAATGTTAGAAAGTGGCAAATCATTAATAATGTTCTAATCATGCCAATTCACAGCCTGCAATTCATCGGTGAGAGAAGACTCATGGGATTCTCCATTCCTTGTTCCTAATAACACCTATTTCCTCACTGCTAACAATTGTGTGAAATGCAAGTGTGATGCTGCAAACAACTGGACGTAAGTTTGATGTGAAAATAGCTTTGCTGTATTGAATTATTCACTCAAGTGATATTGTGGGGATTCTTGATTTGGTATAATTCGTTTCTCTTACTCTCCAGATTACAATGCGATCTGTCCGGAATTAAACCATCCAGTTGGTCAACTTGTCCTGCTATGCAATGTGAAGATAGCTCGTTAACAGTCGGCAACACTACAGCTTCTAGTTGCAACACCACAACCTGTGCCTATGCCGGTTATAACAAGGACCAAACCATCTTCACAACTCTTGCCACACAGTCCACCTGTCCAGTTACTACAGGTAATAGCTCGCAATAACACTGTTAAGTTTAGTAACAAAAATCTTGGTATATTATTCTTTGAGGGTTGGATTACCGTGATGATTGGGAACTTACTATGTTGTCTTTTGATGGTGGACAAAACAGCTCCTGGTGGAAGTCCTGGCAATTTTGCTTCAAGGATTGGTTTGAGCTGGAACTACTTGTTCATCTCTATCCACTTGATCTGCTTCTTGTATATCTTCTTTAATTAGTAAGAAACTGTGCTTCTGTGTTTGTTTTTTTTTGGTTTATTACGGGGATGTAAGAATACAATTTCTGGATATAGGGTCATATGAGCAAATAAATGAAGATGAAGGCATTGCTAGCTTAGGATTCTCCACCTTACAGAGATGAATCGTAGCTTAAGGTCTAACTTCATCTCTTGTGTTCCATAGAGCTCTAGCAATTTCTGTTCCCACTTCATGTATCTATCTTTTTTGTTCTGAGTCACGAACCAAACCACACGCTACATATTCAACAGGTACACGAGAAACATTAACAAATCATTAACGTTTGAATCTCTTTGTAAACCTGAATCAATACCAAAAGTTGTTTTTACCATTACTAGATACTGCTCGTTTGAGTACGCATTAGCTGGTGGTTTTGCAACTGCTTAAAAGTCAAATAAGAAGTGCATGTTTTGAAGTGTTGTTGAAGTTGTTTTTGAAAATGTTTTTCGTTTAAAAATATATCAAAATGATATTGTTTTATTTTTTAAAAATTATTTTTGATATTAACATATGAAAATGATTTAAAAACACTTATTTTTTTTTTAATTTAAAGTAAAAAATAAAATAAAAATTCAATTTTTTTCGATTTTTTTTTTTGAAACGGAGTGAAAAAACACCTCCGAATAAGAACCACTTCAAGAACCCGTAGCATTGCATTCCACGCTTAGGGATGGGATCGCTCGGGGTTGAGTTTTTCTATTCTTTGTAATATTTATGTATTATAAACGTTATTAATTTACGCGTAATAAATATGATCATTTTAATATTTAATCAATACTAAATTACCATTTGATTATTTTACAATTATGTAGGTGAAACAAGAAATTTATAAGCAAATTATTAAATTCACGGAGTTGATTTGAAAAATTTATAATTAAATATCATGAGTTTCAAGTTAAGTGTTTTTTTTAAAAAAAGATACTGATCCGTTAAAATCTAAGTTAACCTAATTAGTAAAAGAGCTAAAAGAGCTCGGTGTCGGTGGCACTGTACATTGTGACTCAGGCGCACTGTGGACTGGACATTTGCTGTCCGTGCGTCGCGCGAGTTCGTCCACCCTTTTTTTTTTTTTTTTTCCGGCTGAGAACAGTGAATTAACAAAACAGCCCCCCGAAAACGACAAAACACGCCGCCAGACCGGGGGGCTGCGTTGTCATTGCACAAATCGAACCGAACCTGTCCGGTCTGCCCAGCCGGTCATCCGCTTATTTTATTAATTTTGAAAATTGGCTAAATACGGTTATAGCCCTTAATAAGACAAAAACGGTGTTTTAGGTACATGGGCAGGTAGGTAATTGACCCTATTTTTTAATTATTTGTCTCGGTGGCTGTCAAGTCGTCAGCTCCACGCGCCAGAAGGTTTTTCGTCGCACGCCCTGTTGAGGCGGAGCGTGTGTCGTCATACGGTGGCCGGAGATGGGCAACCGCCGTCTTACTGGGTGCGCCTCGGAGTCTTCTTCCTCCCGCGTCGGTGCGTTTCCACATCCGATGTGCGTGGACGGCCCGTCGGCCGGTTGAAGACGGTGGCAACGTCTCTCTCTCTCTCCTGCACGTAAAAGTGCAGGAGAGGCCCCCGTGTTTTTGCCTTTTGCACTTCGGTCCCTCAACTTGCAATTTGTTTTTGAGCCCTCATTTTTGTTACATTAGTTTTAATTTGGTTCAATTTGGTCCTTCAGGGTGAAATTAATTAAATGTGCACCTTTCACTTCGGTCCTGCAACTTTTTATTTCCGGATTTGCTCGAAATAGGTCAATAAATTCGGTACACAGGTTTTAATTTTTTCAATTTTGTCCTTGAATTGGAATTGATAATAAATGTGATTTTCATTGCAGCCCTTAAACTTTTCATTTATGATTTCAATCCCTGTTTATTTGATTTGCAATTTAGCCCTTAAACTTTTAATTTTTTAATGTTCATCAAATAATTTCTACACTTTTCCTATGTATATATAAATATGCTTAAGACAACAACAACAACAACAACAACAACAATAATAATAATAATAATAATAATAATTATTATTATTATAATATCATTGTTTCTCTTACTTATTCTTTTGTTGATGTATTTTTTTTTCTCCGGATAATTCGATGATAATAATAATAATAATAATAATCATTATAATTTAATTGTTTCTCTTGCTTACTCTTTTGTTAATGTTTTTTTTTCCTCCGGCTAATTCGATAATATGTATTATTTTACCAGTTATAGCAATGATAATTTTTATTTTGAATTTGTTTTCTATTTGCCTGGTGTTAAATTTCCCTCGATTTTTTTGACTCTTTCATTTATTTCCGCCACTTTCATTCATTAGAATAATAATAATAATAATAATAATAATAATAATAATAATAATAATAATAATAATAATAATAATAATAATAATAATAATAATAATAATAATAATAAAATAAAAAATGACCTACGCTTTTTTTAAACAAAATTATTGCTATCAACATTCTCAAATACATTTAATATAATAATATGATGAATAAATTTTATAAAATAATAAAAAATATTCTGGCTTCGAATTTAATTTTTGTGCTATTTTGTTAAGGTTTATTTCTTAAAAAAAAATTATTTTTAATATTTCAGGTCTAACATTATTTTTAAAAGAGCTCGACCACCAACTGTTCACCAAGACTCATTGTCGTTGTGGACTGACAATTTTTTTCCCGGTGCTTCACACGCGCATATGCATTTTTTTTCCAAAAAAACAATTACTTCTTTCTCTAATTTGTTTGGCCAAAATGACAAATAAGTTGCTTTTGCCGCATGGTGGTCTGTGCGTTGCCATACCAGGGCCGCGCGGGTTCAAGACGCTCAGGCAGGGTTTTTTTTTTTTTTTTTTTTTAATGGGTCTCTCTTTTTTTTACTTTAAACAGGGTGGTTTTTTTTTAAAAAAAAAAAAACCGATTTATTTTTAAAAATGAGGTTCTCTAAAAAAAAAATGGTTGTTGTCTCTCCTTTTCTTTTTAAACTAGGTGTTTGTTTTTTAAAACCGGTTTCTTTTTAAAAATTAGGTTTTCTTTAACAAAAAATGTTTTTTTAAAATAACCGATGCATCCGGGTCACCTTACGCGCGACACAACTATTCTCCGAATCAACTTCTTTTGAAATTTTTTATTCCCATCTTTTTTTCCCGCGTTTAAATTTTTTGTTATTGTTCTTTTTATAACTAAAGTGTCGTTTTTTTTCTCCGTCCGAGTTTTTGTTTTTTTTTAAAGTATGTCAAATTAATTATATATTTGTATATTTATGTCAAATTAAAGTATGTTAAATAATTATATGTTTTAATATTTATTGAATATTATCACCTAAGAATGTATATAGAGAGAAAAAAATTATCTTGGATTTTTTTAAGAAATAAATTTAATATCAGTATTCTTAAATACATTTAATATAATAATACAAGGAATAAATCTTAGAAAAAAAAAATTGTCTTCGAATTTTAATTTTGTGCTCTGTTTTTTAAAGTTTATTTCTTAAAAAATATTTATAATATTTTGGTTTTTAATATTTCATATCTAATATTACTGGGCAAAAAATACAACTAAAAAAAAAACAAATTTACCTAGATTATCTACAATTAAAAAATATTCAACTCACTTCCCGTTTCGATTACACTGTTTTTTTTAGACGGCAGATAAGTAATTATAGCACGCAAAAAATTTAGGTTTATTTCAAAAAACATGTTACAATATTTTTATTTATAATGTGTCAGATCTAATATTACAAGAGAAAAAAGGCAACTCATAAATTTTTTTTGACAAATTTACCTGGATTATCTACAATTAAAAATTCTACGACCCACTTCCCATTTCGATTACACTATAAAGTATGTGAGACTAATTATATGTTTTAATATTTATTCAATATTATCACCTAAAAATATATATAGAGAGAGAAAAAATGACCTATGATTTCTTGGAAAAAAAAATTTAATATCGGTATTCTTGAATACATTTAATATAATAATATGATTAATAAATCTTATAAATATAACTTTGGCTTTGAATTTAAATTTCTTTTTTATACTCTGTTTTTATTTCTTTTAATAAAAGGTAACTTTTTTTCACATTTTTTTTATTTTTTAATAACCGTCGTGTCCAAGTTTTTTTTTTTTTTTTAAACCGGGTTGCTTTTTTTGTGTTTTTTTTAACCAGAGTATCCGTGACAACAAATTTCTAACAAATCATTTCACCTTCTTAGCAAATTTTCTAACAAATTTTATCAAAAATTTTTTAGCAATAGCAATATTCAACCACTTTTTGGTTGAAAAAAACCATTTTTAACAGATTTTTCTAATTACAATTTCACTAATTAAATATTACAATAACAAAATACAAGATTAATAAAATCAATCAATTTTCTACATAGATAAAAAAGCCCAGTGGAGCGGGCAAATCGGCTCGTCAAATCTAAATGGATGGAATCTAATATTATTTAAAAAAAAATAAAACCATGTTATTTTAATTAAAAAGATAATCAGAGCTTGTCAATATATAATTCAATGACTCCGACCCAGTCCCGAGACAGTCCTCGAATTAGGTAACACACTATCAGGACAGGTATCTACATAGCGGCCCAAATCATCATCCCTAAGTAAAGCCCATGAAAACCAAAAAAGCCCACAAAAGAGCAACAGCTTAACTAGTACGACCACTGTGCTATAGTATATAAACACCGATCTTTTCGTAAGTTCCAGCTCAGTTTTCAGCAACATGAGACAGGGTGGCAGACACTTCGGTCATGGCGACGTTGAGAAACCTCGTAAGTTGTTAAGGATGTCTTCCCTTGTTTTTTTATCTCTTAAAAAGAGCCCAAAAAACCCTAACTAGGAAAGGTAGCCTTTTCTCTCATCTGCTTTTCTTTTCTTGTTATTCTATCATTTTCCATCACTTCCTCTCTTATCTTCTTGGTCGAAACCAAAGAAATATTTCTCCAAAATTTCACTTTTTAGATCAATTTCCCTTTCTTTATTTAATTCTATGGCGAAAAGTTAGTTTCTTTGTGCTCTGTTGTGTATAATTCCATTTCGTTGATCATTTTGTTTTTTGTACTCCATCTTTGTTTTTCTGTACTCTTGTTTTTGTTTTCATAAACCTAGTTAGAATCTTGTTTTTTTGTTGTTGATAGATTTCAGAATTATATTACTTTTGAATGGAAAATAAGAGCTACGTGTTTTTTTTTTTTTAAATTCGGGAGTCATTTTTGTCTTCTTGCTGTTGCAGTGATATAGAGGAGTTAATCATCTATTATTGAAGTTTAGAGGAAGAATTAATTTGCTGACAATGGCTAGTACTCGACAATTCAGTGGCAGTACACTGTGTAGTGGATTGACAAGTAGAAGTAGCGGTGGACAGAGTAAATTAACTAAAGGAAAGACGCAGCGTTGTTTGCCGAATCGAAATGAAGTTCCTAAAAGTTTGAGGGGCGGAGATGTTGCGTCGAGAAAGTGTCATTTGTATGCTGAGAAGATGACTTCTTTGTTGCCTCTGGTGGTCAGACGCAGGAAGACGGGGTTTGGGGTGGTTTATAGTCAGTCAAGTTCTGGGTATGGTGTGGATTCCACTGATGTGCAGGAGAGATTAGTTTTAGAAGAAGAAGAGCGCAAAATTGTTAATGGTTTGAGAGAAGAAGAAATGTAAGATCAAAATTCCATCTTTTCATTAGTTTGATTAGTTATTTTTGTTGAATATGAAGAGATTCTTTAATGCAGTAGTTGTTTGTGGGGTTTCATGATTGATGCTGCTGTAAAAGTCTGCAAGTTAGTTGGTTGTAGAATGTCCTTATTGTAAAATTCTTGAACTTTTTGAAGCAAGATATTCTGTACTTTCCTTTTCTTTTGTATTGGGGACAAATTAGTTGTAATCATGCATCGTAGGTTACAAATATCATCAAAATTAAAGAAGCATTGAAAATCACATTTTATTTCCGTGAAATAAAACAAGTACCATGCTTTCTGCCTTCTAGGATTGGTAATGTTCCTTTGGAAGTTTTAGGATTATTCATATGTGCTGGTATTTGTTTTCTTAATTTTGTTGCAGCCAGTCAACCGGGGTCCCAATCAATCGACCACATTCTTCAGATGTCAAACGTGAGCTTATAATGCTTTCTTTGCCTGCAATGGCTGGACAGGCTATTGATCCCTTTGCCCAGTTGATGGAGACTGCTTTTATTGGCAGATTAGGTATTGATCTGCCCTTGCATTTATAGCTTTCTTTATGTATTTATTCTCTCCTGGTTCTTCATCCCTGATTACTGATCTGTTTAACTTTTTCCCTTCTCTTTCTTTCTTAGGTCCTGTAGAGTTGGGTTCTGCTGGTGTTTCTGTTATGATCTTTAACAATATATCAAAGCTATTCAATATTCCTCTTCTAAGTGTTGCCACATCTTTTGTTGCTGAAGACCTTGCAAAGAATGCGACCAAAGATACTACTTCGGGTAAAAATTTATACCTGTACTTGATTTTATGATTTCCATTTTGAACACGGGCCTCATCACTGTACAACAAGTACTGACTAATGATTTTATATGATTATATTTATATGGATGGCTTGTCTTACAGAAAGGGGCATTCAGGAAGAAAACAGTACCAATGGTAAACCTATTGGGGTGGCTGAAAGAAAGCAGCTATCCTCTGTGTCCACTGCTTTACTATTAGCTATTGGGATTGGAATCTTTGAGGCTGTAGCTTTGTCTCTGGGATGTGGATCATTTCTTAACTTGATGGGCATAACAGTGGTAAGCTTTAAATAAACTAAATTCAAGTGACATTTCGTTTAATTATAAGCATCTTTCTCAGCACCCATCTCGAGCCCCTCCTATTAAGACTCACTAAAACTGGCGATTTGTCATGTTACCTCCATTTGTACATTACGAGATCGATCATTTATGGTCCAGCTTTATCATATTCTGAACAGGATTCACCAATGCGCATTCCTGCAGAACGATTTCTTTCACTGAGAGCCTTTGGTGCTCCTGCTGTTGTAGTCTCCTTGGCTCTACAAGGCATTTTTCGTGGCTTCAAGGATACTAAAACCCCTGTTTTTTGTCTTGGTAAGAGTGTAATTTCACTTTTGATTTTCTCACAAAATCTTTATTTAATCTGTGGCACTTTAACTGTATGGAGGGCAAGAGAAATTCTTATGATGAATGCTTGGAATGATATTGTTACTTGTTCCCATCTCTTTCTTTTTACTGTTTCAGCAGGTATCTAGAATGACATGCTCTTTTCTTTGTCTCTTCCAATTGTTAATGTAGTTCTTCCACATGCAGGTTTGGGCAATTTATCAGCTATATTTTTATTTCCCACACTCATGTATTATCTTAAGTTGGGTGTGACCGGAGCGGCTATTTCCACAGTAGTGTCACAGTATGTTCTCTATGCTCTCCAAGCATTAATATTCTTCATCGGTTATCGTGTTTTGATACATGTTTAACAATAAATGATAATTTATGTTGTAGATACCTTGTTACTATTTTGATGATTTGGCAACTAAACAAGAGGGTTATATTATTACCTCCAAAGATTGGAGAACTCCAATTTGGCGTCTACATGAAATCTGGTGAGTTTTTTCCTTAAATTAATAGAAAGGAACTAACCAAATGATACATCAACTGCTATTGAGTTAAGATGTTTACTGTTCTCTACTTCATGTCTTTATATTACTATAATTTTATCTTGTTTTGCTGAGGTTCCTTTTTATCTTATAGGTGGATTTCTTATTGGAAGAACTCTTGCTGTTTTAATGACCATGACATTGGCAACATCAATGGCAGCACGACAAGGTGTGGTAGCAATGGCTGCACATCAGATATGTATGCAGATATGGTTGGCTGTATCTCTTCTCACAGATGCACTCGCTGCATCTGGTCAGGTACATATCACCACAACTTATCTCTACATGTTTATTATCTATTATCCATTTCAGCTCCTAATTTTCCCCTAAAAGAAGTTCCTCTTTTTTTTAAATTCTAAGAATGGGTGAAGCAGTATTGATTCATCTGATTTGCAATCATCCGGAGGTATATTTGTGTTTAAAGCAAGACACCCATTTAATAATAGAAGTATAGCTGATAGGTTACTACTAAAAGGAATATCTGTATCCAAAAGAATTGCTTATGAACTAATTCCCTGTTGTGCTATGGAAGTTTTGCATTGGCAAAAAGTTGATGTGAACTTCCATTTGACATGTCTGTAATATCTAGTTCCCTCCCACAACAAATATAGCCAGTGATTCTACACATTATTTCTTCAACTTTTGATGCTCGGTTTATCTGTTTTGTAGGCTCTAATTGCAAGTTACTCATCAGAAGGTGACTACATGACTGTGAAAGAAATCACAAACTTTGTTTTAAAGGTGGGCTTTCCTGGCCTTTCTACTGTGTTCTGCGTTTATACCTTGGGATAACTATTTTTTTCAATTTGCTCATAGTTCAATGCACATGTTTTCCTAGGTTGGACTAGTTGTGGGTGTTTTCTTGGCTGCAATTCTTGGTGTATCTTTTGGTTCCGTAGCCACCTTGTTTACCAAGGATGCTGATGTATTAAGAATTGTGAGAACTGGGATATTGGTATGTGTGTCTATCTATATTGGTGTTTCTTGCAGTTCCTATACGGTTTTATTGTCTGACTGAACCATATTTGTAGTAATTTGATTTAAAAAAATTTCAGTTCGTTAGTGCTAGCCAACCTATCAATGCCTTGGCTTTTATTTTTGATGGTCTCCATTATGGTGTTTCTGACTTTCCATATGCAGCGAAATCCATGGTAAGCTGCAACTCTGCAATTTCCTTTTCTTTCCCTGAACATCCATATTTTGGGTTAATCTTCTTCCTGGTAAATGATCTGCAGATGTTGGTTGGATTAGTATCATCTGCCTTTTTGCTCTATGCTCCACCAATTATGGGGCTCCCTGGGGTTTGGTCTGGTTTGGCTCTCTTTATGGGTTTGCGTACAGCAGCAGGATATATGAGGTGCGTTGAAAGATATTTGGTGAATCATTTTGTTTCCATGAACAAAGACCGAGTTCGCAGCTACAGTTTTGGTTTAGGAACGATAAACTCGTTTTTTTTTGCTTTCTTGATCTTGTAGTTGTCTTCAAACCTATCCTATGCTTGTGCCAAAAGCATATTTCCGTTCATGCCATTTTTCTATATATTCATATACATGTTTCTTCATCCTTACTGTGTATTTATTTGTGTTTTTAGATTACTATCTAAATCTGGTCCATGGTGGTTCTTGCACAAGGATTTAGAGGCTGTCCAGGTTGGTTAATGTTCAGGATACGGGTAACCCTTTTTCCTGTCTAATTTCCCCTCGCTGTAATTATTTACTTGCTTAGTTTTGATTTCCATTGGACTTAATTTTGCCAGAAATTATTAACCAGGCAATTTAGCCTTCAGAAAGGCATTGTACATTTAGAAAAAGGGACGACAAAAATAGAGCTTCAGATGTTGGATTAATTTTCCAGGTAGTGCAGGTGATATTTATGAGACAGGGTAGAACAACATTGCTTGCTTCTTTATTGGTGTGAAGGTCATTGGTTTACACTGCTGGTTAAAGAACCAAATTGAATATCGATTTTGACTCATAGTTGTTTTGTTTGTTTATCGCAACCTTAATTCATTGATGATCAGATTCAACAATGTCGAACAATCTCGAATGTTCTAGGCTCTTTCGTTTCACTGATGATCAAGAAGTTTTAGTAAAAAAAGTAAAAAAAAACCATTCAAATCATGCACCTGCTGGCTATTACACTGTATTGGGTAGGAGATAATTGGTTATTTTTCATCTGATTTATTTTTCTTGCAATTCAATGCTTTGTTTCAGATTTAACCATTTCTTTTCTAGCTTGCTATTTGAGCTTGGAACAAACTCCAATCAATCGCTGGATAGTTGGAGTAATAAGCACACAGCTTGAGAAAATTTTCAGGTGGCTCTCGAGGCTATGATTTATTCTCTTTTAGCTGGTCAACAAGTTTTGGTTATACTGAACAGAGCTGGAAAAAGCCCCCCATCTTGTAGAAGATATTTAGTTACTGGATGATTTTTAATCAGGTTATTCACACATACAAAAAAAAAAGAATATACATTTAGATTCTTGTTTTCAGCCTTTGAGATTGTGGTTAAGGTTGTCTTTTAAAGTGATTTTTGTTTTGAAATGTATCACGATAATATATTTTTATTTTTTAAAAATAATTTTTAATATTAATACATCAAAATAATCTAAAAACATAAAAAAATTTTTTATTTAAAATAAAAATAAAAAATCTTCAACGACTTAGTAATGAATGAGATTCTTGTTTCTAGTGCTTGTAAGTGTAGCATGATCTGGTTAAAGTAGTTAGATGAGTTAATTAAAATAATATTTTGTAAACATTAAATCAGGTTTTGACCTGGCCGCGGAATGACTTATTAGGTTAGCTGATGGGTTGACTTTTCTTGAATACCCTACCGGGCTACGGGGTGGGTAGCCGGGTCTAAGTTTAACTGCTGGGCAGGTTTAAAAACTGCTGCATGTAAGCTGTGCGGTAATCAGTAGTATCCCTTTATAGAAATCTTGGTGCAGTCTAGGTTTTTTTTTTTTTACCTAAAATAGACTGTCCCAGGGACCCCATGAACAAGACATGCCGTGTTTTGTTTTGTTGACAAAGGAGGATGATAAAGTCCGTTTAGTTTACAAGAAAAATACATGTTTCATTCTGTGGCTGTGTTAATAGAATTTGCTGGGAAGCAATTGTTTAGTATTGGTTTTATATGGTGGGATCCATTCAAACGTCAGTTGATTTGGTGTTTCTTTTATCACCAAGTTTTCTCAAATGAACCAAACATTGAGAGAGAATAAATAAATAAATTTAGAAGCATAGTTTGCGTGAAATTAACTTGGTCCTTGAAAATTTTCTGAATCACTAATTTAGTCAATTTTACTTGAGCTGGAAAAATCAGAGGTCATCAGATGGATACTCGTGCATCACCTGAGATAGTCTGCTGGTCCGTAAGGTTCAAAGAATTCAGCAAAGAATCCACCGGCATCCCATCTCTGGAGTGTACCAAGTTTGCAGCACTTTCTGAGAAACCAATCACTGCAAGTTGTGGGATTTGCTGATGAGCGCGCGCATTGCCTGTTTTGCAAATCACAGTATTAGCCCTGTATTATTCTCGATTAATTTCTGTAAGGCCACAAAAATGGTTAAATTTAATGTTTGATCATTAACGCGGATTGAATTAGTACTTCTTTTGGGTCAGTTGTAAGGGGGCATTGCGTGCAGAAGTTACCGTTTCTTTAAATATAATACCATCAACACATAATGCAGCCTAACAGTAATCTTTCCTGCAAAGCATCATACAAGGAATCACTGAATCGGGATTACAAATATCCAGTCCTGTTGTTCCTTAGAAACTGAGAGAAAAAAAGAAGAGGACGTTTCAAATGTTGTTCATGCTGTTCTTCGTATGGTGACGATCAGTTTCTACAAAACATAAACAAACTTGGACACATCTTTTGGTTTTAAAAGATGACTTTATTTCAGAGACTTTTAACCGACACAATAGTTCATATGCAAACTACTGTGTAAAATGCTCAGGATACATTGCTGTATCCATTCTGCATGCCGAGGCCTCTCCATGTCTTTAAGGTGAGACATAATCCGCAGGTCCGTACGGCTCAAACAATTCAGCAAAGAATCCCTTCTTTCTCTTCGGGTTCCATCCCATGTCTTTGCACAGCTGATCATTATACCATATATGAAGGGCACCGATGCATGATCTGCGGTAATACCGACCAGAATATCGCTTCAGATATTGGTCCCATTTTGCAGAATGTTTTTCCATCTCCTTTATGCTAGGCAACTTGAATGTGCTATCGAGAAGCTCTGCTGTCCACCGGCATCTCATTTCTGAGGTGTACAAGTTTGCAATACTCTCCGAGAATCCAATCACTGCAAGCTGTGGAATTCTCGGATGAATGCATTCCCTGAAGAATAAAAACTCCCTAATAAATATTGGTCCTCGTACAATTTACACATCATGAATCTCACCGACTTATCATGTTTCACAGGTAAAACAATTTAGTTCCTGTAGAGAGGAAAGGAAAAAACTACAGTAACCTGTAGAGAGGAACTGCTGCATCAGGGGACCCAAGTATGTGATCTTGAAACGTTTTGGACTCAAAAATGTCTTTGAGCTTCTTCTCACCTTTAAATCCTGTAGCCAATATGACCAAGTCGGTCTCTAGTGGTGTATCCTCACCTTGGACTCTAATGCCTTCTTTGCAGAAGCTAAAACTGGGAGCTTTCTTCAGTATGATGCTTCCCTCTTCAACTTTATCATAGAATCCATGTGGAACCGTTGCAGTCAAACAAGAATTAAGCTCTTGATTAAAACTATGCTTTGGAACCATTCCAAACTTCGCCAAACGGAGCTTCTTCTCGATATCGCTTTCGACGAACTTTGAAAATGCCAATCTCTGTGAATTTATTGCAGGTAAATCAGTCCACTAGGAAAACAATCTCTATGGTATAAATCAAAGGGAAATTTACCAGAGGTGCAAGAATTGTTGCCAGTAGACTGAGTAGGAACCCTTCACCGGGCTTATGAACCATGAGCTCCGAGAAGCGGTTGAGATACAAATAAGCTAAGGGCACTCCCCATGGAATGTAATCAGGGATGTTCCAATGTTCAGTCCTGTATAGAACTCTGCAAGGATGTTCAACCCCTGCATATATAAATATAATAATGACCATAAGATAAAAAAATTCTGTGCCAAATCTCAATAAAACTCGTACTATTTTTGCTACCATTTGCTGTAGAGCACTCCATTGCAAATTTTTGGAACCCCACGACAGTAACTCGCCTGCCTCTCACAAAATCTCTAGCACTTTCATAATCCATATTGGCATAGTCCATAGAATGTATCACGTCACCATGGAATGCTTCCGGGCCCTTGTCAGGAGGGAATTCAGGAATGTTGGGAACATCACTGAATCGTCCAACGCAAAGGATCACAAAGTCCACTCGGTAAACCTGTGTTTTTGCTAAATATTAATTAGGATCACAGGGTTTTAAGAAAGAGCGTGACTGAATTACAGTCATTTGATCAAAACTTCCCGAAACCGCGCACTTTGATCTTAATTATCCCACGAAAAATAGTGGATAGGAGGCATACCTCAGTTGAAAGGTTCTGTGTGTCCTGAGCTTCAACTATCCATTTCCCTCTTGAGCTGAAGGGCTCCCCATTTCCACCCCACAAGCTCCATGACTGCATCTCTTCATCGGACGCGCCTTGATACTTGATGCCAAGAACTTTAGTGCTGAACTTAATGTGCTTAAGCAGGTCAAAATGATGTGCATATGACTGCAGGTAATCCAAAACTTGAGATTGGTTTGGAAAGAGTTCCGAGACTGAATCTGGCCAAGGAAAATCTGAGAACTGAAATGCTGGTTTTGGAGTTTGCAGCTTTGTAGTCTCTACTGTATTAATCCAAACTCCTCCAATGCTGTTTCTTGCTTCAAAAACTATTGGATGAAAACCTTTTGAGACCGTGTATTTACACGCAAGAAGGCCACTAATACCAGCTCCAATAATCGCTACCTGTTTCTCCATTGCTTTTTTTGTTAGTTTTGTCTTTCCCACAGCTGGAGGCAGAAAGAAGAAGAGGGAATAGGTTTTTATTTTTAATGTCAGGCAAGAAGGCCACTAAATACCAGCTCCTATAATCGCTACCTGCGGAGGCAGAAGGAGGGGGGGGGCGGCTGGAGGCAGAAAGAAGAAGGGTTGTGGGGGCGGGTCCACAAAATTTCTATCCTTTTCTTTCTCTCTCTTTTAATGTGTGTGTATAATTAAAATATTTATTTTATGGTCTTTTGTTTTTCTTCTCTTATAATTTTGATCCCTTCATTAAAATATTTTTGGATTTTTTATTTTTTATTTTTTTAAAACAGAAAATATCAACATCAAATTAAAAAAAAAATCAAAGATTTTAAAAATAATACGTTAAAATTTGAACATGTTAAATAAATATCAAAATTTAATTTTTTTTGAGAAAACAATGAAAAATACTTAAAACAATATAACAAAATCAAAAACATATTTTTCTGGTTTTTTGTTTTTTTTTCAAAAATACTTTAATAAAGGGATAAAAATTGGATAGAAATAAAAGTTATAAGAAACAAAAACAACGTGGCTAAGTATAAAAGAAAAAGGAAAAAAAAACTAGAGAGTAATAGAATTATAGTTAAATAGTAAAAACAAAATTCTAATTTGATAAATTTATAATTCTGATTATTTTAACTAATTTTAAAAAATTTGTCACACAATTGATTAGAGCAATTCCAAGAGTTGTGCTGAATGAAAAGTTAAAATATATATATATATATATATATATATATATATATATATATATATATATATAATCCTAGAATTAAATGCAGTCATACAAAAAATAATAACATCAAACTTCGTGAGAGAGAAACCATTTATTTCTTTCACTCCAATATAATTGGCTTTTCAAATGATTTTTTTCTTCCTATTAGAGTATACATAGTAAAACAAATTCATATTTATACTATTTAAAATGTTATTTTATCAATTTAGCTTTTTAAAATAACATTTTCCTTTTATATAAAACTCTAAATAATTATAAGGTTAATTCCTAAATTAAGTAAAAAATAAAAATAAAAATAAAATAAAAAACCAACTTGAGTATGAAAGCAACCTCAATTTTGGCAGGGAGGAAACAAATAAAAACTTAGAAATTGACAAGTTCACCAAACTTGCACGCACCTCTCTTTGGTGACCAAAAACGAGCTGCTGTTTTTTTCCTGGTTCAAGCCATCCTCGTATAGCATGCTGACAAGAATGACTTATCTGTTCTTACTAGATTCAAATCTCAAGGATTTTTTTCAAACAGAAGAAATGTCTGTTTTATTTTGTTCTCATATAATGAAATTGTGCGACAAGTTTTTAGATACTGTGTATTTTTTTCACTCATATTATTACAGCACAGACCTGAAGTGTAAAACTCATAAGATTCCAGAGATTGGGTTGACAGTAAAATCCTCAGTCAAGAACTTCTCTTTATCCATGTCAGCTATGACTTGATCAAAAATAATATCTTTTTTTAGTTGTGAAGATCAATGAAAGGTGATAGATTGGTTTAGTGCTGTCCAATTCTACATGTTGTCGCCAGGAATTTTCAGACCAATTTGGAGAGAGGACTCTTTTGGAGCTACCATTTCACCTGCGATTCTGACAATGGATTCGATTTAAACTCTCCAAGATGGGCCATTGCCAGGGGGCTGGCTGAGTGCTAAACCGAAGACAAATGAATCAAAACCCAGCCTGGCCCAAGCCCCTAAATATATTTATTACATTTTTCAGTTTTAATGATAATTAAAAAATCAGGCTTCTATTTGGCATAGGCTTGGAATGCCTGTTTCACCAGTGCCTGAGCCTGAAAGTCAGGCCTGAAGTTCATCTTGGGGTATGATCGGAGCCATATTTCTTACTCGAGCCTGAACCGATTTTCTCTCTCTATAATAATTTGATTTTTGTGGAACTGATAAATATTCAGTCTTAAGAAACATTTGTAATGCATCATTCTGATTATGTAATTCTAATAAATGATGATGATATTTGCAAGGCTGCCCGATCCATTCATATTTTCTTCAATTTCCCACCAGAACAACTCTTCTTGGATCGCAAAGAGATTGTTTCAACCAGATGTGCACTGCTTGGGTGAAGACAATTCAAGGCTTCTTCACGTCATATGAAAAGCTTCTCCCACCAGTCATGGGTATAATAACCCTAACCCTAACCCTAACCCTAACCCAAAAAAAGAAAGAAAGGAGGAAAGGAGCGGCGAGCGGCAACCAAGTCAAGTCAAGGTTTACCCATTGCCATTTTTCACAAGTTAGAAACAAAGTCTTTCCAACCGGTAGTTAAAGATTAATAAAAAAAGTAATGATGGAGATTTAGAACAACTTACGCGTGAAAAACAGTCGATCATCCATTAACTGTTAGATTTCAAACAATCAATAGTTAAAGCCGAGAACGATTCAGACACAGAAAAGGAGATCGAAAAAAGGGAGACTTGCTATGACACCTAATGCCTTTCCACGATCTAATCATCCTGGCTGAACTAAACTCAGAGTTTGGCACACTTCCATATACAAGCTCAAGCTAGGTCGTCACCCCTTCAAAACTGCATGCCATTACTTTTGAAAGAGAGATGAAGAAATTGAAATCAAGTCTACTGGGCAACCACGATTTTGGTTTTGCTGTTAATCTAGTAGATAGACCAAACAAATCCCAGATTTCCTAGAGCAAAGTGTCGTTAAAACTTCGATGTCAAATTAGCATGCTCGCCATTGTTGAGAACAGAACTGACCTCGCCCCTTCTGATGTCAATATTACCTCCACATGAATCACACTAATGGTATAATCTAGCTGCAAGTGACATGATTCATTTTCCATTATTCTCGTATTATAAATCATTTAAATCTCTCGTTTGTATCAAATTTATGTGTTTAGCCGGGTCGGAAAAAAGAAAACAACTTCATCAACTAATTAGTTATGTTTTCGTGTTTATCAAACTTGTCGGCAAACCATTTTTTTTTTAAAATATATTAATTAGTTTTTTTAATAATTTTTACTATTATTTCAACATATTGATATCATATATATATAAAAAAAAAACGCTTTAAAAAATAATATTCACTACATTCTCAAATAAGTTTTACCGGATCCAAAGGTCAATGGTGATACGTACGTAGAAACCTACTTACATCTTGCTTCAATTAAAAAAAATAGAGTTTTTTTTTTCTTGTGTTCAATAGCATACTGCTTAAATAAGTTAGTTTAAATGACCGTTTAATTATACTCAGGTGTCGTGATGTGAGTTTATTGCTTATTTATTTATATATATATATATATATATATAAAAGATATTAAATGAAAATATCTTTGTTTATTTTTATATAAGAAATTAAGATGTTAAATGAAAGAATATCTATCTGTCGGTGGCGAGAAATTATATCTTTAATAACAATAATCATTCATAGCATCAAAGTGGAGTAGTGAGAGGCTTTTCTTCTGATCCTTTAAGCCATGTGTTTGATTCTTATCCTTATGAAGTTCCTCTCTTTTCTATGTGATATTTAGGGGTAACAATGGTATATGCGTGAGTTTTCATATATTTATGTTTTATTCATCATTTAAAAGTAAGAAATTTAATTTTTATATGTTATTCATTATTCGAGTAATATTTATTATTTAAGATTTAACAATATCTATATTTTATTTATTATCCATTAAATAAAATAATTATTTAAAAAACTCATTCATTTAATTTGATTATCAATAATTGTCATATTTTGATTAATTTATTATCCCTAATAATATCACACATGAGTTATGGATGAGTTCAAAGAGTGACGTAAAGAATTAATCCAAAACTAAATGTAATTTGACATTGACTTATCCTTAAAAAATGATTAACTTATTCTTGATTTGATATAAACGACGTTTATACAATGATACTTAGAAGAAAAAATAAAAGAAATAATAACCTTTGATTGAGTTGTGAGTGGTTTTATTCAAGTTGCCCAACAAGCCAACCCCTTAGAGTCATGCTCGTCAAGTCCACAGCAAGTGCTCATAGGAATGTAGACTGATCCTTTCTGATGACTCTCCAATCTTGGAACCATTTTTACATGGAAATTGACTCTTATAAATGTGATTTACACACGGCTAAGTTCTAAGTTGTTTGGTTGACACAGGACTTGGCCAAAATGAAAATTTGTGTTTAGTTTGATATAAGAAGGCTCAATTAAGACTTTTAGCTGAAAGAAATAATGATAAATATCTTTAAAAAGCATGATGTAATGGCAAAAAACTTGTAAATTGCACAGCAGGTCTTGGTTCGAGTCAGGACATGTACTATTTATAAGAGTTAGAGACGACAAGGATTTTACTCGTTCACCTACACCCACAAAATATATTTTCTAAAAAATATGGTTTTCTCACATAAAAAAAATGATAAACCAAAATAATTAAATTCAAATTTATTCCAACCCAACCCGTCTTGCTAATTGATTATATTGACCTCTTACCCTTTCCATTAATCCTTTTTTTTTCAAGTCCCCATAACACTTGTCCTCTTTGCTTTTTGTATAATTAATAAATTCATCCTATCCTTTCATTTACAGGGTTAAAATTGTACTTAAATTATTATAATGTAATAGCAATCATGGTATCTCGTTTAATATTTATTTTTTTAAAATGAGTGTTTTTTTTTCAATTGGTATAATTAATAATTATATTTTAAATCTTTCTACCGGAATATAAAATCTAAAATTGCTAATAGTACATGTCATATGGCTTAACTAGTTTCTATACTCGTGCTCTCTGGCAAAAAAAATAATTAAACGCAAAAATAATTCCACATCTTAACATATTGCTTGTTATTATATATATATATATATATATATATATATATATATATATATATATATATAAAAGCTTTACATTTAGAAGAAAGATCGGAATTTGGAAGCTTTGTGCCTATCTTTGAAATAACATATATAGTTTGCTATTATATGATTAGGAAGAATTTTACAGAATTTTTGTAAGACTTCTATCATGTTCATTCTCAAATTGCTTGTGGGGATCTGTTTTTTGCAGTACAGAGAAGAAAAAAAGACAATTGAAAGCATATTCATCAAGGTAAAAACAATAGTTTTAAACTTTTGTGACCATGCTCTACCCTCTTCCATGGATAATATCAAATGTACGGCCATATTCTTAACCTAGTAGCTAGGATGTCTAGCAATGGCTAATTATACCTGTCCAAAATTCATCAACTGGTCTACTCTCTATGTTTCTGAATGTCAACATGAGAACAAATAATGTACAAAAACTAAATTGATGTGCGTGGATTGCTTCATGTGCAAGAAATTAAGGGTCGCATAAAAAATAAACACCAAAATTCTTTCTCGTATTCATGAATTTGGCAACCTTCAACAGATTTCTGACGTGGGGTGATGACTTCAAATACTCTTTGATTAAATAAAAAAGATCGTCCCATCCTCTTTATTACAGCAACGGCATAATATGAAGCCCTCGACAAAAAAGGTTTGCCATTAAAAAGTCACAATCCTTAATTAAAAAGTTGTCTCTTAGAGACTACCTAGTATCTTCACGGGAGTGTTGTTTTGCTACTTGCCGTGGAAAAGAGGTGTTCATGTAAAGTAATGTTCAGCTTTTAGATTATATTTCCAATCTAAACATCAAAATCCAAGAAATAGTTTGAAGTAAGCAATAGATACGTACAAACTGTACACCGGTGGATAAGATTTGGATTTTCATTGGGTCTCAGATCCATTCGAGTGGGGTTTTTTTTTTTTTTGATGTTTTATAGGCTAAACTTAAGATGCTTTTGCATGAATGAAAGGGTATGATTAAAGAGAAATTAAGCTATATGTGACATGTTTGAAACGGTGGATGGAAAGGAGATGGTGGTAGAGAGAGAGAATCATAGATAGTGCACGTAATATACATAAAGAAAAGGTTAAAAGGGAAAGGAAGGACATTGTTCTTATCTCCAGAAAATCCGGCTCATGATATCTTGCTTGTCGGCTACATTTCAACATTCAGGCTAACCTTTAGTTGTCAAAAAAAAAAAAAAAAATTATTTTAACTCCCTCAGTTAAAGTAACATGTTGTTGTTTGCATAATTTTGGAGTGGGTGTCTTAAATTATGCAAGGATGCAGAGGTGTTCATTGCTACTAATGATTGAGTGTTTGGTTATTATCTTGAAATGAAATAGCAAAAAACAAAGGGAACACTTCTATATTTTTTTTTTTTTAAAATTTCTACTTAAAAAATATTATAAAAAAGATATATTTTATATCTTTTTTTATTCTCTCCCATCAAATAAGTTTTTTTATATATATATATATTTTCTTTGTCTCAATGATTTAGCATAATGGGTAAATAGGCTTGCTTTATCTAAATCAAGGTTATCAATTCTGTTTCGGTTGGTGCTTCGTTTTTTCAATTGGAACAAAATATTTCGGTTTCATCTCAATCTAACAGTCAAATTAAAAGATATAATTAATATTGAAAAATTATTCATTATTTAAAAAAAAATATTATTTGACCGAAACGGAACAAGCAGAACAAAACCGGAATGTTTCAGCCAGTATTTGGCCGAAAACTCCAGAACATACCGAAATTTAAACCGAGATAAAAACAACACCGTTTTATCTCGTTTTTTAAATGGTATAAAACGTTTCGGCCAAAACAAATAGAAACTGACCATCCTAGTCTAAATTAGAATCTGAAATGGGCTACTTCAATGATATATATGACCTTGGTACAGTTATGACCGTAACGCGGTCAAGATGCAATAATACATGATACAAAAAAGCAGTGTCGACAGCAAGTTCAGACGAGATTTGTTATCATCTATAGTTTTAGTCCTGGCCTATCGTGTTAAGGTCATCTCTTAACGCGGCTTGAAAATGAAGAGAAATAAGGTGGAGATCACTGTTCTTAGGAGCCCTTCAATTCACGTTAGTTTGATTCTTCATTTGCATCCAAACATTGTGGGCTATAATACCATATATGAATCCTAGAAATGGGTCGATTTCTCTCCAGCTCATGATTCGATGTTAAGAGTTAATTATGACTGAGGTATGGCATTGATTCATCTTATGATTTTTCAACAAAACAAATTAATTAGACATGCAGCCTATTTTGAAATTTAAGTTGTGGGCTAGTTCTTGCGTCAATTATTACCTATTGAATTACTTAAAACTTCATTATGCAAATGTTGAATACATATTTGCATTCTTTTTATTTTTTTAATTTGTTCACCAACATTATCTTATGTTCAAATGATGCATTTCTAAGGAAAAAAATAATAGTTAATCGGCATCATTTAGTTTTTCTTTTTCTCATTTACTTTGTTCTTTGATGTGTTTGTGCTGTTCTTGGAACGCATTCCCAAGTTTTAGTCATTTTGGTCACTTACTCTGGTCTCCATGGGCAAGGACCTTCAATTTCTAATCATAATTACAGATCACCTTCTGTTTTGTTCTTCAGAGAATTGCATGCACACTCTCAAACTTCACTTTGTTATTGATTCTATCAACTATATAGCAAATACTGAAATTAATTTGGTGGAGAAAAATGAATGTTATGGAGATCAATTTAATTCTTCACCTAAAAAGGTTATATCAGTCATTATGGCCATCAAGACTAGCTTTTTGGCTAATTTTGTGTTGGCTAGAGCCCGATGCAAGGTTTAATCCGATTTAAATAAAGAATGTAGCTTTTTTTTAGTTCAACGTAGAAAAATATTCGAATTACGTATTTTATTTATAAATTAAAAAAAAAATCCATAAAATAGGTGAGAGTACATCTCCATCCAAGTAATAATACCTCTCATCTGGCCATCTCAGTATGGAGGTTAAAAACTCAAAGTGTTGTCCCTCTATTTATTACATTGGTCGAAGCAAACCTTTATCTTTAAATACTATCAAATTAGCCCTTCAACCCTACTTCCCTTGGAAGGAAATCAAGCCCCTTAATTCAATTCAATTAATAACCAAGTGTTGTTTCTGACTTAATTGAACAAAGGATTTCAAGTTATACTTAATTGGAATTTCAAAGCATTATCTCTCTCGCGGGTAATAGCATCATTCACTTGGATTTTTTTTATTAACGTTGATGTACAGGACAGCCTGCGTGTATTTATATAGAGTTTATTGCTCTCAAAAAACAAATGTGATGTATGCTGTCAGGGGAAGAAGATGAAGATTTCTTTGACGGGCTGGTAATTTTGCATTCCCTTCATCATAGCCTCTTCTTTTTCTCCTAGAGAGAAATTAAAAAAATGTGTATAATCATTTGATATAAATTATGTAGGACATACCGAATTTCACCCAGGAATGATGAAAAGATGACTTTTTCGCAGCTTAAAATGGAATTTAACCTGAACGCCTCACTGAGGACGTTAATTGAGGACTAATCTGCTCATAAAATATTATGATAAGGAAGATAAACTGCTGCAGTACTAAGCATAGATTAGTATCATTCCTTCTAGTTAATTGCCTGATTAATTAATTAGTTTTTATATCATTTTCCTTTTCTTTTAGGTATTGACCCAATCAATCCTCTCTCCGGCTCCCTTATACTTCCATATCTCATTCAGATTGTGCACTCCCATGTCAGTTTATTTTGTGAAAAAATGCGTGCTCATATATGGGTCAAATTCCACGATCCTTGCCTAATATAAAAATAAAAGAAGAAATCCACTGTATTTATTTAATTTTCGTAGAATGTCTATTGGATTTTTTTTATTATTATTAATATCCATCCCGTTAATTTGCTTTATTTAATCTCTTTATCTGAGGCATGAGCCAAAAATTCCATCTAAAATATTAAAGGGAAAGACTACTATATATATATATATATATATTCAATTTTACAGCCTAGCTAGCATGTATAGTTTGAAACTATTATAGGATTCTCTTTTATTAGCGAGTCTCAGTTTTTGCAAGTCATTTTCTCTAACCCCACCACTAATCCCTTTCTCTCAATCTCTCAATCTCTCAAAGCAAACAAACTTGGGGCAAAGGTTGACAAGAAAGAAAGGGAAAATAAAGACTTCTTAAAAGACAAAACAAACAATACATCTTTCAAAACACCAGCCATATACATGAAGTGCAAAAGCTAGCTTTCCCACATAAAGTGTGGATATAACCCATCTCGGAAGAGAACTCGAGGAATACCCACAAGATGGGTTTACGGAGCTACCATGTAGAGGACAGCAATCTTTGCTTTCAAGCTCCAAATTTCATTGAATGGCTCAAGCCATCTCCGAGCTCTCCTTCTTCATCTTCTTCTTCTCTTTCTTCTGTAACTACTCAACAAGTTCAGCCCGCAAATCCCATGAGCATACTGAAACTTGCAAGCTTTTTCCCACCTCAACAGCAAGAATCAACGAAAGAGACAATTCAATGCTTGCCTCTTCTAAACAGGTTGACCGAGAAGAAGGCATTAAAAGAGGAAGAAGTTATGGAAATGCAAGAGAGTACTGTTGGAGTTAAACGAGAGAAGGTCACAGTGGCTTTGCACATTGGATTGCCTAACAGCGGAGATTCTGAAGTTGAGACTGAGGTTTTTGAGCTCAAGGAAGAAATATCCATGAAGAAAAAGTTGCAGGGATACTCTTTCAACTCGGAGAGTAGGTTTTGGATCCCAACGCCTGCACAGATCCTGGTCGGGCCCATGCAGTTTGCTTGCTCTATATGCAGCAAGACCTTCAATAGGTACAATAACATGCAGGTTAGTAAATTAATTCTCAGCGATTCTCTTCCTAATCTTTTATTTTGTTTACCGGTCAGTCTTCTCTTCGGCCCATGAAGGATTCAAGCATATATAGAATCACACGAGTTCTTTAATTAATTTCTTCAACCTTTTCTATCATATCTCCCCAGTTTCATTTTGTTTTCATAGGTTTACGCATGTATCTAACTTGAATTGAATTCAGTTTATGTAAACTTTAATTTCTTGCCACAGGGGGGGAAATATGGGGAAAGTACATCTGAATTGTACTTTTTGGAGGGACAGACAACAAACTGTTTTTTTCTTCTAATAATAGTTTTATCTTTAGTTTTATAGTAGGACAGACAACTAACTAATTAACACAAATTATATGTGGAGAAAATAGGGAGAGGTTGATACTTAAATCAAGGATTATTTGAACCTGATTATGGTGGAAAAAAATAAGAGGCATGATAAATAAACACAAGTGCCTCAGAACAAAAAATAAAACAGTGCAAGAATACTTAGGATCATACGAGACTCTCTTCTTCTTTTTTTGGGTAAAGAGAGCTTTTCTTTGAGGTATATCTATAGTAAGTTGACGATGTTAGTGATCCTAGACCAAACAAGTCATTTGGTATACTGAAATCGGACATTAGAATCTCGGCCAGATAGTATAACTTTCATCACAAACATATATTTTTGTTTTTATCAAAAAGGATCCGTTAAGCTCCAAGCAATTAGCTTGGAGAAAAGGTACGTAGATCAGTTAAGGTAGCATAGGAGATGCCAGCTCAAACAAGAAGAACATGTAAAAATTGATCAAAAGATAGCAGAGATTTCTTTTTCGTTTTCTTCTCTTAATAAAAGCTTCTGGCTAATTGGATGATCATCTTATATTTCCATCTTTAAAGCATGGCATTTGATCATCTTTGCTGTTGTTTTATTGATAATTAAGCATTACTCATAAAAGAAATTATTATAGAGGAGAAAATGAATCATAAATGTGCCCCCCTTCACCTAAGCAAAGATTTCTTCTATCATTGCATCGTCTTTGGGTGGAAAGATAGAAGAAAGTTATTTACGGTGAGTGGAAATTTGGTAGACTTTATAAAAAGATGGGATGAGAAGTTGAAAAATGATGAGAGGGCATGATAAACTATACAAGCATGCAGTTGTAAAATTGTCTAAAGATATATAAAGAGAAGGCGGGGATGAAGGCTACGACTTTGGATACTCTTCCTTTAATTATGATTCTTAACCTTTAATTAAGTAAAGATTAATGATTCACAACTTTTGGCTAGCTAGAAGAACAGAAATGAGTAATTATATGAGTTAATTTCTACTCGTGCAAGATTGAATCAATGCAAATTAAGAGAGAATGAGGCAGTATTATAGCAAGATTAATCGTAATCAAGTGGCTACTTTATTTTTCTTGTGTGCAGATGCATATGTGGGGGCATGGGTCCGAGTTTAGAAAGGGACCGGACTCACTTAAAGGAACTCAGCCAGCAGCCATGCTGAGGCTACCATGCTACTGCTGCGCGCTGGGGTGCAAGAACAACATTAACCATCCAAGAGCTAAACCATTGAAGGATTTCAGGACCCTTCAAACCCATTACAAAAGAAAGCATGGCGCCAAGCCATTTCTGTGTCGAAAATGCAGCAAAGCATTTGCTGTTAAAGGGGATTGGAGAACCCATGAAAAGAATTGTGGGAAGTTATGGTACTGTACTTGTGGATCTGATTTCAAGCACAAAAGATCGCTCAAGGATCACATTAGGTCTTTTGGAAAGGGCCATTCTCCTCACCCATCTCTTGAAGGTTTTGAAGATGAAAAGGAATGCATCACCGGATCCGAAGATGAATTTGCTCGTTAGGGTGCGGGGGGAAATACTGAAGGTTTTTTTCGATTTTCTGCTTGATATATATGGTGTTTTAAAAACTAGCCCTAGCTGCTAGCTAGCTAGGCTTATCTAAGCTTGTGCTCAGTAACAAAAAATTCTCAAGAACATGCACGAGGCACACAAGGGAGCGGTTTGCTACGGAGCACTTGCTGGGCGATGAGCAATATTATAATAACTTTAGACAATTTGCAATGTAATAACGGATTGCCTCAGGTGGTGAAGTGGATGAATTTTCGTCTCTTGGAGATCACACAAACCAAGTTGCTATGTTGAAGCCTTTGTTGGCAGAAAATTTGTCTACTTCATTGCTAGCTATATATTGTACTCTTAATCTAAACATGGGCATTGGAGTAATCTTAATCGGTTTTATTGCTGTTTGTGTTCTTGCTACGTTGTATATGTTTAATCTAATCTGCTTTGAGATCTAGTTTCTCTATCGGTTATTTCATCTTAGCTAAATTGCAGCTAGCTAGATCTATTGTTTCAGAAAACTACCATTCTTACCGAATTTTAAATAAATGCTGAGACAAATTACATACGAATATATATATATATATACACACACATATATAGTGTGAAACTATTTTCAAAGCCAAGATATAAGCAAGTTTCTAAGATTCCAACCCTGTGGGCACAGCAAATCATATTCAACAACCGGGTATAACATCAACTAGAGAATGATTAGGCATTAATTAAGCTTGAAAGGTGAGCTCTGTAGACTTTATGGTCGATCCCTGGGAATGGAAAATGAAAGAAAACCAACCCACGAAAAGGGTTTGGGTTTGCTTATATGTGTGAATATAAGATATCCACCATGACTTTTTTCAGAGAAGACATAAGAGCATGATGATCACGACACACAAATACACAGGGAGAGTTTAAAGAGAGTTCCTTTTGAGGCAGCTTGACCACCTAAAAAGTTGAAGGGGAAAATGTGAGAGGGCCGTGCTTTGAATTTTTTTATGAAGATAAGGACCTCCCACTACGTTTTGTCGGGGGCAAAAGAGAGATTTAATGGTGATGAGAAAACTACTTTCTTCACCGCCATTGTTAGAGCTTGAAGGTGGCTATATAAATTCCTCCTCAGCTACATACCTGCGTAGAGATATATGAAGCCATGTATTGTGTACGGATCATCCAGTTTTGTTAAATGTACCCGGCCTTCATTAATTAACACGATGATTTCATTGATTTGGAACCTAATCAAAAGTAAAATAAAAACCACTGCTGACTTTGATAAATCCATACGATTTGATGACATAATGCACCGGTGTAATTGATTTAATTTATGTACGGATTAGCCATATGATATGGTTTTAGTTTAATTTTGATAATCGAGTGGTGTTGATTGCTAGTCAAGGTTTTCTTTTTCTAAGCAGAGAATTTATGTATTTGTTGTATTACGATGTCAGCGATAAATAATTCTCGATAAAGACGAGATTTGAACTTAAAATTCTGACCTTTTTGCATTTGAATTATATGTATTGATAAACAATTATTGTTTTTGTTTTGTTTCTTCATGCTTGAGCTTTAACATAAGACCTGTTTCTTGTCTCTTTAGTACATGCATGGGTGTTACTATATATGTCGGTGTTGATCTAGCTTTTTATGTCGTTTTCCCTACGTCTTGATAATATTTTAAAATAATTAATAAATACCTAGGAGCAAACATAATATTAAACTAATATATATATATATATATATATATATATATATATATATATATATATATATATATAAATGCAGGCACCCGAGGGCATATTGCTTGTAAGAGATGGTAGCATACATGTCCTGCCAAATTAAGAGCCATTTAATTCAATAAATAAAATTAATTATGAAGTGGACTTAAGTGTTTTTGTAAACTTTTTTTAAGGATTATTTAATCTTTAATTAGTCAGCTTTTGCGAGCTGAACACCTTGACAAAAGCGACAGTATGTCCAAACATACAACGTTACAAATATCCTTTGGTCTAAGAAAGAATTAATAAACCACCTGCCTCGACTTCGTTCGAATTCATTTATCTATAATAATGATAAAAATCTACTAAAATATTGAAAATTGATATTTTAATATTTAATTTAATTTTTATTTTTTTCATTTAAAGTCAAATATCAGTGGTTATATTGACTTGAAAGGCACACGTTGAGCAACCAAAAGGTCCTGAAAAGAGTCCATGTCCGCTAATTAAGAGACTTGACTCATGATCAGAACTGGCTTGTATTTGATAATTAAATTGGGCCAGGCCCGATAAGCTCAAGTAGGATAGGCCCATCACATGGCCTCTCTCTTCGACTTCGCATAGAGCGATGCTGAGGCCCGTTGCTTTCTTTCTTTCTTTCTGAAAATAACGTGGAACGTATTTTAGATAAATCTATTTATGATCTTATTTCAATTTCACTATAAATAAATAAACAATTGATATTTAATTAGAATCAAATCTATCAAAATAAAATTTTAATAATCAAAATAAAATTATAAAAAATAAACAGTATCATCCCATGACCACGTGTTTTAGATTTTTAGTTAACATACATATATACATACATACATACATATATATATATATATTACAAAACAGATAAACGGCGTGGGGGTGTGCACTGTGCATCATCTCAGTAAACATTGTGGATTGCGACAGTGTGCGCCCCATTTTAGCCTTCATCTTCTGGCGTTTCGTTTTTTTTTTCTCGGGGTGTTTTGGGTTTTTGCCTTCTTTTTTTTTTTCACTTTCCGCTTTTGTACAGTGTATTGACGCATCTGGCCCTCGAAAACGACAAAATAGTGCACAGGGGGGCAGGGGCTCCGTCGGTTTTTCCATCTTTTCTTGCACAGTGCGCAAACGAAAAAGGGCCCACAAAACGACAAAACAGTGCACAGTAAACGGGGACACGGGCGTCCTTTCCCCCTCGGTTTTTTTGTAGATCTGGGTTGGGTCAGGGGTGCCTTGGTAATTCGCCTATTTTTTTAATTATATTTCGCTCTGAGCGGCTGGCGCGTCGTCAGGACGCGTCAGCCGCGCTCAAAGCCAACGCGCCCTTTAGCCGGCGCGTGCGGTGCCATACTGAGGCCATAAATTTCCCTCCGCCGATGAATTCGGTGCGCCTCCAGGTGCTCTTTCTGCCGTCGCGGCGCGTTCCAAGAATAGATGTCCGTGTCATCGGCGACGGACGGCTTTTTTCCGGCTGTCGCTTTTCTCTCTCCTACCGGCGCAAAGTCAGCTCCGGTCCCTCATGTTTGTGGTAAGTTAATTTCGGTCCCTTAGGTTTTGATTTCGTTTTGTCATTATTGATTTATTTAAATTAAGGTTTTATCGTTTTCAATTGTGCCCTTCAATTCAAATTGATTATATAGCAGGTTTTGAATTCAGTCCTTATACTTTGAATTTTTGATTTATTGTTGATTCCTTCAATTTTTCTGGTACGGAAGTTCTGATTTCTTTAATTTGGTCCTCCGATTGCAATTGGTAATATATATACAAAGTTTGATTTCAATCACTCTTCTTCTAATTTTTTTATAGAATGACAGCATTTGATAATGATTTAATTTTTGGTCCTCCAATTAGTAATTTTTTCAATATTATCCTTCAATTGGAATTAATTTTATATATGTCATTTTTCATTTTGGTCCTTATTCTTTTAATTTTCTATTTAATATTAATTCATAATAATAATAATAATAATAATAATAATAATAATAATAATAATAATAATAATTTCTCTCTCTTACTCTTTTGTTATTTTTTTTCCCTCCCGACAATTTGATAATATTTTCTTTTTGCCAGTAATAACAATGATTTTTTATTTTTTCATCTTTTGTTCAAGTTTCTGGGATATTTTTAGTCTTTCATTTATTTTTGTTTCTTTCATAATTACCATAATAATAATAATTTTAACAACAACAATAATAATTATTATAATTATAATATGAATATTATTATTAATAATAATAATTATAATAATAATATTTAATTGTTTTTCTTGCTTACTCTTTTGTTAATGTTTTTTTTCCCTCCGGATAATTTGATAATTTTTATTGTTTTTACAGTAATGGCAGTGATAATTTTTATTTTTTCTTAATTTTTTCTGTTATCTTTTGTTAAAATTTCTAGGATATTTTTAGTCTTTCATTTATTTATTTTCCTTTCATTACTAACATAATAATAATAATAATAATAATAATAATAATAAAAATGATACTAATAATAATTTAATTATTTGAACAATAATGATTTTGTTATTAATTTTTTTTCCCTTATTAAAATATTTTGCTCTGGTTTTTAAAATGTTAATTCGTGCTTTTTTGTGATCTTTCATTACGTAATATTTACATTCTAAAAGATGTAATCTATGCTTGCGCAATAAACTGTACTTATATTTTTTTCACATTTTATCTTCTAATCTATAACTTTTATTTAATTATATCATATAAATTTATCGTTATTCATTTAATTATATTAAATTATATGCATAAAAATGCCCGCGGCAACGCGCGGGCATATAGCTAGTATATATATATATATATATATATAGATTATGAACAACATTTTGTCGACACGAAGCATAAACTAAGCCGTTTGGATAAAACCTGTAATCCTCTCGCTGACTATTGATTTGACTTGAAGTTAAAATTAAATGTGTCCAGTAAATACTTTTCTATATAAAAAATATTTTTAAATTGAAAAGGTTTTTCAAATGTAATTAATATTTTCAAGACTATAATTTCAGAATCATAAAATTAAATAAATAAATTTCAATCTTCCCAAACACACTTTAAGAATCATTTAATAACATAAATAAACATACCAGCAACTTTACCAGGCTACAGAAATCGCAACAGCACACCCACCTCCCACCCACCCAAGCCAAAACCATGACCTGAAAGAGAAACCCATCAACAAGAAGCACAGTGACATGTTTTTACTAGTGACTTTTTGTGAGTGTTTTTTTAATATTGTTTTTGTTTAAAAATATATTAAAATTATTTTAAGAAAAAAATTATTCACCACTTTGGGAATCGGGTCACGCACGTTTCGATCCAAAGCACATGAAAGGCTTATTAAAAATCGATGGTTTTTACGGCACTCTCTATCAAACCTGTGGCTCTTTACCTGCCATGAGAAAAAGAAAGATCATGTGCTGTTTTTCTTCCTTTCTCTCTGCGAATATGTGTCATTATTAAAATAGTAAAGTGCTGATTAAGAATGGATTTTTTTCTTCATCAATCAATACTTGTTGGAAAGAGTAAAATGGAATCAGCCGGCCATGGCAGAAACCAGAGTTTAAAACAAGTGAAACCATCAAACACTAGCCTTGAACACCTGGGGCTGTCCCTCCACGCAACCACTCCAAAATCTCTATAAATATGCAGCAGGATCTTGCTAGTTTCATCAGTCTAAACGTACCCTCTAACTCCTTTCGTTAATCAGCCAGCGTTGATCTGCTCACTTATCTCTTACGTACGATGATGTCTAAGAATGTCGTAGCCCAGTCTCCTCTTCAGAGAAACAGCGTAGCTTCACTTGACCAAAAGCTGGCCATGGCGAAGCGCTGCTCTCACGGTACCCACCCAGCCTGCCCCTTTTAGTTTACTTGGTGGTAGTTTCTAATGCAAGTTAAATTTGTAAGACTAATTTGTTTTTGGTGGATGATCAATAGAAGGAGTAGTTGCAGGAGCCAAGGCAGCTGCGCTGGCTACCATTGCCACCGCCATCCCGACTGTAAGCCGATCATCCTTTATTCAACTCATTACAAAAATCAATAATTCAATCAGTAAATAACAAGAGGGTTCTTTTATATATTTTCTTATGAAGTCTAGTCTCTGTTTATATAACATGTAGCTGGCGAGTGCAAGGATGCTGCCATGGGCAAGAGCCAACCTGAATCACACAGCTCAAGCTCTTATAATCTCAACAGGTGATTAATTAATTAGTTGTTATCTAATCAAACAGACATTATCCACTTGGTAATCGTTGTTTTCTTCTTTTATTGATGAAATTGTACATTTCCATGCAGTTGCTGGAGCTGCATACTTTATAGTTGCTGACAAGACTGTTCTTGCTACTGCAAGAAAGAACTCCTTCAGGAATCCCAGCTCTAACAGAGAGGCGTGATGACTTAATTTTTAATCTACGGTCTTAATTATTTAGACCTTGTTCGCAGTTCATCAATCTATTTGCCTGAGAAGCGATCGTATTTGTAAACCATCATCATCATCATCTATATGTATGCATAAATAAAGATGGAGTTCACATTTTCAGCCTGCGAAAGTATTTATTGTTTTCTTGTAAAATTAAAACTCAAGTGGAGATTATGATCGATCTCATGTCAAATATTGAGAAGAACAGCAACGCTCACTTCTACCAAATAGTGATGAAGAAGAAGAGGAATAGATCTAGAAACAGCTGAAAATAAGTAAATTTGTAGGCTGGGTGTAAAAGATGTTTCTGTTGCTAGGTCCCAGATGAATATTATAGCAAGAAATAACCCCTCTCAGACCAGCATTGGAAGCCCACAGAGTTATTACACAAGCACCGTTTTACAACAGTTATAAACAAAGCCTGGGTCAAATTGCGATGTGGTTGGATAACTCACACAAGTCAACTAGGATTTATTTTAGAATGATGTTTTCTTACAGTTGATTTAGATGGATGAATTGAATTCTGAGTTAACTTTGGGGGATATTTTTTGTCTATATATATACTAAAATAATATTATTTTTATTTTTTTTAAAATACTTTTTATATCAACATATTAAAACGATACAAAAACAATAAAAATAATTATTATTTTTAAAACACAAGCATAAACCTCAAAATAATCACTATAAATCTCATAGCATCAACTTTATGTCCCATAGCATTGGATTGGCATCACTACTAAAGATAAACCAAATGATCCATTCTATTTTTATTGCAATGTTATCAATTACATCATATTTTGTTTGGATGACTTGTATATTTTATTTCAGTTCAAAAAACAGAAATAAACTAAAATAAATTTTATCTCGTTTGAAATCTCGGTATGCTCTATAAATTCCATTCAAATTCCAGTCGAAATATTTTGGTTTGTTCTATCCATTTTATTTTGGTAAAATGGTATTTTTTTTTAAAAATAATGTTTAGTTTTACATTAACAATCATATCTCTTGATCCGATCGTTGAATTAAACTAAAATTTTACAAGAAGACTTTTGGCATAATGATATATCTCGGGTTAAAATTTTAGAGCAATTAAAAATTAGAAAGATCTTGCGAGATTATTGGTGATATTCTTGTATTTTCGTTCATATTAATATTTTTGTTCAGAAAAATTATTTTATGTGTTTTTTTATATTATTTTTTTCTCAATTTATTATTCAAGAATGAGTTTCATAACTTGTTTTGATGAGTTTTATTTAGAGTTATTATGGTCTTATAATCCATGTCATAAATTTAGAAGGTCAACCTAGATTAACCCAGGTCGATTGAATATATTATTATCTACACTTTTTTATATAAAAAATGTTATCTTGAATTGTTTTTAGTAAGATTATATTTTTAACAATTGTTCATATTATCTTTGGACTTGTCAAGTCAATCAAGTCATATTGATTCAACTTTTATGAACAGAAAAATCCAAAATAACATGTCAAAAGAATATGAAATCAAAACAATTTATTTCAATTGATAAAATAAAACAATAATTGGAATGAAATTAATAAAAAATATATATTTTTTTAAAATGAATACAAAACCATTTACCATATAAATTTTGTAAATTACTCTTCAATCTTCTACAATTAAGAAGACGCTTAAAAAATAAATAAAGCAGGAAGAGACTAAAAATCACTAATCACCTTGAAATATTCTTAATTTTTCGTATAATTAAAACTTTAATTTTAAAATAAAAGCTAAACAAAATACAAACAGATCAGAAACATCCTCTTACAATAAACTGCGACTAACCATCCTGAGTTTTGTTGCTCTAATTAAAGTCTTGTATATAGAATTGAAAAACTATTCTCCGCAAAAACATTTAGGGAAAATATGTCAGCTCTTCGTGCATTATTGATTAAAATACAAACAATTCCTGAATAAATTTATCAGTTTTTAGATAAATTGAAGATAAAATCAAACCATGCCCCAATGGGCTCATGCAGAGACTAAAGAAACCAGATGAAACTCCCATAACGTTAAAGTAACAGTTTAGATCACCACCTGTCAACGATTGAAGATGTTAAAGAAACCCGATTGGATTAGTGTCAAGTTCTTACACCCCTTGATACACATGTCGTGTTTCGAGGAAGACAGAGCATGAAGAGCTACGAGGTTAGTAACAGAGCTATCAATACACGTGTCTAGCTTAGAAGGTCGTGTCATTACAAAAACCTGGGTATAATAATGTCAAGTAAAAAGGGTCTATAAAGTTTGTCTAGCTATATTGTTTTGGTATATTGAAGTACGAGTAAGATTCGGTTTTAGTGTTTGTAGCTGATCGAGTTTGTGTGTAGTCATCTAGAGAGATGAAGGTTGGTTCCTTTTCCTTGAAATTTTCATCTTGGTTACCTCAAATTAATGGAATTTAATTCCTTGTTTTTTATTTGGTTAATGTTTTCAATTTTCAATATCTCATTGTTAGTATATTGTGCGTATTGAAATGTAAGATATATATTGTTTGATTACAGCAGGTTAGGGACTCTGTAATTTTGTATACTGTACTAACACTACCTGCACGCATGTGTTTAAAGGTCCATGAAACAAGATCTCAAGCTCATGCACCATCTGATGAAAGCAGGATAATGACAAGGAAGCAGAAGGTTGTTCAAAGCAAGGTACATGAAGGAGAACAATCACAAAAGAAGAAGGCAAAGAATGGAAAGGATCAAAATGATAGTACAAATGGGAAATCTGAGGATAAAATTGCTAAAGAGTATGAAGAGTTTTGTAAAGTAATCGAAGAGCACCTTTCTGTTGAACAAATGAGAGAAATCTTGGATATGGATGAGCAAGATTCCTCCTCTGGCTCTGATGGTGTCGTCACTACCAAATGGCAAGTCAATCCCAGCCTAATTGGAAAACTCTTAAGAGTATGAGAACTGGCTGGGTATTATCACTGATAATGTTGACTTTTTTTTCTTTCTTTGTTTTTTTGGGGGGGACAGCCAAGATGTGCTCTTTTTTGGGCCACTGGACAAGTGCCCATTATGCAGCAGCAATTTGGAATTTGATGGTAAAAGGTATTCTTGTAAAGGGTTTTACAGTGAGTGGTCTAGTTGCACATTCAAAACAAGAACTCCACCAAGGAAAGAGGAGCCACTCAAATTACCTGATTCTGTTCTCAACTCCTCAATTGCAGAAGTAACTTTCACTTGTATCACGGAAAATTTTTGTTTTGTACTTCCACTTTCGTTTTGTTGATTGTTCTTGTTCTTGAATACTTCAGTTGCTAAAGAAGCATCAGGATCCCAGTGGCCGGCCTTGTCAGGATGCCCCAATTAAACATTTGGCAGGAATAGTGGTCTCTTTATCAGGCCGTCTTTCGCGAACACATGTATTTTCGTTGTTCTAATTGTTGGTACTGTGGTTTCCTGGTATATCTGCATTGCTAATTGGATTTGAACTTGTGTTGGTTTATGCAGCAATACTGGAAAAGGGAGATTGAGAAACATGGAGGGAAGGTTTCTAGTTCAGTCGAAGGTAATTAATCCACTCTGGAAAGTTTGGTTTACGAGTTTGCATGGATTCTTGTGCTGATATCATATCTCTCACCAACATTTTTTAACTCCGCAGGCATTACTTGCCTAGTTGTCTCTCCTACTGAGAGAGAACGTAGTGGTTCTACGAAGCTTGCCAATGCCCTGTGAGTTAAGAAATCTGTTTAGGCTTACGACTGTATCTGAATATGGGATATTCCTGCTCTCAAACAAATCTCTAATGCAGAGCATTTGGTCTTTGGTGTTTCAACAAGCTAAATTAACATGCTTTTTCCATTCATACAGAATACGGTCTCTGTATTAATTAGTTTTCATCATGGATTTCTCTTATAATATGTGTGTGTGTGTGTCAATCACTGTACTTAAAATGTGATTTACTAAAAAATTTGGGATCATCAGCTTCTAAGGCTGCATTATTTTTTTCGTGAAGGGAGGCGGGCATACCTGTAGTGAAGGAAGAATGGTTGCTTGACAGCATTGAAAAACAAGAACCGCGGCCGATGGAAGCATATGACGTTGTTTCTGATCTTTCTGTGGAGGGAAAGGGAATTCCATGGGACAGACAAGATCCCAGTGAAGAGCCTCTGGAGTCTATTTCAACAGAAGTAAAGGGCTTGTTACTCTTAGCTTCTAAAGAGGGCTCCTGGGAAATAAATCTTCTCCTAATCAGCAGATTGTTTCTGTGCGTTTCAGCTCAAACTATATGGCAAGAGAGGAGTCTACAAAGATACTAGATTGCAGGAACGTGGTGGACAGATATTCGAGAAAGATGGGATATTGTACAGCCGTGCCTTTTCACTTTGTGACCTGGGCCGAGGACTGAACGAGTACATAATATGAAAGAACTGTTGTCTTAATTGATTTTCTATAACTACCTGAGCTTATGTTTCATGTGAACTGATGTAGGTATTGTATCATGCAATTGATCACGGTACCAGACAGTAACTTGCATTCCTACTACAAGAAGGGGAAAGTAGGTGACGATGCAAATGCGGTAGAGAGGCTTGAAGAATGGGAAAATGTGGACAATGCTATTAAAGAGTTTGTCAGGCTCTTTGAGGAACTTACAGGAAATGAGTTTGAGTCATGGGAAAGAGAGAAGAAATTTGAGAAAAAACGACTCTGTTTCTATCCGATTGACATGGTAAAAAAATGCTTCTGTTATAGCTCACTGAGTGGATTAATTTTCTACTTTGCTTTTTCTTATATATATATAGATGGATCGTTGCTCGATTGGGAATTTTGTTTTGGATAGGATGATGGTGTGGATGTGAGACATGGAGGGCTTGGTCTAAAGCAGCCAGTAGTTGCAGCTGCGCACAGCAGCCTTGAACCCAAAATTGCTTATTTTATGAAAATTCTGTGCAGTCAGGAGATATACAGGTATGACCCTTCTATAGATAGTTCCATCTCCATCTGTTTTCTGCACAAGTTCTTTTGGTTTAGATCATCTTGGTTTTTGTTTGGCAGGTATGCTCTAATGGAGATGGGTTTAGACTCTCCCGACTTGCCAATGGGGATGCTTTCAGATTTACACCTGGAAAGATGTAAGGGTTTTCCTTTCGTTTCTACCCTTTCCTTTTCTTTTTCCCTCACGAATAACAAGCTAATCTCATCAGGTGAGGAGGTCCTGCTTCAGTTTGTAAAAGCTGTGAAGTCAATGAAAGAGACAGGACAAAAGGCAGAGGCTGTTTGGTCAGATTATAGCCAAAGATGGTTTACTCTTCTGCATTCGACTAGGCCTTTCATCTTCAGAGACTATCAGGATCTTGCAGATCATGTAAGCCAACCCAAGCTTCCTATAACTTCTAAAGTCCCTCTAAATTGGACACTAATGCACGATTGCGGATTGGATTTTTAGGGGGCAGCGGCATTTGAGACTATCCGAGACATAAATGTGGCATCATGCCTTGTAGGAGACATGTCTGGCTCAGCCCTAGATGATCCTTTGTCAGATAGATACAAGAAATTGAGCTGCTCAGTTTCTGCACTAGAGAAAGATTCTGATGACTACAGGATGATTACGAAGTACCTGGAAACAACTTATGAACCAGTCAGGGTTGGAGACATGGTGAGATTACACATCTTACTATCGCTTAATGCAATCATTTCTGATCAATACCATGTTATTAAATTTACAGTGTTTTATTTGTTGATGTAGGACTATGGAGTAGCAGTTGAGAATATTTTTGCTGTGGAACCAAGTGCTTGTCCTTTGGATGAAATAAAGAAGTTGACAAACAAAGTCCTGCTATGGTGTGGTAAGATTTCAGTCCGAATCTGCTCTGCATCCTTGTTCTAGCAGGGATTACTACAAACTTTAGTTTATTGCTCTCTTAGGCACTCGATGCTCAAGCATGTTAAGGCATCTGCAAAAAGGGTTTATGCCATCAGTCTGTTCTCTTCCTGTCCCCGGTTACATGGTAATATCAATGGCTTACAATTTAAGCATGCATCGATATTCTAATCTTGGCATTGAAATATTTTTGTTTGGCTTGCAGTTTGGGAAGGCAATTGTTTCTTCTGATGCTGCTGCGGAAGCTGCAAGGTATGGTTTTACTGCAGTAGATAGGCCCAGAGGATTTTTAGTTCTAGCTGTTGTTTCTCTTGGGGATCAGATCATCGAAGTTAAAAGTCCACCGGAGGTATGTTAATGTTATTTCCATCTTGATTGGAAAAAAATGGCTATAACTCTCCTGGAATCCTGAAACTTTGTTTCGATAGACGCAGGATACGAAGTCATTGGAAGAGAAGAAGCTTGGAGTGAAGGGATGGGGCAAAAAGAAAACAGATGAATCTGAACATTTTATATGGAAGGATGACATCAAAGTTCCTTGTGGCCGCTTGATTCCATCAGAGCATGGAGACAGCCCTCTTGAATACAATGAATATGCTGTTTATGATCCAAAACAGGTATAATATTCTGAAAATACAGCTTACAAGCAAGTTTCGGTGACAGCAGCTTCTTTTATTCGGTATTTACTTTTGTGAAATGTTTGAGTTTCAGACGAGCTTAAGGTTCTTGGTGGAGGTCAAGTACGAGGAGATGGGTGCTGCGCTGGGAACCGCAGAGCCTTGAGAAAAGGGAAAGGCCATGAGCGAGCTGGGCAAAGAACAAAGAAGGGTTCTGTACAGACCTTTTGTCTTTATTGCCTCTTTTTGCCATCTTCTTGGGTGGGGCTTCGGGGTAAAATCAGAAGCTTTTCAATGGCGGTGGATGGTGAAGGATTTTGTGCTGTATAATAATCATCAGAACCTGTGCTTTAAATTGTTATTAGAACAGCATATCAGTCTGTAGCCTTTCTACTTCTGGGGTGAAGCGCAAAATTTCTTGGTTCATCTCTGAGTGGATCATTTGGCAATAAAAAACTTATCGAAGTGAAAATACATATTGCTAATTTTATTCTTTCTGGAGATTTTATTTCTAATAATATTATTTTATTTTTAATATCAACACCAAGTTAACGTGATTTATCATCACTTCTGAATGTTCCAATCAACTTCACAAGTTTAACTTCATAAAGGCAGTGCAAATTTGACAAAATCTTTCAGATTCATAACCTGCACGTGACTTCAAGGTGACAAAATTATTCATGTTGAAATATTACTCCAGATTTTCCCAACAGTTAACCCACAGTGGTATCTTCATATCTAAGCTACGATAAACAATTATTGATACGATAACTAAAAGAGAGCACTTTTATGCATCAAAGCTTGAAGAACTCAACAGGAGCATTTTAGATATTGCCCTAGAGTATCTTAGACAGTACAGGGTCAGCATATGAGACAGAAATCTTCGACTACTGTGTTTTCATAACCAGCTCGTAGAGCCAACAACAATACAGAAAATTGAGCTTGACAACTAATCAATCAATCCCACATAAACAAAAGATTCAGCATTTGAAAGATCATTGATAAACCATAGCAGTAGGAAACTTGAAGGTGCCCGTAATGAAGGGTATTGCCTGTGGATTGTTGACCAAATCGTGATAAAGATCATACTCTGCCTCGTAATCATGTAGCTTAAGCTCAGCCTTTTGATTAGTATGATAATGGTGCCTGGCTGAAGCTGATTTTCCAAACCCAAAAATACTAACTTTGTCACAAATCCCTACTGCCAGCATCACAGCTTGCAAGCCCGATGAGTAGTGGAACATGGAACCATCATGAACTGAGCACCATTCATCCAATGGCTTCCTTGTCTCCTCCACAAATCGTTTCAGCGAATAATATTTCACAATCCTTGCACACAGCACATCAAAGCGCGGATCAGTGACAATCAAAGGCGCGTTGTGAGAAGAATTACAAACAGTATAGTCCAAGAAATGTGTTGGTTGACAAATATAAATAACCATAGGGACATTAGCCCCATATGGATGACAAAAACAACCTTGCCTCCTTCCACAAAGATGCAAAATATTGCTATTTATAAAAGAAAAATTAGTTTTGACCCCCACATTTCGTTCATATCTCTCCGTCCTCGCATTGTTTAATCGGATTACAATCTCATGACCATCAATCAACTCTCCATATTCTTTCTGCATCAAAATCCCACTATTCCCAACTACAGCACAAGAACCATACCGCCTTTCAGAAACCACCAATCCATTATGCCTATCGATAGGACCCTTCACAAGCCCTATTAATTCATCCATTATTTCAGGCTGATACCTCTTCTTTCGCGACCAATCATGTAAAACCCTCCTGAAATCTAACCAATTCCTATGAAACTGAGGGGACCTGAGCATTGCTAAAACACCCTTGGACGTTCTCGCTTTAACACTATACCCATACCTTCCTCGACTACCAAATCTCCCTTTTAATAACTCTTCTATTTCATGCTTGGCTTGTGCTTCTCCCACATCAATAGCCGCGTATTTCAGCAACGTGGAATTAAAAACCGGAACTTTGTTCCGTAAAACCAAACTGGGTTCCTCCACCTCGATGGAGCTAAAGCCGCCACCGCGTCGGACTAGGATCTTTGAACTGAGGGTCAGAGAAAATATAATGAGCAGTAGAATGCTAAAAAGTGGAGGAGCTGAACTTTTCATTGGCACGGTGAAATCAGAAAACCGGGTTGTGGGCACTGCTTAATTTTCAGAGTATTTGTATCAGATTATTTTTTAGTTCCAAGAAATATATGCATCACAAGAGAAATCAAGAAAGTCTAAAGATCAATAATAAAAATGAAATCTTGGATGAGTTAGTACTTAGTACTAGAACAAAAACACGTTTTTTTTTTCTTTCTTAGAAAAAACTCAAAAATAAATATTCGAAAAGAAAGCTTGACGTCACACGAAAGTGAAATAGGAATTGCAAGAAGGAATAATTTGGGAGTGGAGAGGTTTGGTTCAGAGATGGGAATTTCATGACTGGCTGTGGAGTGAAAGAAGAGGAGGAGGAGGAGAACTATAAATTTCGTTGTGTTTTTTGTTGGGAAATTGTGATCAGATTCTTCTGTTGTTTTTATTGGTTCATGATGGAATTATATTGCGTTTTAGTCCTTGTTCTTTTTATATTTTTATGAGTTAATTCTTCTAGTTTAAAAACTTATAAGCGATTGCTTTGATCAAAGTTGATTGTTAATTCTTTTTTTATTAACATAACACGATGTGTTTTTACTTGAATACCAAAGAAGATTTTATCTAATTGATAGGATATGATCAGGAAATTTACTAAGCTTGTACTTTTATATTTTATGTTATTTGTTTTATTAAATACTATAAAAAATATCTAATTTAGAGGTTTAATATGTTAAGTGAGGTTACGAATATGATTTATATTATTCTTTAACATACTTTTTCATTGGAAAATCTTTTAAACTTGAAACTTGCACAAAATATATATTATTTCATACTTGATTTTTATCAAATAGAATGCGGGTTGTGATATTTGAATTTATGATTAGATTCTGATATTATATTAAATAATTATATTTAAAAAAAATATTAAATAAAATCAGGGTATAATTTATGTTATTTTTTAACAAATAACTAACGTAAGCTAAAAACAAATTACTGCTGCTTTGTTTTCATTTTATTTAATATCAAAAGCTTTTATGCTAACCCGGCCAATATATCAGATTCTTTTTCTTGTTGAATCTCTCGTCTATTTCATTTTTAGAGGGGGGGGAAAGGTCATCTCGGGTTGAAAATGACGTTACCTTTCGTTATTTGTTAGACTTTTCTTCCTGTTTAATCGTGAGGCTTTCTTATGGTCTTGTGATTATTACAAGATAGAACTTCTGTAGAGATTTGTCATGTGGTTTTCACCGATTGACTGCTATAGTTGTTTTTCTTTTCAAAATATTATTTATTTAAAAATATATTAAAATGATTTTTTACAAAAAAATATTTTTGATATCCACATAAAAATAATTTTAAAACATTAAAAAAATTAATTTAAAATAAAAAAATAAAAAAAAAAAACAATTTTTTTTCAAAATTACTTTAAAAACGCAACATCAATATGGACAAATCTGCCGTCTAGACCAAGTCTTCCACCACTTGTACGAGTCAACTTTGGAATCTACAACAATGCTTCCACTGTCAAATCAAACGTAGCTCGGTGGAAAAAGGGAAACGAAAATCGCATGAAAGTGCCGACAATTGACGTTATAGATCGCTGCATTTTTTCCCACTCGGAATGGACACGATTGATTCCGGTGAGGGTAAAGGGCCACTTACCGGGAAGAGAACGAGGTGGATGGGTTATTGGTTTAATTTATGACTCAATGAGTTAATTATTTTTATTAGAACCAAGCTGCTTTTTCTTATTAAAAAATGGTATTGACTCGATAGAGTTTGAACTGGGTTCAGTTAACTCGACCATGTCACTGAAATCTATGAGTTAACACGGTTCAATTCCTTGAAATATGCTGCATCATGGCAATTTTTGGTATTGAATTGTAGCTGTTAAAGAAAGCTATAAAAAATAATAATAATGAGAGACGTTGATATTGTTTATTATGGTGTCTGACTTGTTTAAAAGTGATTTTGTAAGATTTTTTTTAATTTTTAATTTGATTTTTTTATGTTTTTGGCATGTTAATATATATATAAAATATTATATCCTAATTGTATATAAATTATATTTAACTCGTAGTCCTTAATTATATATAAAGAGATGAAATACAATATATTATATAAAATGTTTGTTTATTTTTTTTTATTGGATGATTGAAATATACAATCTTTCATAAGTTGCTCAATTATTTGATTTCTTTCTTTTATTGGTTATGAAATAATTAATATTATTTCTTTCATTATTTCCTCAACACACCCACTCGAGCTCGTTTGTGTTGTCAGAGTGATAATCATCAACAGACAACCTTAACTGTTTATAAATTAAATTTAGATTAAGCTTATTGTATGTTTGCTGGTGAAAAATCATGCACAGTGAAACCAAACCTCCATGTCTGCTGGCTGCTGGATGCAAAACAATAGACAATGAGTTCATATAATCATACAGCAGAATATTTTGATAGCCTCTTTTAATTAGATAATTGAAATCATTTCATCATGATCATCTCAAGCTGCTATTTTGTCGATTATTTATTTATTTTTATTATCAAAAATAATCAATTTGATAGTTTTATTATTAGCATAGGAGAAGAAAAAATCAAGCAGGCGGTGGACCAATTTATCATCTTTCTTGTGATAAAATCATCACTCCCGATCACAGCCATGTTAAATTAAACCAGTACAGCACACAGACTATTCCAAGTTCAGAAATATATATAGTTCAGGCCTTTCAAAAACGTTTAGAAAAAAATTTAAAAAAAAAATTAATTTTTTATATTTTTTAATTATTTTAATATACTAAATTACTAATATCAAAAATAATTTTTAAAAATACAAAAAATATTTTAAAAAACAAATTCAAACTCAATAAAACTCACGTCACATAATATATTCTCATGTCAAACACACCACAAATTTTTTAATAAAAATGAACAACCTAATGATCTCTTTCTAAAAAGGAAAATACTAAAATATAATCATTAAATAGCTGAAATTACTCAAACCACATAATTACAACAATACCCCCCAAGCCACCAACCCCGCGACCACCCCTTCCTCTTAACGCCGCCACCGGCCGACAGCACGATGGAAATCGTGAATTGCAGATTTAGGAGAAAACTCCATTAAATCTTTTGAAGCTTCTCTCCCTTAACAACCGGATTAGCTTTAGCAATCTGTTCTTTCCCCAAGCTCTTAAAATCAAACTCGCAACCATGTTGTTCTGGGTACCTATGCGTTCCACAAAACACCATACCACACCTGCACTTAAATCCCGTCAATCCTACGCGCCTCCTACATGCCAAGCACCTATTTGGCTTCTGATGTGGAGTCACAACCGTAGGTTCTGCCTTAACCTCCTCTTTTTCATCACCTTTCGCCACCAACACAGGACCTACCTGGTTCTTTATAACATCAACGGACGGGGATGAAAAGGGAGAAGAAACAGAAGCAGATGACGATTGGGCTAGGAGCTGATCCAGGGGCTGTGATTGATGAAGATCACCATAACATTTAGAGCACAGATTTTGAGTTGCTGGGTTTCCAAAAAAACCGCAGTTGTTTACGCAGAGACGTGGTTCTTGGCATCGGTGTTGTTCTTCTGCCATTGTCTTTCAAGATTTCTTGATTTCCTTGATTTATTCTAACACACAAAAAGAGGGGAAAAAACCGAATTTTAGAAACAGACAACAACAACAACGCTAGCTGCGCTCGGCTACAAGAAATCAAACAAATTACCTGTTTTGAATTCGAGGGAAGAGCAAAGGCAACGCGAGAGAGAGAGGGTTGAAAATTAAATATGAAGAGATGGGAAGAACTTCTGGTGTGGAAATGGAAGAGGAATCCTGTTTCAGAGAGGATTCCCACGCACCTTCGTTTTTTTCCCCTCTCTCTTCTCCTTCGGTTTTCTTTAAGGCTGTGCAAATGTTTGTTCTCATTATATCGTGATAATTAAGATTCCAGAAGAAAATTGTAGCCGTCAAGATGTTGGAGAAGCCGTTTAAGTCACGTATATTTAGGGGTAAATTAATAAAGGTTGTTGTTGGGAACCTTTTTTTTAAAAAAAAATAAAGAAATAGTTGATGAGGTTGGACCATTTCTATTTACGCGTTGGATGAAGATGATGATGCTAGAAACATTGAATGTATACAAATTTAAGGTTTAGATTTTCTTCATGTGCTTGTAATGCTAGGATTGAAAGGACAAAACCAATACGAGTTCAAGGTAGGTGTTCTCATTGTTTTGCAAGTTGTTTCTTTACGTGTCATTATGACAAATAATTTACAATTTATAAAGTAATTTTCGAGTTCGACTCATGGTGTGTATTCTTTGTAAGAATCTGAAATAGTTAGATTTTACTTGTTCATTTAAATCCATAAAATATATTTTTTAGTAGTAAAGTTTACTTGCATAAAAAAAGTTGTTTCTTTATGGACATTTAAATTAATGAAATTAGTGAAATTAGTGAAATCAATTTTAAAAAAAAAATACATGGTGAATAATTCTTGTTATTTTTTTTAAATGAAAATTTACTCTTAGTTTTATTTGATTCAAATTGTTTTTTAGAAAGAAAAAAAAAGGATTGCTGGTTAGATGCAATTTATTGAAAAATTTCTTTTATGTTTTAGGGAGGAAGGATCCACCCATGCACGCACTTGCTGGATTTACATAAATATGGTATTTAGAAGTGTGGTTGTTTTAAAAATAATTTTCACTTAAAAATATATTAAAATAATATCTTTATGTTTCAATTTATTTACCTTGTTTAATCTCTTTTTTTTCTTAAAATTTATCCCTGATTATTTTTGGTTAGCCAGGGATTCTACGTTGTTATTTTTTTGGATTTGTCTTTTATGTTGTGATCCGGCTACATGATTTATGTCGCGAGTTATGAAGGTTGAACTAGATGGACTTTGATATTTTGTTTTAAAAAAACCATTCATTATCATCATGTTTGTTGAAAATTGTTATTCTTTATTATTTTTATATAATTATCCTAGTATTATATCTCGAGTCATGAAGTTAACAAGTTCATAAGGTTTGGTTTAAGGCTTTGAGCTTCTTTTTTTTCATTGTTTTTTAATTCATCCTTTTAGTACTATGTTGGTTTGAGAAATATACTCCAGGATTTTATTCAGTTTCTCCACGAGAGTTAGGGCCTATTTGGGAGAGCTATTGCGATAGCTTTTTAAAATGTTTTTTGTGCCGAAATACATCAAAATGATGTTTATTTTTTTTTGAAAAATCATTTTTGACATCAGCACATCAAAATGATCTAAAAACACCAAACCATATTCATTTAAAATGAAAAAAAAAAATTTTTTTTACCAAAAACTGCGACACGGCGGGTGAAACGCCGCGCCAAACAGCTTCTTATTTTGGTCTTGCAACTAGGTTATAGATTTGATTTGATTTGCGGTAAAGCTTGATGATGATAAAAAAAAATCATGTTCACTCACCTATGTCATGGTTCATACATTTATGAGTTAGTTTTTTTTTTTTTCTTTTCCTTTAACTATTATTTTTATAATTTTGTCATTCACCATTCAACTGGTAGGATTCAAGATTCATATTGTTTCCATTTGTTTTTTTACATGTAATCATCTCATTATAATTCATTCATTTATAATTTGTTAACAAACAAAATCATTAAGACTTTTTAGAAATATTATAAAGATATATATTTTTTAAAATATGGGCAAGTGCTCATTTTTTGCATTGAATACTTGTTTTTTCTCCTGTTTTATTCGTTATCGTTATTTTATTTTCTAATTATATTATCAAACTAATCAAGTTTATTAAATTAATTCAATGACCAAATGTTTTTTTATATACATATATTAAAATGTGCATTGATTTCATATATATTTATACGATGAAAAAAAGAAGATAGGCTTGTAGTGTAGCATAGATCATTGATTCAATACCATCTACACGAATATATTTATTCAATATCATCTACACTAATATATAATAAGGAATTTATTGTTTTAATATATACACACACACACAATATTTTTCAATATTATCACATAAAAAATATATAAAAATATTAAATTTAATATATTTAATGTAAAAATCAATTGAAAAAACAGGTTAAACAACGTAAATAAACACAGCACCACCAAGTTTATATGCCTAGAAATCCGAACCAGATTTTATTATATAAATCGAGGGCTTACATGAAATTAACCCTTCAAATTTTGAATGCTAATTATTGTTATTGTTATTATTATTTTTAATTCATCATGGCCATCATTGACTCGCAAGCTAGTCATCAATGAACTAATCAAACCTAAGTCGTAGAGCGGAACCCGCTCTCCTTATTCCTTCCTCTCCAATCCCTCCCTTCTCTCGAATATCTCATCCCAAGTCTCTCCCATCAACAAAATCCCTAATTTCTAGGGTAATTTTTTTCCTCTCCATTATCGGAATCTCTCATGCAATCGCCATCATCAACCCTCTCATAAATCGAATCAAAATCAAGCCCTAGCTATGTACAGCAATTTCAAAGAACAAGCAATAGAGTACGTGAAACAAGCGGTACAGGAAGACAATGCAGGGAATTACTCGAAGGCGTTTCCTTTATACATGAACGCACTTGAATACTTCAAGACCCACTTGAAATACGAGAAGAACCCTAAAATTCGTGAAGCTATTACTCAAAAATTCACCGAGTATCTTCGACGGGCGGAGGAGATCAGGACTGTTCTTGATGAAGGAGGTCCTGGCCCTAGTTCTAACGGGGATGCTGCTGTTGCGACGAGGCCTAAGACTAAGCCTAAAGACGGCGAGGACGGCGATGATCCGGAGAAAGATAAGTTGAGATCTGGATTGAATTCGGCGATTGTGAGGGAAAAGCCTAATGTGAAGTGGAATGATGTGGCTGGGCTCGAGAGTGCTAAGCAGGCTTTGCAAGAAGCTGTTATTTTGCCTGTGAAGTTCCCTCAATTTTTTACTGGTCGGTATTTTTCGTATTTGCTGATTTGGGTTTTCTTGGGTTTGATGTGTTATGCTTGAAATTGGGAAATTGTATTTGTGCGGTGTTTTGGGAGGAAACACTTATATAATTCTAGTTGTTTTCTAAACTGGTTTGGATTGCTATGTTGATTAATTAGAGATCAGTTTGTGATTTTTCTTATAATGGGGATTAAAAACTGGTTGCGTTGGTGTGGTTATTGATCGGCTGATTGACTCCGTATTGTATTGTGCTGACTGGAATGTGATCACCATGTGTATAATCTGTTCTTAGGTTGGTTATTTTGCTAATTTGTTTTCTCCTCGTAGCTGCTTTGCTGAGTCTAGTGTTTTTTTATTTTTCTCATAATGTAGTCAATATGAATGTCATTGGTCCTTTGTTATGATTGAGATAGAGTGGAAGGGTAATTCATTTTCATGTTTTTGGTAGCATTGATTTGTATTTTTTTGTTCCATGTTCATCACACTGAATTGATGAATTCCTTTTAGAAGATAAATGATGGATGATAAACTCAAAATTTGAAAGAGAATTATAAATATATAGCACCTGTTTCTTACCTGAAAATCCTCCACCACTGCTAATGGAAACACTGTCTGGCCACCTTCTGAGAGATGCATATTTTGCTTATGGATCTAAATTAATCGAATAAATTTAACTTTTGTTCTGTTTCTAAAGTGAAAAGAGAAAATTTGCTTTGCCACTGAACTACTACTATCATGGCCAAAACTCCCATGATAACCAGTTATTGCCCCAGAATTGAAACCTCTCACAAGCCACATAAATGGCAACGTATGCATGGTTAATCAACTTTTTACACCATTGCTGCCCTTTTCATTTTCCTTTTCTAAAACCATTATTGGTTTCCCAATGATGTCCATCTCATGAGTATACCAACCTGTTATGAATTTATACCATCATAACAGCATGAAGAGAAACACCATGCCTGGAAATGTCTTTCTAGAAATTCTCACTATTCACGTGGTAGTATTTTGATTTTTCTTTCAGTTTGGTTATGATACTTTCACAATAGTACACTATTATATGAACTACATAATGATGATAGGGAAAGAGATTTAGATTTTTAGTGGGTTTTTATCTTTGTTTTGCAGAGGTAGTTTCATCACTTTCTTTTCAAGTCCCGTATCCCTCAATTACCATTTTTGGTATTTATAATTTGCATATTATTGCTGTCAATTATATCACCCTACTTTAGGACATCCTTCCATCAGTTAAATCCATTCTGCTTTTCATTTGATCTTTAGATTGCAAATGTTGGCCTTCTGTATTTGTATGACAACCTTTTTAATTTGTATTCATATTATCTTTGATATATCACCAATGAGAAAGTTCCATGTTTGCTGGTGTTACCATTTTGAATTTTTGGCTCCATCATATGAACTAATTTAACAAATCCTTTTATGAATCTAGTGGCACCATTCACAGACACACAGAGTCACACATGTATTCTTGTGACTCTCACCCACCTCTGCAAGCAAGCAGACCTGCCCACCCATGCATGCTTCTTTGAGTGTGGATATACCGGAACACTCATGGGTCCACTGCATGCATATAAGCACCCATATTTGTGAATGTGGTAGACATGAGAGACCTGAGCCATGTACTTTATCACCACTTAATGTTGGTCCATCTTATTGGCATCATCATTTTATGTTGTTGAGCATCAATTTTCCTGTGTATCTGGTAATGACTTTGCATGTTGTAGCAAAGTTTTTGAATAACTGACGTTCTTCATTTTGAAGAGCAGTTAAAATGAGGGTGTAGAAATGGTTATTTCCTTTATGCTTCTTTTATGCTACTGCTAAGTACTGAGAAGGAACTCGGCCACACTTACAGCTATTCCTTCCTTTGTTCTATTTAATTTGTAAACATTTTGATCCACAAATTTGACTTGTTTTGTTTTATTAAACTGATGCATCCTCCATTTGATCTCTTTAGGTAAGAGACGACCTTGGAGGGCTTTTCTTTTGTATGGGCCACCTGGAACTGGAAAGTCATACTTGGCCAAGGCTGTTGCAACTGAAGCAGACTCCACTTTTTTCAGGTATATATTTTTTTAATCACAAATAAACCTTTCTATTATGCCTTAAGATAAACATTTGCCAGTTTGATGTTTAATTTCTGTCTTGGTCTCATGCATGCTTTTCTCCTTTCCCCTTTCTAAAGGGACAATAGTCTTTGCTTCTGCTGGTGTCATGTTTCCTTTCTGTCCATTGTTGATTAGACCGTAACTTGCTGGTTTTGAACCCCCCCCCCCCCCCCCCCCCCCCCCCAAAGTATTTCTTCATCAGATCTGGTTTCAAAGTGGATGGGTGAGAGTGAAAAGCTTGTTTCAAACCTTTTCCAAATGGCCCGTGAAAGTGCTCCTTCAATCATTTTCGTTGATGAAATAGATTCCTTGTGTGGTCAACGTGGAGAGGGCAATGAGAGTGAAGCTTCGAGACGTATCAAGACTGAACTTCTTGTGCAGATGCAGGTATCTGTTTTCATGTGTTGGAAGTTGATGGAGAATACCATTATGTTTTTCAATACTATTATAAGGCTTGTATCTTGCCCTCTAACTCACTGTAGCTTATTTAGGTTGCAATTGTCAATGCTTCTCATTTTTTGATGTAAAATTTGATTTGACAATTTCTGAGAGAATTATCAAACACAATTGCCAAATATTCTGGTTGAGAGAAGTTCTTGCCTTTCGAAGTAAGAATATTAAGTGAATGTGTTTTTTAGCTATTATAATAAACTTCACGCCATGGATTGTAAATTCTTTATTTTTAGTAGTTTATTGTATCCTGGAAGTCAGGATGGTTATGTAAAATCCAACTAACATACAGGCGAACATTCACCACAATTTCAATTTTATTGCAAAGAAGTCTGACCTTATTTTTCTGATATATAGGGTGTAGGAACCAATGACCAGAAGGTTCTTGTTCTTGCAGCAACAAATACTCCATATGCTCTAGATCAGGTAAGGGGGTTTCTGAGATTATTTCTGGCATTTAATTTTGAATCATCTGGACTATTTGGCACTGTTTCTAATCAGTGTGAGTACAGGCCATCCGACGACGTTTTGACAAGCGCATATATATCCCACTACCTGATTTGAAGGCTCGTCAGCATATTTTCAAGGTATTAGGTCTTGTTGCTAATTTTGTAATAATAGTATTCTATTGTGAGAAATATTTTGATATTAGATCATCTTTATTGAGCTAATATTTTATGGATTTTGATGTTGCTTAAATTATTTGCCCAGGTGCATCTTGGAGATACACCTCACAACTTGACTGAAAGTGATTTTGAAAGCTTGGCACGAAGGACAGAGGGCTTTTCAGGTTCAGATATATCTGTTTGTGTAAGCACAGTGCCATTTCAGTCTTTTATTTCATAACTTTTTTTTCTTGGTTGTAATGGTTGAGTGTTTGACACCATGCTCTGTGCCCTATTTTTGCTCCCCTCAGGTCAAAGATGTCCTCTTTGAACCGGTTCGTAAAACCCAAGATGCTATGTTTTTCATACATGCTTCTGATGATATGTGGATTCCTTGTGGACCGAAGCGTCCTGGTGCTGTCCAAATTTCCATGCAGGATCTTGCAGCTCAAGGGCTTGCAGAAAAGGTATCAGCTGATGCTTTAAAATAAAACCTGTTATTGCCTCTTTTTTCTGGGTCTGACAGGGAAAATATAGGAGTAGCTTTCCTTCAGCTTTTTTGATGCTTGCAGTGTTATGTTTGGAATATCATGTCATTACCACTGCATAGAGAAATGGATCTTGGCATGCTTTGGATCTGACATGCTAATTAAAATAAAAGATTTTGTTTTCTCTCTAAACATGTATAAAAGGGTATTCATTTGTGGGAAACATGTGTAGACCTTGAGAGATAACAAGTGGGGTGTTTTCATTTTGATGTTTTGTTTATTGTTATAATAACTAAATTTTGTTGAATGCTGATAACTACATCCGCAGATCCTTCCACCCCCTATCATGAAAACAGATTTTGACAAGGTCCTAGCAAGACAAAAGCCAACAGTGAGCAAAACTGATCTAGATGTCCATGAGAGATTCACAAAGGAGTTTGGGGAGGAAGGTTAATGAAGATGATGACAGAGACACATTGGCCAACGCTTGTGAGTGCAACCACTGTGATTAGTTATTGCTGCTGGATCCACCAAAATATTTAACTTTGGGGAAGGTGACTTGACCTTCCCTCTGTATTGGGATGGAATGACTGAAAACACTTGTTTGAAATTGTGTAAAAAGAAGAGTTTCAGAAATATTGTCCCAGGATCGTGGACATGATGCATATATTATGCTTCTTACCGACTTATGCTTGTGCTGTAATATTGCTTACTAACTATGTTTTTTTGCCAGTTGGTCGAGTTTCAGGGATGATATCTCGGGGCCATAGGGTATTGCGTGTCAAAAAATTTGTTTATACGAGTTGGGGGGCTTTAGTACTTAGCAACTGTATTTATGAATACATTCGCGATTCTCTTATGCTTTTGACCTTGATGCCTGGATGAGGTGAATACCAGTCAAGGTAAATGGACCATTGCCTAGAATCGTCAAACGAGCACCAACAAAAAAATGGTTCAGTATAGTGATTTATTATTGTTTTATTATTGTCTAAAAGGGTTCTTAGGAAAAGTTGCAGTTTGGATTTTTTAATATGGAGTCCTTCCCTTCGCAGCCGTTTAGGACAGGCAGCAGCTTGTTTATTTGAATAATTTTCTTCTGTTAACATGATTATTGCATATGCTCAAGTTTCAATTGATGTCGTATTCGGATTAGTTACCTGGAAACTCCCTATGTGCTTTGTCTTGGTATGAATCTTTGGCCAGCATGGATCTTTGGTTGGCACCTGCGGTTTCACTTATCAGACAAGGAAAAGGTGTAATAATATACATAAATCAATAAACATAGAATTTATGCCTGTGGTTGCTGTGTTCCGGAGATAACATGGCAGCTGTTCAATGGACGCAGCAGTCATGGGGAAGTAGTTGGGTTCTGTACACACTTTTCTGTCCTTTCTCAGCGTTAGAAGCTGTTTTGGGAGGGTGGTTTTACTCCTGTTTCCTCAAAAAAAAAAATTTTTTTTTTTCATTTTAAATGAATTTTTTTAGTGTTTTTAAATTATTTTGATATGCTGAGATTAAAAATAATTTTTAAAAAATAAAAAAATATTATTTTGATGTATTTTTAAATAAAAAGTACTTTAAAAAATAACCGCAACCGTCTTCCAATCAGGCGTTAGAGTCTCGACGCGGAAAGCTGGACCAGGTCTCGACGCGGAAACACCTCCATATGGGTAATGCAAAGATAACAGACAAATATGTGATCGATTTCCGTTGCTCAATTGAGCACCACAGTCTATTCTTCGGCTAGGTACTCATAAAAAAACCCAAGTAATTTGCCTTCTATTTGGGTCTTCGAACGTTGAGAGTTGCCATTAATTTAAACCATCCAAAATTTATCATCTATCGAAAATGGGAAGAAGAAAAAACACAACTGTGATGTGCGTGTTTCACCAAGTTCAAACTTCAAACATCACCGGACAGCTAAATAAAACTATACGATGAAGAGAGATGCCATACCCTAGAGTTGCTTATCATACTCGCTCAAACTTCATATGCACTAACTATATTTTAAAGCATAAATTGTACATACAGATACCTGTTCAAAATCCCAATATGTCAGCATATTCTTATGTTCTCAACCTTTCCAAGTTCACACTCCAGATCCTGCAAAGATTAAAAGGGAAGATTTTCTGGTGTGCATGGCTGAGGCTCTTATTGATGATCCAAGGAAAAAGGCAGTAGCTGCACAACTAGGTGGAGGTGTGGCAATGATATTGATTGATCCAATTGTCAAAGAAATTTGCTTTCAGTTTGTAGTACCAAGCACATTAATCGGTCAAGAAGAAGCACAACAGCTTCAGGCATATATGCAAGCACAGAAGTGAGTTCTCTAACCTGCCTGAAGAATTTATAAGAGAGAAACATAAAAAAAGAGTAAAAATAAAGCCTCAAAATGACATTACAGAATTGAAAGTTAATACAATCTAACAGAACTAAACGCGCTTCTCTTTCTATAGGAATCCAACTGCTAGAATTGCTCCAACAGTTACTGTTTTGAACTCAAAACCTGCACCAAAAGTGACAGTGTTTTCTTCCCAAGGACCAAATATTAAAACCCCGGATACCATCAAGGTAAACGCTATCCACCCTTTTAAATATATCCATTCAATCATGTGTACCTTTTAAAGTTGATGACTACATGAGGTAGACAAGAAGGAAAAGAAATGTTCGAAGCATAATTTGGCTTTGACTACGTGAATTACAGTTGCAGCCAGATATTACAGCTCCTGGTCTGAATATTTTGGCAGCATGGTCTCCAGTGTCAACTGATGACACAGCTGGGCGATCCGTGAACTACAGCATAATTTCTGGAACCTCTATGTCTTGCCCCCATGTTTCAGCAGTTGCAGCAATCTTGAAATCTTACAGACCTTCTGGAATCTGGCAGCGATAAAGTCAGCAATAATGACAACAGGTTAGATATTGCAGCGCTGGAAAGTTAACAGAAAAATTTCAATTCACTAACAAGTTTTTTGCACATCTCTTCATATCTGGCATCTGTTGCTTGAATTCATCTTTGCATCTATAGTCATGGCCAACACTCGAAAACGTATTGGGAGAGATCCAAATGACACCAAGGCCACACCTTTTGACTACGGATCCGGACACAAAAATCCACTGGCAGGATTGAATGCAGGACTAGTTTATGACTTTAATTGCAATGACGTCATTAGTTTTCTCTGCAGCACTGGTGCAAGCCCTGCACAATTGAAAAACCAGACAAACTAAATTATTGCCCAAAGCAACTAAACCACCAGACAAACTGTTTATGTTGTGAAGGTTGATTATCCAGCTGGTGTTCAAGTTACAGTGACACCTGCTACACTCAAGTTCAAAAGACAACCTCTGAAGACTAGTGATGGGAATTTTGTGTTTGGAGCTCTGACATGGGTAATGGTATTCACAGGGTCAGGAGTCCGATTGTGTTCTACTGCTGATAGCTTTCGTACCTTTTGAGTTCACTAAGGTGTATATATGCCTTAATCGCAAACTAGGAATCCTCGATTTTTGATAATTGATTACTGATCAATCTAAGATGCATATTTCACAAACACCAAAATTCTGTGTAATTTTTTCTCTGATTTCTTATTTTACAAAGAGGAATATGTTGCCTCTAAATACATGTACAAAACCCTAATTTACAGTTTACGATCAATACTATATTTTGCTGTTACAATTTGATATTAATGTTATGTTTTACTGTTACAATTTGATTTCCATATATTATAGATATGCCGTAACTGCTGTGATCTTTTGCCATATATACATTGACAACATACTTTTATAATATAGAATATCACAAAAAAAAAAACACCATTTTTTAAGTTACGGGTTAAAATAACTCGTTTTAGAATTGATCATGATTCTTCGGCATGTGTTAAAGGAATTTGATGTTCAGAATAACGTGGATGTGGAATAGTAATAACAAAAAAAAATGATTTCCAGAAAATATTCATGATATATATTTAAACTCAAAAATAAAAACACACACGATATTAAATATTAAAAAAATACGTATTAAATTAAAACAATTGCCACAATCAATTTTGATTTCATTAACTTATTTTTAAAAAAAGTTAATTAAAATGTTAAACAGATTTTATAAACTTGCCCTTGACAACTCGCAATCACCATGCTAGTATTTTTTCAACCAGAGTTGCATCAAGCTGGTCCACTTGCAGTGTAATTGATTAAGTAAAAAAGTATTCCTGATCCTTGCTGGATGGATAACTCGAGTTCCCAAAAACAGAGTCAATGATTAAATCCCAATCATAGCTAGATGTTTCTAGAGCTGGATTGCAAACCAAAGCAATACCTCTGCCATCATATTTCAACTAGATTACAATCTCTCCTTCATCGAAGAGCCAGTTACCATAGCAATTAGCATGGCCAGCAGTTAATCTGCAATTATATATTATCCAACTGCATTAACGCTCTAGACCGTGCAAAGATTAGAGGAAATTAAGGATAATGCTCTAGACCTTGCAAAGATTAGAGGAAATTAAGGGTTGTGGCGTGCACAACTGAGAGGCTCAATACAACTAGGTGGAGCTGTCGGCGTGGTTTTTGATTGATCCAATCGTCAAAGATGTTGGCTTTCAAGGCACGGCAATCTTTGGAATAAAAGGAAAAAACAGCTTCAAGCATACAAAAGTTGCCTGTATAATTTGTTGCCTACAAGTCATTGTTGAAGGAAAGAAAAACAAAAGAAATAGAAATGAATGCTACTGTTTAATTTATTGAAAAGAACTGAACATTCTTCTCTTACTAAAGGTACCCAATTGCAAGAATTGCTCCATCAGTTTCTGTTTTGTGCTCTCAAGTGGTGTGACGTGATTGTAGAGGATTTTCGATCTGCACAACAAATTTTAAGTTCGAATCAGGACATGTACCTCTTTGTAAGAGTTTAGAACAGCAAGAATTTTACTTATCCCCAAAAGACGTGGTATAATAGCAGATGACTTGCGATTTATACAGTAGATCTCAAGTTCAAGTTAGGATATACATCTTTTTTAAGAACCTTTGACAATTAAAATTTTATTCACTTACTTTAACCCATAAAATATATTTTCCCGGAATAGAATTCCCCGCATCAAAAACCAGCACCACAAGTGATCGTGTTTACTTTCCAAGGACCAAATGTGATTGCTCCGATATTATCGAGGTAATCCATAAATAATGCAAGTTAATGACAAAAGCAGAGATAAAATGTTTAAAGTATAGCTCTGCTCGAATCCAAGGTTGGCAGCTACATACCACAGCACCTGGTCTGCATATTTATTCTGGCGGCATGGTTTCCAGGCGAGTGTGAATAGCAACATAATCTCTGGAACCTCCCTGTCTTGCCCAGATGTTTCAGCAATCTCACACGCCATCTCGGAGTCCAGCAGCAATAAATTCTGCAATAACTAGAAGTTAGCTGTATCAACAAAAGTTGCAGCTCAAACAGCGCTTTCTTAAATCCTGATTAATTATTGCCTAATCCTGCAATAAATATGATCACGTGGCTAATTACAATCCAATTTTAATTGAAATCCCATGGAGACCCCAAATGCTTCTTAGACTCGATTTAAGAATCAAACTTTTTGAAAAAAAATAAATAATCCAAATTAATTATTTCTATTAAAATGATAGTATATTGTTTTTATTTACCTGTTAAATTTAAATTGAGTTTAATTGAAACAGTTTTGTTATAGAAGAAACATAATTGAGTTAATCAAATTTTATCATATTAATATTTTATTGAAGTTAATCAAAAACCTGAATCAAATTAAACTTCAAATTTTCAAATAAAAAAACTCTGCCCCCCAGCCCTTCTCTGCCCGAAGAGGCAGACTCATCCTACACCCCACCCTATCTCTCTCCGTTTCAATATCTCCGTTAAATCCACGTGTCAAATCATGGGAACATTCACGACCCCATCAATCACTGCAAAATCATATCCCTCCATGTAACCTGCTAGTGCAACTGGAATAAACCCTAGGTGCCGTTGGATATGCTTGCCAGATACTCCTCCCTAACCGGATCCCGCCCCGTATATCCTCCCTTCCTCAAATCAAAAGTGATTATTTCTCTCTGCAAGAAGTGTCGTTGAAAAAAGCTAAAGTAAAAGTTATTTTTATTTTAAAATATTTTTTATTATTTTAATATTGTGATATCAAAAATATATATTTTTTAAAAAATAAAACATATTATTTAAAAAATAAATAAAAACCACGACACTTACTCTTTCAAGTTCAACCTCCACACAGATATTAATCTTCACTCATTTTCTTCAAGCAATTCACCCTATTTTTCAAATGTTAACAAAAATAACTTATGCCAATAAATTAATTCCACCGAATATTTCCAACCAAAATCCCTTTTCCAATATTAATTTATCTTATCTTCTTAATATATTAATTAGTCCCCCCCACCCCCACCCCCACCCCCACCCCTTTTCTCTTTATATAGCTTCTCTCACATATTTCTTGTTCTCCATGTTCCTGTCTTCTAAGCTTTAATTTATGCTTAGCAAGTCTTCTCCTTGTACACAACCACGACAACTACTTATATATATATATAAAACTCTGAAACAAAAGGATAGAACTGGAAAAAATGTCAGGTTTTGTGAGAGCTAAGCGAGTTACCGATCCTCTTGACGATGAAGCTAAGGCTCGACTCGTCGGTACGCAGCTTAGTTATGTCAGTAGCGGTAGCGAACACTCAGCAGATGACGACGACGACTTACCTTGTCTGTCGGAGCTCGTTCACGGCTTTCTTGAAAATGAAGAGTCCGATTTAACTCACGAGCCAGTTATTGGTCACGAGTCGGATTCAGATCGAGTCGACTCAGTCGCCGATTGTACGGATTTCGTGGAAGATATCCTGAGATCAGGTTGTAAGGATTCATACCGGAATTTATTATCCGCCCATGTTTCGGAAGCGATGGAAGCTTTTTCGTGCTTGAGAAATCAAAGACCGGTTTTGAGGCGCAAAGTGATGTCGTTTTTGAGAGATTTAGGACACAATGCAGCGATCTGTAAGACTAAATGGGAATCTTCTGGTGGCGGTAGTTTAACCGCCGGTGGATACGAGTTCATTGACGTGGTGCAGTCAAAATCCTCCACATTGCAAAATCGTTACGTAGTGGATCTCGACTTCGCTTCTCAATTTGAGATCGCGAGACCTACGAGTCAGTTCTTGAAGCTTTTGCACTCTCTTCCTCGTGTTTTTGTAGGCAGAAGTGAGGATTTGAAGACGATCGTGAGGAGCATCAGTAACGCGGCTAAGAGATCGTTGAAGAGTAGAGAGCTCTCTCTACCTCCTTGGAGAAAAAACCGTTACATGCAGAACAAATGGTTCGGTCCGTACCGCCGGACTGTCAATCCCTCACCGGAGATAACGCCGTCGGTCGACGTTGTGAAATGTAGGTGTGTGGGCTTCGACGACACCGTTAACGGCCGTTTGTTTGTTCGTACGAGATGATCATGGTTGCAGAAGATTTCTAGAGAGATAAGAATACTTAATAATAGTTAATCTTTTAACTTTTTTTTTTGCAAAGGAAAAAAAATAAAAAAATAAGTGGCTAAGAATAGTGTAACGCGGCGAATGAACGCTCTTTTAACGGCGCTTTGTTTTTTCTTGTCCCATGCAAACAAGGAGCGTTTATCTGGTAACTTGAGAGCTTGAAATAAAATAATCCTGGCCGTTAGAACACCACGAGGGTCGTGATCATAATATCAAGCGGTGTGCTATTAGCTATATCTTGATAAAGCATGAATGATGATGACGTGTCCTAGTGATGTGATGTGAGTTTTGATGGTGACGTCAGATTAGTGGCCATTGAATAGTTTGTACAGGTGGCGTAGTGGTAGGGAATGTTTTTTTTTTTTAAAAAAAAAAAAAAACTGGATATCTAGCTCAGCTTACGCGCATCATAACTAAATCTCCGGGCCCATTGAACATCTTGCAAATCCAATGAGCATGTAAGGCATCAAGAGGGTGACAGGTGTGTCTGACATAGCTTGAATCTGGAGTGAGAGAAAGGAAGAAGTTCTTCTTAACCACCAAGCTAAGATCTTACTGCCGTGGTAGGGAATGTTGATTGATCAAGGATGGGAATAGACAGACTGAAAAAAAAGGAGAGGGTACACATATATGTTTGGATAAAATTTTATTAATGTGATTACTATAAGTCCACTTTTTTTTTTAATATATATATATATAATCATTGCTCCAGCGCTTTGTTATGATCAGAATCATATTTTTTTAATATAAAAATATATTAATTGTATGATATTTTTTATTATAATATAAATTTGAGCAAAATAATAAATATATGCAGAAATACTATGAAGTGCAGATTTTCTATAAAATATATGAATTTTAAATGAATATAAATTTATTTGTTTAGTAGGTTTCAACAAGATAATCAATATAAAAATATTATTATCATTAAAAAACAAGAAAATTCAGATATTTGAATTATTGAATAAATTGTATTAAGATTAGTTCATTTTATAATTCAATTTAAATTAAACACAACAAACAAAATATAAATTGTAAAAACACCTGCAATAATCAAATAAAAAAAATAAGTAGTTAATTTTCTATCTCCAAAAAGAAGAAAACATAAATTGAAAATTCATCCCTACGTTACCGTCATTATCATTACAATAACAGATAAAATTATTATCAACATTACTTCCCAAACAGTTAAAATCATTAAATTGACATGAAGAATTGAAAAAAAAGCAAAATATTTTTACAAAATAAATAAATTATCATTATCATTGCGCAAACAATAAAATCATCTTATCCGAAAAACATATATAAAAAAAAAATAAAAAAAAGAAGAACAAAAGGAAAAAATGAGCAATATTAATTTTAAAATGATCACCAACATAAATTAAAATTTTAGAACTAAACCGAATAAAAATAAAACCTTAATAAAAAATGAAATGATAAAAATTAAAAACAAAAACTAAAAGTATAACTGAATAGGTACAGACAAAAAATTACTATTGTCCAAGAAGAACCGAAAAAACCAAAGGAATCAATAATAAAAAATAAAAATAAAAAGAATGAGTGCCAAAATAAATAAATAAAACAATATATATAATTAATTACAATTGAATAACAAAATTGCAACAAATAAAATCTTGGGACCGAAAAACAATAAAGAGATTTTTTAAAATAAAATGCAGTGTAATAAATATAAATTAAATTTCATAATAGAACCGAATAAAAATAAAACCTCAGCAAAAAATAAAAACATAAATACATAATTATGGATGAAAAATAAACACTATTCAAGAAGGACAAAAAAACCAAAGGAATTAATACCAAATAAAATTAAAAGAATAAGTGCCAAAATGAAAAACAAAATATATAATTAATTCCAATTGAAAGAAAAAAATAAAACAAATCAAAACTTTGGGACCGAAAATAATAAAGGATTTTAAGAAAACAATACAGTGTAATTGTTGACAAAATTAAAAGAATAAGGACCGAAATGAAAAGTAGTATATATAATCAAATTCAATTGGAGGACAAAATTAGAAGAAATTAAAACCTACATATCAAAATTATTAAAGGAACAAAAAACAAACAAAAAAATCAAAAGAGTAAGGATTGAAAGGAAACATATCATATATAATCAATTTCAATTGAATAGCATAATTGGAAAAAAAAAAAAGAATTTTTCATTGAAGAAATCGGTAGGAAAAACAAAATCAAAAGACCAGGGACTTCCGGCAGTAGGAGAGAGAAACAAGCGGGGAGGGAAAGAAAGTCATCCACCGGTGATTTCATAACCCGATTCACTTGACACGCATCACGCACTTGGTGACACGACGGAAGGCCAATTTCCATTGCCTTGCTCTGCCACACACGCCGTCCGAAAGGCATGTGTGGTTGAAACGCTGCTGACGCGTTCGTGAACCCCACGATATCTACCACAAAACCTGTGGTGAAAATCCTAAAATACCCCCAGTTCAAAGAGTGCTTTGTTGTCATTTTCAGAGGCTAATTTCATAGTTTTACTGTGCAAAAAAATCAGAAATACTATCCATGTCCGCTGGAAATTTATAAAATACCCTCGGTTCCAGACGTGCTTTTTTTGTCGTTTCCGAGGGCTATTTTCGTAGTTTTGCTGTGCAAAGAATTTGGAAATACCATCATGTCCCCTGGAAATTATGAAAATACACCTGGTCCCAGGGGTTAAAAGTTTTCGATCCTGGAGTAAAATTGTCATTTTACTATAGTAATCCACAATGAACCGTGTATAAGTGAACAGTGGCGAAATGCACAGTAAAATGGACTCGCGGTTTATATTTTAGTTAATATATATATATATATATATATATATATATATATATATATATAGATTATTGGTGTTAAAAACATTTTTTTTTAAAATAAGTTACTGGATCGAAGAAGGAAATTCTATCCTCGCTAAGGGAAACCGATAATGCCCAAAACTAAAAACCTACGAAGCTTGCAAACGCAAAAACAACGCCCGGTAAAGTCAGCAACAACCCACGTGAAGAAATATAATTTGCAAGCGAACATAAAGTGCAAATCCAGCCAGGCTGCTAAAAACAGGACAGGCACGGGCCTGGGCAAAAAAATAGTTTCAGGGATGTGAAAGGGGCAGAGGGAAGTGGATACAAAGAAAAATAGAGGCCAGAGCACATACTCCTAGATAAATACACGATATGATATGAATGGAAGGATTGCAGTTGATGTTCAGTGAAGGCAAAAATACCCAAATGTGAAGAAAAATTGCAGTTGAAACGAAAGAATATACAGGATTCATCAGACATTGTAACAAACCTGAATGATTAACTGGAACTTCATGGATTACTTTATCGCAGATACAATACAAACGATGGCCATTCAACATTTCTATAATGATGGTAGAAGTTTTCATTAACATCGGTGAATGAGCTTGATGGCAAATTTAACTGCAATAAATTGTTACGTGCAGACATGTAGATATAGATATGCACAAATATAATTGCATGAATGACAGCAAAGTACAAAAAAAACCTTTCACTTGGTAATTGAATGATGCCTGCCCAGCCAAAGATGATTGTCACATGCTTGGGAACTTTGGCTGGCTAAAACAGTAAAACACACCTGACTTCATGGGGCCAATTGCCCAATTAGCGTGAAGATCCCTTTAAGCGAGTCCTAAATCAGTGCTCTCAACTTCTCTGCCAGTATGATCACCATTGATGAATGTTCTTTTCTAACTTGATCAAAGCATTAGTTTATTTTGATGTGGACAGCAATCACAAGTTCGTGCTTTTGAAAGAACACATCACGCTCGTGCTTTTGAAGGAACACACCCAAATGAATTCAACCATCAAGTTCTCCTGCAAGCTTTTTTACCTTAAAGCTGTCATGTAGGGGTAGCATCCGACCTGTGTTTCTGTTTACCCAAAAGTCTATGCAGCGCATAAAAGTTAATCGCTTCCCTCGCCTAGATGATGGTCTTGTTGACCTCAGCCTGTCATTGGAGGTTTTAAACCAAATCTGCCAGGACCAATTCCCAATGTGATGTCACCAGTAATCACCACAAGAACATAAACCTCCCTTAAAGTGATGAAATCGATTTAAATCCCTGACAATAAAATCCCGACCTTCTAGAACCGATAGTAACTTAATAACAGTGTAGCAATCTTCACATACTCACAGGTTCTTAACGATTTGGAGAGGAGTTCCGGGAGGAGTGCCAATCAATCCGAAAGCAATGGCAAACCTCTCATTATGTTGAGCGAGAATAGCCTCCTTGTGCTCCTCGTCAACATTTTGAAGCACATAGCTAGTATCAGGCTGATAACCAGCATCCTTCAATCGGCTACTCAGCTCTTCAAGTTTTGCATTAATTTGATTAATCCGTAGGACTTTTTCTTCACCTCAATCCAGCTGTACCCTGCTACTTTCTTCACTTTCTTCTCCCCCATCAATTTCCTTACTTTAGCTCTTTCTTGCCAGTTTCTAACCGAAGCATACGTATTTGATAGCAAGACATATGAAGCTGGATTTTGTGGCAGAAGAGAAATGAGTTTGTCTGCTGCAAGTTTCCCCAGTTCTAGATTGCGGTGAGCACGGGAAGCGGCCAAGAGAGTTTGCCACACATTTGCATTTGCAGGAATTGGCATCCCATTTATGATTTCCATGGCTTTCCCTAGCATTCCTTTCATCAAAAGCTTTCCTCCCTTCTTCAACAATCTCATTCTTCAAAAACATATCCAAAAGTGCAGTGCCAACACTAGCATCCTCCAAAAAACCAGACTTTAAACTGTAACTATGCACCTGAACACCAAAGCTTCGACCAGACAATAAAGAACAAGCTTTTAAAGCACAAGAAACCGTTGACCCATCGATGAAAAAACCCGAATGATGAATTATCGCAAAGGGATTGACGACCTCTTTGTTTCTGTTCTCCCGAGAGCATTCAAAAAGCAAGTGATTGTAGTGCACGAGGTCTCGCTGTGGACCTTTACCGAACACGTTGTGTGCCACTTCTGAGCCTAATTGGTGTTTCGAGGCAACATTGTCGGGTTGTAAGAGAGTATGATGATTGTGGAGTAGTAGAAGGGAGTTGATAATTTTTAAGGTCTCCTCTGTCTGATGTTTTGTAAGGGTTATGAAATTCATGTCTTCCTGTCTTTGAAACCTGTAACATCTCCAGTTTTGAGCTTCAAAAATAATCTCGAGCATATTCTGCCAAGTTCAATTTCGTAAACTACAAATAGGTTCCTACTCTACTCATTGAACAGTTTTAAGATACAGGAAATTAAATAAAAAATAAATCATAGGAACTCGAATATAAATTTGAACAACGTACATGACACATGCCATTAATATCAAAGTCTTCAACTCAAGGATTAGACAGATTTATGTTTATTCAAGTCAATTTAAAATGATATAGTTTTCATAAAACAAATTTTTAAAAAATAAAATGTTTTTTTAACAAATAAATAAAATGGGTTCTTACTAGGTCTATCGGTTTAACTACTTGTCAAATTTAGTACATGTTTGGAAGTGTGATTGAGAATATTTTTGAAATTATTTTTTGTTTAGAAATTCATTAAAATGATATTTTTTATTTATAAAAATTGTTTTTAATATTAACACATGAAAATGATATAAAAATACCCAAAAAAATAAAATTTAAAGTAAAAAATAAAAATAAAAATATTTTTTTTCATAAACGCTTTTGAAATACAATATCAAAAGTATTATTAATTTGAAATCTAACTTGAGCAAGAAATTGAGATGATAATCATCAAATTAAATTATGGGCACAGACTGAATAGAATAACACTATATATATATATATATATATATATATATATATATATATATATATATATATATATAACCTTTAAATAAGTTTATTTGCCATCACAACCAAAAAATATAATTAAAAAACATAAAAACTAAAAGATATAAATACTGGTTTTAGGATAAACTTCTAAAATGAAAATATTGCATCATTCATGTCTTTTTGAAAACTTTTGTAATTATGCTTGCAATCCGAGTAAATTCAATAAAACAATATTTTATTTGAAGATTTTGGAAAATCTAAAAATTACTCTTTTAATAACTAAAATTCACAATGTCAAGTTTAGATTCATTCTAGTTCGAGTTAAAATATAGGTCGAGAAACCTATAGTTTCACGGGAATTAAGATACAAATAACATAGGAATATGTATTTAACAAATGGGACAATATTGAAAAAATAAAATCCAAGAATCAAATTGAAATAATTGTAAATATATTAGTTTTTTCTGTATTTAAAAATCAGGACTTTATGATGGTACAACAAGAAAAAGCATAGCAAAAGCTTAGCAACAGTTTGAACTCCTGCCACTGCCTGAAAAAAAAATCACGCTGAAGCGGCTGAACCCAACTTGCCGTTTATAAGACAAAGCTCCATTCTTTCATCCTGTCCTTTTCGAATCTAAACCCTATTTTTTTTCTCTTCTCTACTTTAGTTTTTTATTAGCTTTTCTATCAATTTTGTACCCTTGAAGGCCTCCACAGTCGTCTCTCTCCCCCTCTATCTCACAAGAAAAGACACATTCTCTCTATCTATCTATCTCTGTTTCTCTCTCTTACTATCTTTTTTCCTTCTCATAGATTTTGACCGTTTCCAGAGAAGAAAGCATCTCTTCTTGATAGTTTTTTTTTTTCTTTCTGTGCAGGTCTTTTCTTGTGAAACACTCACAATTAGCTTAAAAAAGACTCATTAAGTTTTTTATTAAGATACCCTCTTGTTTGTTGGTTTATAATAAAGTGGGAGTTCAATTGTGAACTAGGTTTTGGTTCTTTAGTGCAATTGAATGTTTTAGTGTTGAAAAAAGTTATGAACTTTTGATAACCTTTTGGTGGGTTTTGAAGAAACAGATTGAAAAGATTGCTTCTTGGGTTAGATAGACTTTAAAATAAGATGATCGCGGAGAAACCCAGTTGGGTTAGGCATGAGGGGATGCAAATTTTTTCCATTGATATTCAACCTGGTGGCCACAGGTTTGCTACTGGCGGAGGTGATCACAAGGTATGCTCTCATCTTTAATACTCTGTTTGTTTCCAAAAGTAAATAATAGAAAATAAATTCTTCTGCAATGTCATTTTAGGGTTTTTTAGCAGGGAAACCCCTTGATTAGTTGTGCACAATTACAGTAGTTATCTTAGCATGAACTCATAATGCTTTGTTCATGCAGTTTAAGGTAATGCCATTATTAGAGTTTGCTATAGTGTGTGACGTGCCTTTGTTTTTCAAATTGCCATAAATTTTGTACTTTCTGGGTTTAATTTGACTGAATGCGCGTTCTCGCTTCCTTTTTCCTGTAGTGTTTTAGTCTTAAGAATTTATTTTTGTGTGTCTTTGCTACATGCAGTTTAACCCGCCTTACAAGTAACAGTGTGAAAAATCAAATTGCTTAGCGTTGATTTGAGTTATTTTGGATTAATTTTAAGGCTTCAACCACCAATAGAAATGGTAACGAAATATTTATTGTTTTTGAGTCGTCTAAGTTCCAAGATAACATGGCACTATTCTTCTGGATTCTCGTAATTCTAGAGCTATAAATGCTAGTTCATTGAATAGCTGTTATGTAGTACAACACACAAGCCTTCACAGTAATATGTAAACTTGGTAATGATGAAAGAGGGTTGATAGTAGCAGCCTGTGATATTCTGTGGATCTTCTTTTCATGGACTTCCATGTTCTTGATTTCACAGTTCCCTTCATGGGTTTTGGTAATTTGTAATGCAACTAGTTGGTTTCCAACCTAAATGCATTATCGAGGAGGCATTTTTTAGTTTAAAATGCCACCTTAATATTGCTTCACCTTCTTCAATGTGCATGGATGTTGGTATAAATGATCATGACCAAAGGTTCCTATCTAAATGAGATGATCTTGTGAGATTGTTCTTTTTGTATTTTGTTACTCGTATCAAATTTTGTCAGTAATTTCTACAAGTACTTAATTATGACATCTGCCTTTTTCACTAAATGCATGCAGGTTCGGATATGGAACATGAACTCTGTTAGCAGGAACTTGGATATTAATGAACCAACACAAAGGCTTCTTGCAACTCTCCGTGACCACTTCGGGTCAGTCAATTGTGTTAGGTGGGCTAAGCATGGTCGGTATGTTGCATCTGGGTCTGATGATCAAGTGATTTTAGTGCATGAAAGGAAGCCTGGTTCAGGAACTACAGAGTTTGGCAGCGGAGAGCCCCCTGATGTTGAAAATTGGAAAGTTGCAATGACATTGAGAGGGCACACTGCAGATGTGGTAATGGAATCGCTTTAACTTCTGGAAAGCCTGGACAATACATGAAAGTGGAATCATTCTTGCATAATGTTTCTGAATTCAGTTTCTTGCTGCCTTCTTTTTAAAAAAAAAAAATAAGTTGTCACGTTCCTTAATAAATAGTCTCTTGATCATGTGCACACATCCCCACACACTATCAAGTTTTCATCATCCACTCAAATTGTTTTCTAATAACACATATACATATGGGTGTGCACAATCATATAGATATATTATATTTTACTGGTTTGGATGACATTTCCTTAAAGCATTGGTTTGCATTCAAATGCCAGGGATAAACAAATGAAAAAATAAATAATGATAAGATATTCTGTTTTATGTGATTTAAATGTCCCTCTTAACCTGTGAGAAGTAATTTCTCACTGTCCTGCTGTGTGTCATCTAATCGGGAAGTTATTTTCCATGCCTAAAGTAGGTGGATCTTAATTGGTCTCCAGATGACTCCATGTTGGCTAGCGGGAGTTTGGACAACACCATTCATATCTGGAATATGAGCAATGGCATTTGCACTGCTGTTCTTAGAGGTCACTCGAGCCTAGTTAAAGGAGTTACTTGGGATCCAATTGGCTCTTTCATAGCAAGTCAATCTGACGATAAGACAGTTATTATATGGCGAACAAGTGACTGGAGTCTGGCACACAGAACAGATGGCCATTGGGCTAAATCAGTATGTATTTTTCTTAATGGTGGATTTTATTTTATTCCATATTTTCTATTCACTAACCTTAGTGTGCTATTTTCAGCTTGGATCTACATTTTTCAGGCGCTTAGGATGGTCCCCCTGTGGTCATTTTATAACTACAACTCATGGTTTTCAGAAGCCAAGGCATTCTGCACCTGTTCTCGAGAGAGGTGAATGGGCTGCCACATTTGATTTCTTAGGACACAATGCCCCCATTATCGTGGTGAAGTTTAACCATTCAATGTTTAGAAGGAATTTTACTAATGCTCAGGAATTGAAAGCTGCACAAGTTGGGTGGACTAATGGGGCCTCGAAGATTGGAGGGAAAGAATCGCAGCCATACAATGTTATTGCAATCGGTAGTCAAGATCGCACTATAACTGTGTGGACAACTGCGAGTCCTCGTCCTCTCTTTGTGGCCAAGCACTTCTTTACTCAAAGTGTTGTAGATTTATCCTGGTAAACTTGATATTTCCAGAAAAAAATACCACTGTATTTTTATGGACCTGTTTTCTCTATTCTAGCAATTCTAGCTCTTGTATTCCTCTTTATGATTCTTTATCTAATCAATTTTCTTTTCTTTTCTAACAGGAGTCCTGATGGGTATTCACTCTTTGCATGTTCCTTGGATGGTACTGTGGCTACTTTCCATTTTGACGCTAAAGAACTTGGACACAGGCTAAGCGATACTGAACTAGATGAGTTAAAAAGAAGTCGTTATGGTGATGTCAGAGGTAGACAGGCAAACCTAGCAGAGAGTGCTGCACAGTTATTGCTTGAAGCATCAACCAAAGAAACAACAAATAAAAAAGTGGCATTGGATATTCAGCTAAGTCAAATACCTGTAAAATCTTCTGTTGACCTGGGTGTCACAGCAAAGACTTCTGAGCCTCAAATTGATGATGGCAAGAAGAGTGTGGGAGCTGCTGGTGATGGATTAAATAAATTGCCCGCTTCTGCTCGGATTTCTAGTCCAGTAAAACAAAGAGAATACAGACGTGCTGATGGTAGAAAGAGAATCATTCCAGAAGCTGTAGGAGTGCCCAATCAACCAGAAACAATGACTGGCGGGGCTCAGTCTCAAGCTCATGATTTCCCTTATGTGGCATCTGACCACAGAAAGGTTGCAAATGGAATAGCTCCTGTTGATGGTGGCCTGCGAGAGAGTTCTATCAGGGGCACACTTGGCAGAAACTCTGATTTAAAAGAGCGCTCTGGTGTCACTGCAAGGGCTACTGTTACTGAGAGCCTGGTCATTGAGAAGGTTCCAGGATCTGCAGGAGGAGATGGAAGCATCAATGTGCAACAGTCTGGGATAAAGGCATCTAGTTCCTCTGGTTCTTGTGACATCCCTCACTCAATTAGGGTATTTGATAAGAAATTAGGGGAAGATGCCGCACCAATATGCCTGGAAGCTCGTTCTAGAGAACATGCAGTGAATGACATTGTTGGGATGGGGAGTGCAAGTATGATGAAAGAAACAGAAATTGTATGCACAAGAGGGGCTGAAACTCTTTGGTCTGATAGGATCTCAGGAAAAGTTACTGTTTTAGCTGGAAATGCAAACTTCTGGGCCGTTGGGTGTGAAGATGGATGCCTACAGGTAACTGAACCTCTATATCCAGATGACTGAAAACTGTTTTTCTTCAACTGTTTTAAATTTGAACTGTTCTCAGCTTGGCATTAAATTACAAACTTCTCTTTTCCAGAGAATGAAAAAGATATATATTTTTCTAATATTAAAAAGAATGATTCTGTAGTTTTCCGCTGATGGCTTGAGTGTTTTAAAGTTGCCAGTTGCCTTAAAGCAACTTATTGATTTTCTTATATACTCGGGTATGTTTCAGGAATTTTCCTTGTCAACTAGTAAGCTAATCTGTTTGTTTAACAATCCACATGTATATGGATTTTTTCGAAATAATCAAGAAAGAACTGCTGATTTTTTTTTTTTTTTTAATTAGTTGATTAAACATTAAGCAGTCTATTGTGAAGGTAATGCGGCCAATTAAAGAATCCAGCTCTTAAACTTACTCTTCTCAATAGGGAAACCTCTGTAACTACACATAGGGATATTGGCCACATTTAGGGAATTGGACTTGTGCCCTGGTGAATTTGGATATGGGAGACCTGAATTTAAACTCACGGTTTTGGTGCAATACTTCATCATGGTCTTGGGTATTGTCCACAGTTTTAGATTTCTAATTGACTAGAATGGTTCTGCCAATTTACTAAAGAAGATGGAAGGTTTGAATATGTTCCTTCCAGTGGGCATCAGAATACCTTAATTTTATCTTTCCAATCTCTTGTACATTCTTTTCATGAAAAATACTTCTGTAATAAAAGACTAGATATTCATGCTTAAACTCATATTTCATCAAGATCATAAGGCAAGTGGTAGATTCTTGATGTCATTGTTGTAGACACGGTTCCTTTTTTGGCAGTTATAATTCAAATTTTGTTAGGTTTCTTTAAGTTGATCAAGACTTTTTATAATATAAATGTTCTGCTGATGTTTGAGAAGGTTTACACCAAGTGCGGGAGACGTGCCATGCCAACTATGATGATGGGATCGGCAGCAACTTTTGTTGATTGTGATGAGTGCTGGAAGTTGTTGCTGGTCACAAGGAAGGGATCCTTGTATGTATGGGACCTGTTTAGTCGGAATTGTCTCCTTCAGGATTCTTTGGCATCTCTAATTACCTCAGACCCAAACTCTGCAAAAGGTTAGGTGTCCTACAATATAATGTTTGAGCCCATTTCAGAGCACAGATACTGCTCTTGAGTAATATGTGGAACACACACAACACTTAAAATCCTTTAATGCAGGGCGTCAGTTTTGTGTGTGTTTCTTAAGGCATGTGCTTCTAGATTGGATGCCTTATGGTATTTTCCCGTATTTCAGGTACAATCAAAGTTATATCTGTGAAGTTATCAAAATCCGGTTCCCCTCTTGTTGTCCTGGCCACACGTCATGCCTTCCTCTTTGACATGAGTCTTATGTGTTGGCTGAGAGTGGCAGATGACTGTTTCCCTGCATCGAATTTTGCTAGCTCTTGGAATTTGAGTTCGATTCAGAGTGGTGAGCTAGCTGCATTGCAGGTGGATGTGAGGAAATATTTGGCCAGAAAACCAACTTGGTGCAGGTATTCATTCATTGCAATGATTTTCTTTTATTCTTTGAACTTTTAACTGAATCTTAGATTTCACAAATTAAAAAACGCGAACTAGAAATAGTGCACAAAAGCCTCTCTCAAAATATTGTGCAATTATTTATTTATGTATGTTGAAAAAAAGGGGAAAAAAGAAGCAGAGAAAAATGAATGGCAAATAATCTGGCTCTCTTGAAATTCTTATGATTGAATTTAATATCCTTGATTAGTTACTGAACTTCCCAGTTAATCATTGCACAAAATTTCTGGTTTTCTTATGTTACTTCTAGAGTTCATGTTTTATGATCCATGCATCTAGCTTCTATTGTTTGACACGTGGTGGCTCTGTTTTCAGAGTGACAGATGATGGGGTGCAGACACGAGCTCATTTGGAGGCTCAGTTGGAATCCTCCTTAGCTTTAAAGTCCCCTAATGAATATCGCCAGTGCCTTCTATCTTACATACGCTTCCTTGCAAGGTGTTTCTTTTGTATTAGACTTATTTTCCCATGTTATGAATGACAGTCAGTACATATGGGGCCTTTTTCATGGTTGTATCTATCAATTCAATTCACGCAAGTGTAACTTTGGTTGCAGAGAAGCAGATGAGTCTCGTTTACGAGAAGTATGCGAGAGTTTTCTTGGACCTCCTACTGGGATGGCTGAATCTACATCTTCAGATGCAAAAATAGTGTCTTGGGATCCTTGTGTGCTTGTAAGGCTTTATACATCCAGTTGCTTTTGAAATCACAGTCCCTTTTCTGCTTATGTATACAGAAAGAAACTTTATGCTTCAATCCAATTTTAACGATTTCCCCCCTTACAAGTCAGCATGACAAAACTCTCTCGGAGCATTTTTCCTTGCTTTACTCCCTTTTTTTCTATTTCTTTTTCTTGCCATTGTCTATTGATTCTCTAACACCCCTGTCTGGTCTCTGCAGGGAATGAGAAAGCACAAACTCTTAAGAGAAGATATTCTTCCTGCAATGGCATCAAACAGAAAAGTCCAACGTTTACTAAATGAGTTCATGGATCTCTTGTCTGAATATGGAAGTGTAGAAACAAACCTTGATAAAAAAAAACCCATGCTACCATCTACATCTCAACAAGCAACCAGTCAAATGAATTGTGACCCACCAGTAACAGAGCAAATGGACACTGCCCCACAAGCAATAGATCATAAGAACTCTGCCCAGGCAGCGAAAGATCATGAGGACCCAGCCCCCATTATAACTGATGAAGCAGACCACACTCAACTTGCAATTGATGAAGTAGATTTGTGCCCGATGGTAACAGATCAAGTTATTCAGGATTCACTTGACAGAGAAGCTGGTTCTTGAGCTCTGCTTCTAGTCAATAGGATTAATGTTAAAGATATTAGTAGACTGACACGTGTTGCAGAAGTGGATAGAGATACAAGTATGGCTCCTGACTCATCTTGTCACCCCCATATTCCTCGGTTAAAGGAAGATAAAGGTCCCGTGGTTTTGGAGATGAACAGACTGGTGCATCTCTTTTAACTCTTCTTTGATGCTGCACCTGGTCATGTAACAAAAAAATAATCTCAAATTCAGATAGCTAACTTTTATTTATTTATTTTGGCTCCCTGTAGCTTTCTGTAATCAATTTTCTTATTCCTTGTACAAGTTGAAGCATAGTGTTAATTAGATCTTCATTTAGAAACTCCCATCTCTAAGACAGGAAAGATGTGCTCTCCTGTTTTTCAGCTTTTATACTTGCCTTATTCTTTTGTTTTTGTGGTGTATTTTCAGTTCACTGTGCTTATTTGGCTGTAGCCAGTCCCGGATCACACAGGTGGTTCAGTGATAGTCTTAGTTTTAGTGAGTGTTTGGCGTGTTGGTGGTTGATCCAAGCCATGTATTTGTACATTAAAAACTTAAATTTCATTTCATTTTCATCTAAAAATATCTTAATTTCTTAATAATCTTATTTTAATTATAAAACATTCTATAATTACTTTTTTTTAAAAATAAACTGAATCTAATACCTGACAAGTTTGATCAGTTTAGAGAAAACTCACTTATATTGATTTTTTTCTTTGTAACAAGTTTAATGATTCTAGGATTAATCTCTCGTGTGATGAGAATGTTGGTGATCAAACCCTTTTTCTATCATCTCCATCGATCGGCTGATCCAGGATATGAACCGGATTAATTTTAAAAATACAGTGAAAGAAAAAAACTCGGGTTGAGCTTGTTAAATACTTCATTACAACTTGTTAATTAATTTAATAAAAATAATGCTGTTTTTTTTTTTAAAAAAAAAAAGAGTCCATCTGGGATGCCCGGTGAAATGATTAAAACCTAGTAACCCAGTCAAAACATATGAAAGTTAAGTTGAAATAGATCATGTTATAATCTTTAATTCTTAAATTGTTTTTTTTTTTTTTTGTTAAAAAATATTAACTAGGATCTTTGGAACAACCACCTCGTCCTCTTAGGCATTGTAACCTCCGCAATAGCATAATATCCTCTTGGAAAGGAGCGTGAGGTCGTTTCACTTTAGAACCCTGTTATTTTCAATTGATTATGAATCAGAAATTTGCAATTAGATTTGGCATTGGAATTAAATCTCTACAACTAGATCGTATATATTGTTACTAATGATAGATGTTGTGACTCGATCAAATAGCAAGAGATCACAGAAGCATTCATGTATCGATTTAGTTCATGATGAAATTCCTGTTATTTTTTGATTGATTATGAATCAGAAACTTGCAACTGGCTTTGGCCTTGAAATTAAATCTCTACAACTGGATCGCATATGTTGCTACTAATGATATTGTTACCAAATGTTGTGCCTTGATAAAATAACAAGGGATCACAGAGGATTTAGTTTGTGATGAAATTGCAAGTAGTTTGATAGGAGAATAAAAACAAATATTTGTTTTTTTCATGAATTATTAATTACATTTTATTGTTATGATTATTAATCTACAAAATTTAAAAAGCAATTTATATATTTCACAAGTTGACAGTAATACGAAAAACATGATAACGAAACACACGAAACTGCTTTTTATCAACCTCAAACTCAACCGTAGTTTTAACCAAACACTTCACTACTTATTTTGAACAGTTTTTTAAAGTAAAAGTGTTTTTCATAAAATTATTTTTTTTTAAATCTCAACTATAAAAGCAAAATCAACATTAAACACACAATTAGGCTAAACTGTTTAATTTCTGACCTCTGATCTTGCTGAGTACTTGTAGATGGAGAGCATAAATTAGACACGCCAACCCAACAATGCATTAATGACAAGAGTTTATTTAATGAAATCTTGTATAAGATTCTAATATTAATAAAAAGATGGCCTGTTGAGTTAGATTTTACTGGGACAATGTTCTGTGTTTTTTCTTTCACAAATCAACAGATTGGACCCGTTCCTCCATTGTCAGGTGCAGCTTGAAGTGACCGGGAAGGACTTGTTTGGCTAAATTCCATCTCTTACGATGTTGACATCGTCACCAAAAAAGATTTGTTGCAAAGCTAAATTCCATCGTCACCAAAAAAATTGTGCTGGTCCCTGGTGACATCTCTCGCGACAAAGATGACTCGGGAGTGAAAGGCTCAAATTTCAGGGGGTCGATTGGACGTTGTTGTTAACTTGACTGCAACATCCAACTCCGATGAAGGGTAGGAAAGAATCTTGACAGCTTCTTATTTTTATAGCCTCAATGTCCGTCCGGGTCAATTTAAATAAACCATAATTAATCTTTGAATTCACTAAATCCTGTGAGCTTAATAAATAGATAAAACACCGCGGAATGAACAGTCATGCACATAAAATATCGAAACCGGGTGCAGAATAAAAGAAAAGGTACTCAAGTGCTCATTGATAGCTTTTGTCCCCCTTCTTCGTTTGCCCATTTCAATAACTAGGACTGAAAAGCGAAGCAATTGGTTATTTTTCTTGGAAATTTTAATGGAGGTATGATGGTGCACTTGGTATCGACACAATGGGAGCTAAGGATGTCCTGTGTTTTGCGAAGAAATGTGTCAGACTTGAGGTTCTTGTCCACCGGTTAGTATTTGATAATTGATCGATCCGACCTCTGATAATTTGCACACATAGGCTAATATTTTAGGTAGATTTTCCAACATTTCAAGGGATTAAGTAAATTTTACATGATAGGTGTATGTGTGATCCTAAAACCCTGTAATTTTAATTATCTATTAGAAAATATAGTTATTGTTGTTTTTGAAAATGTTTTTCATTTTAAAAATATATCAGGATGATATTTTTTTATTTTTTAAAAATCATTTTTAATATCAGTAAATGAAAATGATCTAAAAAATTCATTTTTTTAATTTAAAATACAAAAAAAATTATTTTTTTTTAAATACTTTTAAAACACAATCTGCTGCGACACATTCCATGGTTTTGGAGAAAATTAATGGTCTCAAAAGCAAGGTGGTAATTTATTACAATTAGTGGTGGCGTATAACTATCGATAGCTTTCTCAGGGATTCTGGAAACATTTTCAAACTTTTTTTTGTCCCTGTTTAAGGGACATTCAAATCGTAATTGAAATAGAATAAATTTTTAATTACTGGTGCATGGTTCTTTAACAGGGATATATCAAAAGGAGAGGGAAAGTTACAATTATAATGGATAAACAAATTCGGGTCTCCTGAACTAAAAAATCAAAACAATCCCGGAGATTCGCTAAAAAGTTGAGTTGATTTGTTTCAAAGCATGAAAAAACCATATTGTAATCTTGAAAAAACTACTAGAACACTCTAAATATCTTATAAAATATATTTATAGCACGTTGTCGGTCACCTCAACCATAAGATTTTCGGTGGACATAACCAAGATTGTTCATCCCTGAAATATATACCTTTCTTGTGACCTAGAAAAGTTGCAGACCAATTATTCGATAAAATTACTCTAAAGAAACATATGTAGTTACAAAGACACTTTCATCCATTATAGCTGCATGCCTCGCCCACGGCTCTTCACCGCCATACAAGGACACTTTCTAGCTACCATGCCTCCTCGCACGCGTCTCTGGATATTCCTATCGGGTCCCTCGCCACTGCTTTTTCAACAACCTCTATACATGTTTTCTTTTTTTTCTTACACTTCGTGTTCAAACTATCTGTTCATGCTCTTTTTCTTCTTCTTTTTCTTCTTTTAGGAATGATTTAAACGCCCCATGCTCACAAGAAATCCGATAGACAATTCGAAAGTTAATTTTTTTAGATTGTGATTAGTTTTTTTAATGATAGTGGACGTACTCAAATTTTTAAAAAGGTTAGGATGATTCTTCAGCGAGTGTTTTTTTTTATATTTTATATAGATTAATTTTTTTTTTTAAATTGATGTTTTTATAAAACTTTTAACTTGCATAATATATTTTTATTTTATTTTATTCATGTAATTAGAAAGATAAAAAGGGATTCAGTTTTTTTGTCTTTTTTTTTTAATTTCATTGTTCGATATTGTTTTTTTATTGCCTTATACTTTTATCATATTGCTAAATTAATTAAAATTTAATTAAGTTATCGAATGTCTCTTACTTCTTTAAAAAATAAGCATATCTTAATTTTTCTTTTCTTTTCGGTTAGAGAAAATTAGAGCTCGGTTGTTTTATGAATAATATACAAATAAGTTGATTGGGATGTTTTATGAATATTATACTATTATACATACATACATATACATATACATATATATATATATATATATAATATTAGAAATCATTGTCTTTTGCATTGAATCATATTTTTCTTTTTATCTGTTATTGATATATTATTTTATTATCATGTTATTAAATTAATAGATTTTATTAATTTCATCCAACTCAGTAGCCAGATTTTTTATTATTTTTTCTTTTTAAAAAACATTCATATTATTTTGATATCATTTCTAATATATGAAAGAAAGAAAAATAGGCCGACTAGCAAGTTACTATCTACATACATTCACGCACAAACCCAATAATTTCATTTTTGACTTGGAAATTCCCACCAGTTTTTTCGGTGGAATTAATTGCTACCATTTATGAGGCATGCAGGTTGAATGCTTCATGCACTTTGAGCAAAGGTCAAATCCACATCACATGCCATGGTATAAATTGAAAAGAATATGTTGAATTTGTAAATTGTGTTTGACAATTTAACTTTTATTTAAGAAATCGAACCTTTTTTTTATATTTTAAAGTCTATTTTTTTTAATTCTATTCAATATAGAATATGTTCGTTCATAAAAGATTTGAAATTAGGTCTAGAAAATATCTATTATATTTTGAAACCATTTTTTATTTGAAAATAATATGAAAAAACTAAAAAAAATGATTTAAAAATAAAAACAAGCATGCTCTATTATAAGCATACCCAAGGTTTTTAAAATCGCAATTCTGACATGAAACGGAAGTCGCTTCTGAACACGGATCGTAAAATCGTATTTGAAATTTTACCGTACAAAAATCATAAAATTGCAGCTAAAATCGTGTAGGTACAAAAAATCGTAAAATCATAAGTAAAATATTTCTGAATACAATACAACATAATTATGGCTATAAAACTTCATTAATTAAGGTTCATACATGATTTAAAATAACTTAAAAATACATTACAAAACAATTATGTCCATAGAATTTCATTACATAAAAACTAACAAATTTAAAACAAATATTCTATTGACGTGCTATATAAACTAAAATCAGTCTCATTACCGTCATCTTCCTTTTTATTTCTAATATATTCATCAAAAATATTATTATTGAAAGAATTATTAGTACTATTACTAGTACCAACACCGATATTGCTAGTACTAGCTCTAACTCTAATAAATTATTTAAATATCAGTACATTAAAATGATGTGAAAACATTAAAAAAATTAATTTAAAATATTTTAAGTACAACTTTTAAAGTTAACCGGGTGGGGGGGGGGGGGGGGGGGGGAATTTAAAGGTTCCTGATTCAATGCAAGTAGCGACGGAGACCACACATTTGTCCATGCCTCTTTGAAGTGTCTCAGGCTCTCAGTGACGTGAAGTGTTCACCTAAGCTCAAGTTTTCACCTGTATTGTTAATTCCATTCAGGTTTTCGTTCGGTTTTCTTTTAAAAATATATATATATTTAAACAGTGTTCGTTACACCCACACACATTAATTCAGCAAATATAATTTTAACTGAAATTTAATGATAAACTAATATGTAATTATACCATTTAAATTCCAAATACAATTAAAAATATAGAAGTTAAATTGATATGACATAATCAACTTCATAAGTCCAAATACAATTTGGACAACTAATAAAATAATTTAATTTAACAAAATTCAGGATATTATTTTAAAAAAAAAATATTGAAAGTATAACATATTTATTCAATTAGGGTCAAATTGGTTAACATTATAAATTCACAATACAAGTCATGAGACCATAGCAACCTCAAATAAAACAAATCAAAACAAATTATGACTTTTAATTCCCAATAAACTTATTGTTAAATAATAAAATAAAGAAAAAAAATCGATTTAAAAAAACACAAAAAAGTAAAAATTTCAAAACTAAATTATGAATTTAAATAAAATTATAAAAATATTATTGAAAGTCTTGCAAAACTTTTCTAAACATTGATTGTTCTAAAATTTTAATACGAGATATAACAATATATCAAGGGGTTCTTTATAAAATTTCAATTTAATCAAACAATTGAATTAAAAGATATAATTAATATGGTAAAACTAGATTTTATTTTAAAAAATATATATTATTTGATCATAACTGAACAACCAGAATATTCGGGCCATGATTTTTTTTTAAAAATTATTTCATACAAAACAAATAAAATAAATAAATTTTGTTTTCACGTTATGGGCATGGAAAAAAAAAGCTAATTAATTAAATGTTCTGTTACGTGCAAGCCACCTCATAAAGAAACCAGTGTTCAAAATTCAGAATGGATGACGTTTTTCTAGTTTTCTGAACCAGGCCATGTTTTTTTCTAGTCACAAATGCAAAAAAGTCAATGATTTATCGCAACAACATCGGAATTATTTTATGGTGTTTACGTAGTTTTGCTCACATTCTTGGCAAATATATATCAGATATACACGCCATGTAGAATCTGAAATAAATACATTACCACATCGTTCCTTGTTCCATGTGCCCACAAGAAGTAGTCGGTAAGCTGGTAAGCTGTCCTATCTAGATAGCCGCAGTGATCAATGCAGTTGTTGGGCCTATGCACGAGAATTATTATATAAAAAGACTCATCTTTGCCTTTCGATATTCATCTTTCAAAACACGTACTACAATTAGCGCATGAACTATCCTTCTCCGATTATATTTCAACATCAAATCTCGTGTAAAAAATGGAACTGGGAAGTATACTGCAGTTTCTCGAGGACAAGACCATTTTGGTCACAGGTGCCACTGGGTATCTAGCAAAGAGTATGCATCTTTTCTCTCCCTTTCCTGCTATAGAGACTCGATTTTGAATAATTAATCAACTTTCTTGTTTAACGGGTGCAGTTTTCGTGGAGAAAATATTGAGGGTCCAACCAAAGGTGAAGAAATTTTATCTCCTTCTACGAGCTGCAGATGCCAAGTCTGCTGCTGAACGTCTCCGTGATGAGGTACTAAAAATGTCCCAAAAATGATAATAAAAGGAATAAAATGGAGTCTAATTACTGCATGAATATATAGGTCATTGGGAAGGAGTTGTTCAGAGTTCTGAGGGAGAAACACGGTGCAAGTCTGCAGTCCTTTATATCAGAAAAGGTAACTCCTGTCGCTGGTGACATCTCTTACGAAGACTTGGGAGTGAAAGACTCGTCGTTGAAGGATGAAATGTGGAGAGAAGTTGATGTTGTGCTTAATTTTGCTGCCACCACCGACTTTGATGAAAGGTAATTAATTAAACAAAATTATGGTGATCATAATCCATGATCTTCCTCTTAATTATTAAAATGTTATTACAGGCTAATTATTAATTTTTTCTATGCATGTACGTGCGTGTTCCTGAAGATACGATGTCGCACTGGGCATCAATACACAGGGAGCTTTGCATGTCTTGAACTTTGCAAAGAAATGTGTTAACGTAAAGATGCTTGTCCATGTATCCACCGGTAATTAGTGATTATTTCTCCCTAATTAGTCTAATTACAGTTTAGTCATTGAAAAATAGATCATGCTGATGAGTTTACGTGCGTTATGTTTTCAGCTTATGTGTGCGGCGAAGATGCCGGGCTTATACCCGAGCAACCATATCATATGGGCATGGCCAAAAAAGGGGACAGCAAAGTTGATATCAACTTTGAAAAGAAAATGGTGAAAGAAAAAATAAATGAACTCAAATTAGAAGGTGTTCCAGAGAAAGAAATTACTTCAGCTATGAAGGATTTAGGCATTGAGCGGTAATATATTTAGTAAGCATATGCAAATTAAAATGCAAATCAATATATTTAGGCAAGATCTTAATTATATTGCAGGGCAAGGCTCTTCGGGTGGCCAAACACTTACGTATTTACAAAGGCAATGGGAGAAATGCTTTTAATGAATCGCAAAGATACTTTGCCCTTAGTAATTATACGCCCCACCATGGTAGCCAGTACTTACAAAGAACCATTTCCTGGTTGGATTGAAGGTGTCAGGTAAATTTATTTATCGAACATGTAAAAAGACCACTTCCTCGTTAACGTGTGTGTTTGGATTTTCCAAAATTCTGACCTCAAATTAACGCCCATGTCTTGCCTCGCTGGCAGAACTATTGACAGCATAATTGCGGGGTATGGTAAAGGCAGGGTTACGTGCTTCATTTCTGGACCGCAATCAACTCTCGACGTGGTAATAAGACCACTCTCCCTTTCTCCTTTCATAAAAAAACTGACAAGAAGTGTAGATTAATATTCTGAATATCAACAGGAATTGTTAGAGTTTTAGTGATTGTTTGGGAGAAGGAGCTGAAACTGTTTTCAAAAGTTTTTTTATTTAAAATTATATTAAAATAATATTTTTTTTATTTTTTTAAAATTATTATTAGCATCATAACATAAAAATAATCTAAAATACTAAAAATAAAAAAAAATATTTTAAAAAAATTACTCTTAAGACTCAAACTTACAGTTTGTGAAAATGCAGGTACCAGCAGACATGGTTGTCAGTGCCATTATAGTGGCCATGGTAGCACGTGCCAAGCAGCATCCGGAGATCATTTATCATCTGGGTTCTTCGCTGAGAAATCCTGTAAAATTCTCAAATCTTCATGATTTTAGTTTTCGCTATTTCAGTGAGCATCCATGGATTAATAAGGAGGGGGAGTCGGTCAAAATTGGCAAAGGAATTGTTTTGACCAGCATGTCCAAGTTCTACATGTACATGGCCCTTCGTTTTCTCCTCCCATTGAAGGTTTCATGATTTTGCTTCAGTCACTTAATTTATCTATTTTCCTTGGCTTTTTTAAGTTCAATTTTCACTGATATAAATAGTTATATATATATTTTTTAATTCACAGGCATTGCAGTTGCTCAACATGTTGTTGTTTAAAACATATCAAGACTTGTACACCGCTCTTGATCGGAAAGTAAAATTGGTGATGCGATTGGTAGACCTTTATAAACCCTATGTGTTCTTCGAGGGCATGTACGTGCACTTTTCTTCTCTCTTTTTTTTTGTTGCTAATCGATCAATAATTATAATTATTTTTTATATATATATAATTGAATTGACAGAACAGATTTTTTTTTTTTTTTGGCAGATTCGACGATATAAATACTGAAAAGTTGCGGATAATATTCAAAGAGAGCTGTCATGAAACAAATATTTTCGACTTTGACCCTACAAACATTGATTGGGAAGATTACATGATAAATGTTCACATTCCTGGTCTTGTTAAGTATGTCATGAAATAGTTATTTGAAGATCATATCCTCTCTTTTTTCGAAAATTCGTAATGATTATGCTAATTTTAATTGCCAATGCAAAGGATTTATGATTGGCAGTTCACATCATCTGTAAGACAGACAGATTAATGAGATTTGATTTCCTAATGCTGATTTGTTTTTATTATATTAAAAGTTAACCTTTTAAAATCATGTCTGTAGTGTAGCGCCGCACGATAACTAAGCTATACATAAGATCAAATGAGTCTTGTTTACGAGAAGTATGTGAGAGTTTTCTTGGACCTCCTACTGGGATGGCTGAATCTACATCTTCAGATGCAAACATAGTGTCTTGGGATCCTTGTGTGCTTGTAAGGCTTTATACATCCAGTTGCTTTTGAAATCACAGTCCCTTTTCTGCTTATGTATACAGAAAGAAACTTTATGCTTCAATCCAATTTTAACGATTTCCCCCCTTACAAGTCAGCATGACAAAACTCTCTCGGAGCATTTTTCCTTGCTTTACTCCCTTTTTTTCTTTTCTTTTTCTTGCCATTGTCTATTGATTCTCTAACACCCCTGTCTGGTCTCTGCAGGGAATGAGAAAGCACAAACTCTTAAGAGAAGATATTCTTCCTGCAATGGCATCAAACAGAAAAGTCCAACGTTTACTAAATGAGTTCATGGATCTCTTGTCTGAATATGGAAGTGTAGAAACTAACCTTGATAAAAAAAAACCATGCTACCAGCTACATCTCAACAAGCAACCAGTCAAATGAATTGTGACCCACCAGTAACAGAGCAAATGGACACTGCCCCACAAGCAATAGATCATAAGAACTCTGCCCAGGCAGCGAAAGAGCATGAGGACCCAGCCCCCATTATAACTGATGAAGCAGACCACACTCAACTTGCAATTGATGAAGTAGATTTGTGCCCGATGGTAACAGATCAAGTTATTCAGGATTCACTTGACAGAGAAGCTGGTTCTTGAGCTCTGCTTATAGCCAATAGGATTAATGTTAAGGATATTAGCAGACTGACACGTGTTGCATAAATTAGACACGCCAACCCAACAATGCATTAATGACAAGAGTTTATTTAATGAAATCTTGTATAAGATTCTAATATTAATAAAAAGATGGCCTGTTGGGTTAGATTTTACTGGGACAATGTTCTGTGTTTATTCTTCACTTATCAACAGCTTGGACCCGTTCCTTCAATGTCAGGTTCAGCTTGAAGTGACGGGGAAGGTTTGTTTAGCTAAATTCCATCTCTTACGATGGTGACATCGTCACCAAAAAGATTGGTTGCAAAGCTAAATTCCATCGTCACGGTGACATCTCTCACGATAAAGATGACTCGAGAGTGAAAGGCTCAAATGTCAGGGGGTCGATTGGACGTTGTAGTTAACTTGGCGGCTACAACAAACTCCGATGAAAGGTAGGCAAGAATCATTGACAACGTTTTTTTATAATTAGGTAAGTGTATTGTTGTGAAGTCTAGATAGGTTGTAGTCTTGTTTGAGGGATTTTGGTTCGAACATTTTTACTAGGTTTTTAATCTCTATCTCCAGTCCTCCCAGAAAGAATACCAAAGCTAGTTTCTCGGATATTTAAGCTCTGTTCCACAGCTCATCGAAGTCCTTGATATACCCCTCTAAGTCCCCCTCCTGCTTATGCTCTGTAAGCTCCTCTAAGGGGTCCTTCTGTCCACCAAACCTGCAGCATAAAGTATCCACATATTCTGCCCAAGTTACCTCATGTCCCTCTAAGTTCCTGGTATAGTTCAGATGCCAATAGAGTGTCATGTCATCCAGGTAATACGAGGCCAGTTTCAGTTTGTCAGTTTCAGGAATCTCTTCTAGATCGAAATACTAGTTGTATTTGTACAATCATTTGTGCACCTCCTCTCCTTCAAATGTAGGAAAATCCCTTCTAGACTTGCGTGATCTGTAGATAGGTTGGGGTCCTTCTCCTCCCCAGTTTGGCTCGAAGGCAGATGCATGGTGTTGAGGACTGCGAGTGTTCTGGGATGAACTTGCTTCCCCAGACAGGCTTTGCAAGGTTTGCTTGATGGCGATTTGTTGAGTTGCTATCTCCTTCATCATGGCCTTAAGCTGTGCTAGATCATCGAGCATGTAATTTAGCTTCCATTCCATTGACTCTCTGATTAGCAGCTTCCAGAGAATCCTTCATCCTTCTTACGTCTTGGGACCTGGTTTTTGGTGTCATTTCTTTGAGTCCAAAGACGTGGGCTCTGATACCAATTTGCTGTGTATAAATCAACCTTTTTGAAAACAGAGAAGAACTTGGGAAGAAGAAAAAGATTAAAGAAGATGATATGACGGAGGCACGCCCACGGTGTGAGCAAAACAAAAGGCAGGGGAGAGGTTCAGGAATTCTGTTATATTTTTTGTATGTTCTGTTCCAATCATTTAGGAAATTTAAAAGCAATTCTACATTTGCCAGCTGGGCACTACCCACCTGGCTGTACTATCTTAGTTACTAGAATTAAAAAGAACTGCACAGAACGCAGTTGTATTATTTACATGTATTTGAATTGCAAATCTTGCTTTAGATTTACTCGTTTGCCTTTCACTTTCTTCTTCTCTTTGGTTCGTGACAGTTGATTTGTTTCAAAGCATGAAAAAACCATATTTTAATCTTGAAGAAACTATTAAAACACTCTAAATATCTTATAAAATATATTTATAGCACGTTGTCGGTCACCTCAACCATAAGATTTTCGGTGGACATAACCAAGATTGTTCATGCCTGAAATATATACCTTCTTGTGACCTAGAAAAGTTGCAGACCAATTATTCGATAAAATTACTCTAAAGAAACATATGTAGTTACAGACACTTTCATCCATTCTAGTTGCATGCCTCGCCACGGCTCTTCACCGCCATACAAGGACACTTTCTAGCTACCATGCCTCCTCGCACGCGTCTCTGGATATTCCTATCGGGTCCCTCGCCACTGCTTTTTCAACAGCCTCTATACATGTTCTCTCTTTTTTTACACTTCGTGTTCAAACTATCTGTTCATGCTTTTCTAATTAGACGCACCTTTTCTTCTCTTTTTTTTTTCTTTTTTTAGTAATGATTTAAATGCGCCATGCTTACAAGAAATCCGATAGACAATTCGAAAGTTAATTTTTTTAGATTGTGATTAGTTTTCTTAATGATAGTGGACGTACTCAAATTTTTAAAAAGGTTAGGATGATTCTTCAGCGAGTTTTTTTTTTAATATTTTATATAGATTAATTTAAAAAAAAATGATGTTTTTATAAAACTTTTAACTTGCATAATATATTTTATTTTATTTTATTCATGTAATTTGAAAGATAAAAAGGGATTGAGTTTTCTTGTCTTTTTTTTTTAATTTCATTGTTCGATATTGTTTTTTATTGCCTTATACTTTTATCATATTGCTAAATTAATTAAAATTTAAATAAGTTATCGAATGTATCTTACTTCTTTAAAAAATAAGCATATCTTAATTTTTCTTTTCTTTTCGGTTAGAGAAAATTAGAGCTCGGTTGTTTTATGAATAATATACAAATAGTCAAATAGGTTGATTGAGATGTTTTATGAATATTATACACCCGCGCGCACACATATATATAAAAAAAATTAGAAATCATTGTCTTTTGCATTGAATCATATTTTTCTTTTTATCTGTTATTGATATATTATTTTATTATCATGCTATTAAATTAATCGATTTTATTAATTTCATCCAACTCAGTAGCCAGAATTTTTATTATTTTTTCTTTTGTAAAAATATCATATTATTTTGATATCATTTCTAATATATGAAAGAAAAAAAACACCCGCAGCATAGTATAGGCCGACTAGCAAGGTACTATCTACGTACATTCACGCACAAACCCAAAAATTTCATTTTTGACTTGGAAATTCCCACCAGTTTTTCCGGTGGAATTAATTGCTACCATTTATCAGGCATGCAATGGATGTTGAATGCTTCATGCACTTTGAGTAAAGGTCAAATCCACATCACATGCCATGGTATAAATTGAAAAGAATATGTTGAATTTGTAAATTGTGTCTGACAATTTAACTTTTATTTAAGAAATCGAACCTTTTTTTATTTTAAAGTTTATATATATTTTTTAATTGTATTCAATATAGAATATGTTCATTCATAAAAGATTTGAAATTAGTTCTAGAAAATATCTATTATATTTTGAAACTACTTTTTATTTGAAAATATATTAAAATAATATGAAAAAACTAAAAAATGATTTAAAAATAAAAACAAGCATGCTCTATTATAATCATACCCAAGGCTGTCAAAATCGCTCATTTGACTCGAAACGGAAATCATTTCTAAACTCAAATCATAAAATCGTACATTAAATTTTACCGTACAAAAATCATAAAATTGCAGTTAAAATCGTATAGGTAAAAAAAAATCATAAATAAAATATTTTTGAATACAATACAGCATAATTATGACCATAAAACTTTAATACTTAAGGTTCATACATGATTTAAAATAACTTAAAAATACATTACAAAACAATTATGCCTATAGAATTTTATTAGGTAAAAACTAACAAATTTAAAATAAATATTTTGTTGGCGTGCTATGTAAACTAAAATCATTTTCATTACCATCATCTTTCTTGTTATTTCTAATATATTTATTACAAGCATTACTATTGAAAAGATTATTAGTATTATTACTGGTATCAACATCGATATTGCTACCATTTAAATTCCAAATACAATTAAAAGAATAGAAGTTGAACTGATATGACATCAACTTCATAAGTCCAAATACAAGTTGAACAACCGATAAAATAATTTTAACTTAAAAAAAAATCAGGATATTATTTTAAAAAAAATATTGAAAGCACAATATATTTATTTGATTAGGGTCAAATTGGGTTAGCATTATAAATTTAAGATACAAGTCATGAGATTATAGCAACCTCAAATAAAACAAATCAAAATAAATTATGAATTTTAATTCTTAATAAACGTATTGTTAAATAATAAAATGAAGAAAAAAATCAATTTAAAAAAAACACAAAGAAGTAATATTTCAAAACTAAATTATGAATCTAAATAAAATTATAAAAATATTATTGAAAGTCTCGCAAGATTATTCTAAACATCGATTATTCTAAAAATTAAATACGAGATATAATAATATATCATGAAATTATTTATAAAATTTCAATTTAATCAAACAATTGAATTAAAAAATATCATTGATATTATAAAACTAGATTTTATCATAACTGAACAACCCAAAGTTGTCAATTCCGTTCCGTTCCGACCGGAACGGGCGAAACGTTCCGTTCCGTTAAGAAAATCGAGATGAAACGGCGTCGTTTTCATCTCGGTTTTAATTCCGGCCCGTTCCGGAAATTCCGGCCAAATTCCGGCCGGAATGTCTCGGTACCGTTCCGGGTGTGCCGTTCCGGCCTTAAAATCCTTTTTTTTTTTTTAACTTTTGATTTTTTTTCTTCTAATTTTGAGATTATATTTGTTTGACTTTGTGTTTATATTGTATAATTTAAAGTTAATTTATCTTAAAATTTTAATTATGCTTGTTAAATTAATTTTTTTTTTTATATATATAATTAATTATATATGAACAGTACAACCCCGAAACGGCACGCCGAAACCGGAACGTTCCGTTCCAATAGATAAAACCAGAACGACGATCAGAACGGCGACCGGAACGGTATTGACAACTTTAGAACAACTTGAACAAAACAAGAATATCCGGGCATGATTTATAACTTGTTCCGTTTTTAAAAAAACTATTTTATACGATACAAGATAAAATTAATTACTTTTGTTTTCACGTATGGGGCATGGGGAAAAAAATTAATTTTATGTTCTGTCCCGCGCAAGCCACCTCATAAAGAAACCAGTATTCAAAATTCAGAATGGATGACGTTTTCTGAACCAAGCCATGATCTTTTCTAATCACAAATGCAAAAAAGTCAATGATTTGTCGCGACAACAATGGAATTATTTTATGGTGTTTACGTGGTTTTGCTCCCATTCTTGGCAAATATATATCAGATATACACGCCATGAAGAATCTGAAATAAATACATTACCACATCGTTCCTTGTTCCATGTGCTCACAAGAACTAGTCGGGAAGCTGTCCTATCTAGATAGCCGTAGTGATCAATGCAGTTGTTGGGCCTATGCACGAGAATTATTATATAAAAAGACTCATCTTTGCCTTTCGATATTCATCTTTCAAAACACGTACTACAATTAGTGCATGAACTATCCTTCTCCGATTATATTTCAACATCAAATCTCGTGTAACAAATGGAACTGGGAAGTATACTGCAGTTTCTCGAGGACAAGACCATTTTGGTCACAGGTGCCACTGGGTATCTAGCAAAGAGTACGCATCTTTTCTCTCCCTTTCCTGCTATATTATCTACAAAAATAATAAACTTTCTTGTTTAACGGGTGCAGTTTTCGTGGAGAAAATATTGAGGGTCCAACCAAAGGTGAAGAAATTTTATCTCCTTCTACGAGCTGCAGATGCCAAGTCTGCTGCTGAACGTCTCCGAGATGAGGTACTAAAAATGTCCCAAAAATGATAATAAAAGGAATAAAATGGAGTCTAATTATACTGCATGAATAGGTTATTGGGAAGGAGCTGTTCAGAGTTCTGAGGGAGAAACACGGCGCAAGTCTGCAGTCCTTTATATCAGAAAAGGTAACTCCTGTCGCTGGTGACATCTCTTACGAAGACTTGGGAGTGAAAGACTCGTCGTTGAAGGATGAAATGTGGAGAGAAGTTGATGTTGTGCTTAATTTTGCTGCCACCACCGACTTTGATGAAAGGTAATTAATTAAACAAAATTACGGTGATCGATCATAATCCTTGATCTTCCTCTTAATTATTAAAATGTGAATACAAACTAATTATTAATTTTTTCTATGCATGTACGTGCGTGTTCCTGAAGATACGATGTCGCACTGGGCATCAATACACAGGGAGCTTTGCATGTCTTGAACTTTGCAAAGAAATGTGTTAACGTAAAGATGCTTGTCCATGTATCCACCGGTAATTAGTGATTACTTCTCACTAAATTAGTCTAATTACAGTTTAGTCATTGAAAAATAGATCATGCTGATGAGTTTACGTGCGTTATGTTTTCAGCTTATGTGTGCGGCGAAGATGCCGGGCTTATACCCGAGCAACCATATCATATGGGCATGGCCAAAAAAGGGGACAGCAAAATTGATATCAACTTTGAAAAGAAAATGGTGCAAGAAAAAATAAATGAACTCAAATTAGAAGGTGTTCCAGATAAAGAAATTACTTCAGCTATGAAGGATTTAGGCATTGAGCGGTAATATATTTAGTAAGCACGTGCAAATTAATAAAAGCCCAATTACAACAGGTAGAGTGAAATTGAGATTTTTCTTTTCTTTTCTCTTGATATTAATTATATTGCAGGGCAAGGCTCTTCGGATGGCCAAACACGTACGTATTTACAAAGGCAATGGGAGAAATGCTTTTGATGAATCGCAAAGATAATTTGCCCCTGTTAATTATACGCCCCACCATGATAGCCAGCACCTACAAAGAACCATTTCCTGGTTGGATTGAAGGTGTCAGGTAAATTTATTTATCGAACATGTAAAAAAGACCAGTTCCTCGTTAACGTGTGTGTGGATTTTCAGAATTTCTTACCTCAAATTAACGCCCATGTCTTGCCTCGCTGGCAGAACTATTGACAGCATAATTGCGGGGTATGGTAAAGGCAGGGTTACGTGCTTCATTTCTGGACAGCAATCAACTCTTGACGTGGTAATAAGATCACTGTCCCTTTCTCCTTTCATAGAAAAACTGACAAGAAGTGTAAATTTAAAAATTCTTAAAATCAACAGGAATTGTTAGAGTTTTGGAAGTGACGGTTTGTGAAAATGCAGGTACCAGCTGACATGGTTGTCAGTGCCATTATAGTGGCCATGGTAGCACGTGCCAAGCAGCATCCGGAGATCATTTATCATCTGGGTTCTTCGTTGAGAAATCCTTTCAATGCCTCCAATCTTCATGATTTTAGTTTTCGCTATTTCAGTGAGCATCCATGGATTAATAAGGAGGGGGAGTCGGTCAGAATTGGCAAAGGAATTGTTTTGACCAGCATGTCCAAGTTCTACATGTACATGGCCCTTCGTTTTCTCCTCCCATTGAAGGTTTCATTTTGCTTCAGTCACTTAATTTATCTATTTTCCCTGTCTTTTTTAAACTCAATTTTCACTGATATTTTGATTCACAGGCATTGCAATTGCTCAACATATTGTTGTTTAAGACATATCAAGACTTGTGCACCGATCTTGATCGGAAAGTAAAATTGGTGATGCGATTGGTAGACCTTTATAAACCCTATGTGTTCTTCGAGGGCATGTACGTGCACTTTTCTTCTCTCTTTTTTTTTTGCTAATCGATCAATAATTATAATTATTTTTTATATATATATAATTGAATTGACAGAACAGATTTTTTTTTTTTTTTGGCAGATTCGACGATATAAATACTGAAAAGTTGCGGATAATATTCAAAGAGAGCTGTCATGAAACAAATATTTTCGACTTTGACCCTACAAATATTGATTGGGAAGATTACATGATAAATGTTCACATTCCTGGTCTTGTTAAGTATGTCATGAAATAGTTATTTGAAGATCATATCCTCTCTTTTTTCGAAAATTCGTAATGATTATGCTAATTTTAATTGCCAATGCAAAGGATTTATGATTGGCAGTTCACATCATCTGTAAGACAGACAGATTAATGAGATTTGATTTCAATATTTAATGTTAATTTGTGTTTAAATGTAAATACATAAGAGCAAATGATTTCGGTGCTCTAATAAATTCCTAATGCTGATTTTTATTTTATTATTATATTAAAAATAAACCTTTTAAAATCATGTCTGTAGTGTAGCGCCGCACGATAACTAAGCTATACATAAGATCAAATGATTTGTTAACTAATAATTCTGACCCGAGAAAGTTTATTGGGCTGCGTTTAGGTTGCAGGCCCACTAACAGCTAGTGGATCCCAAGCAATTTTCAAAACAATCCACATCACAAATCTCATTTAAAATAGTAACACTCGGGTAATGTTTGATAATAAGAAAAACAGTTTTTTTTATTTTATATTTTAAGAGTAGAAAAAATAACTTTAAAATTGATATAATATTATTTTATGTGGTTATTTCTAATTTATTTTAGTGGTAAACTAGTTAATTTGCCCATAAATAATTTTTATAACTGTTGGGATTGAAATAATTAATAGGTCTTGTTAGTTCAAAAAAAAAATATAATATATATGCATGTAAGGTTTGATATAATAAAATACATCAACACTCTAGCAATATCGAAGGCTCAACATCTAAAAATATCATTACTATCACTTATGAAATAATAAAAATTATTAATTTACCCCAAGAAAAAAAAAACTTGGAAACATTAACAAAAGAGGAAACAAGAAAACGAACAAAAAATATTATTATTATTATTATTATTATTATTGCATTAATAATGGGAAAACAAATTCAATCAAAGAATAAAAAAAGCAAACAAAATAAAAATTATTAGCTAAAACAAATCATTTGACGTGAAAATAAAATAAAAAAACTAATAAAAAAACCAAAAGAAAGAACAAAGGAAAAAAAAATATAAGGGTCGAAATGAAAACCAAAAATATTATCAATTTCAATCAAGGGATAGAATTGATAAAATTAAATCTTATGTATCGAAAATATTAAGAGATTTAAAATCAAACCCAAAATTAAAAGAATAAGGACTTAAATTAAAACGTGATATATAATCAATTTCAATCGAATGACACAATTGAAACAAATCAAAACTTAAATAACAGAAATAAGGATCATACAACATAATTAAAAGATTAGAGACTAAAATGAAACAACCATAAAACGAGGGATGCCGTATAGTTTGGTGTAAAGGAGAGAGAAAAGGGGGGGAAAGTTGAACCGACCACAATTACGTCTCCGGCTACCGTGTGACTCCACGTGTCACACCACAAGGAAGAGGACACGGCGGCATATCCATGGAGACGCTGGATGAGCATTTTCCATCACTGGAACACATCGCACGCACCACCCAAAGTGTGCATGAGGCCGAATATTGGGGGTGTGTTTGTCAGACGCGTATACAGCGTTCAGAGGGAAATAATAATAATAATAAGTAGTAAATTATCGGAACATCTCTACAACCAACTCTTCAATCTTGTCTTATCAGGGGGCAGATTAATATTTAGTTATTTTTAAAAAAATATGAAATATCGAAAACACCCCCCGCAAACAAATTATGGTTTTTGTCTTATTTGATGGTAAAAGAGTTATTTTACTATGTAATAGAATGTGAAATTACGGTGATACCTCCTCCGACAGCTGCTGTTTATTTTATTTGAGGACAAAAAAATTATTTTTTATGCAAAGAAATATAAAAAAAAAACAAATAAACCATGACCTGTCCGAACCCAGCTAAAACACAAACTCATTCAAAAACGTCATTGTAATCCACAATAAAAACACCCAAAAGTTACGGTAAGAACTCTAGCCTCTTTTAGTATATAGTGGTCCCGTGATAATCCAATGGACCTCTGATGTTAGGTAAGGAGGCCATTCTATCTCCTCTGGATCTAAACGACGACACAACACCCACATGGCCTGCTCTTTATACTATTCCTTTGTATTATCATGACGTGTTAACGTCAGATTCTCAATCCAGTGGACCTGCTGGGCTCAAGTGTTTTTCATGTAATCTTTAAGTTAAAATAATATGTATTTTTTTTATTTCTGTCATAAACACTTTAAAATTATTATTTTTGCCAGTAGGAATTAATTTAATTCTAACTAGTCCTCGATAAAAGGACAGAAGTAATAATAATTAAAGAAAAAATAACATAACGCAAGTGCTATGGATTTTGTGATAATTTTTATTACGTGGCGTGGTTGTGCTTTTCTATTAGATTGCTTATTTAGTAGGTGGTGTGGTTGTTTTTGATAAAAATTATTTTTGATATTAACATATTAAAATGATATAAAAATATTATTTTTTTTAAATTTAAATTTAAATATAAAAATAAAAAAATTCAATTTTTTTCAAAAATATTTTTAAAACTTAAAAGAATCTCCCTGCTGCAGCCGTAGACGGAAACCCTTTTCGCTCTTCGACTACCGCTCCTCCCATGCTGGGGAAGGGCCACGATGAACAGACCCAGGTGGATGGGCAAGGAATCTCCATAAAAAAACACCATAATATCTTGGATATTTTTAGAATCCTCGCCATGCTCTTGAAACTTTAAAGTCCCCATAAGTTACGTCAATGACTTCCCTCTCTTTTTCATGGTGGAGTCCATTTCCGTTTGTTTTTTTAAGCCTTTTTCCATGACTGGAGCATTCCTTTTCCTTTTGTTTGCACGATCAATCTGGGTCCATGCTCAATCAAGCACCAGGTTTCTAGGACTTGGTAAAGCACCTCGCCCTCATTTATGGTCCACGCTAAGGAGGAGGGCCACAAATTGAGGTTGAAAAATGAAAATACACGCACCAGGCAAATACATGCATGTGCTTTGTCGCGGTCAATCTCTAGAGTTGATGTATTTTCCAGCTTTTAATCATCTTCGTGTTGCGGGATTTTTATTGGGTTTTTATATTTGACTGTAGTTTATTATCAATATATATTGTTTTTCTTAATAAAAAGAGTATATTTTTTGTAACATTAGAATAATAAGGTGGGAGAGAATGATATAACAGTGATTCACCTTCCAATTTGAGTATATTTGTTAATGTTAGCAGGAAGCTGCAAATGGTGTCTCTCTCAACGGAGACAGGACGGTTCTTTCTCAGTCTGAAATGCTCTCCAGGGCATTACGTTTACACATCCATTTCTTGAAAATTTCATATTGCAGACAAATACCTGCGACAGATCTTCCATCTCATTGCCAGACATGATGAAAGATACCGCATCTCATACGTTACAATCACATTTTAGAAATGGCCTGTCAGTTTTCCGTACACCAATTCAGAAATAGATGGATATAATAATTGTTCCAAGTCATGACCAAAATATCTTAATTACACACTTCAAATTGTCGATCACATCCCATTCCGTGGTGTATCCCATAGAACATTTCATCTTGCTTAGACTCTGTAAATTTCGTGTCAATTCCAATTAGAAGTAACATCCCAATTCCATTTTGACTGTTTCATTCCATTCAAGTAGTGTGTGTTTTTAAAAATGTTATCTCGATTTGATTGTTGAGTCAAGTAAAAAATTTAATAGATATCTCCGGACATATTGTTATATATAAAATTAAGATTTTAGGGCAATCAAGGTTTTTACTGATTCATTTTGGTCAAGTAGTGTTTTTTTTTTTTATAAATATTATCTCAATTTGATTGTTGCGTCGAGTTAAAATTTTACTAGATCTTGGATATATTGTTATATATAAAATTAAGATTTTAGGGCAATCGATGTTTAAAAAGGCATTGTGAGAATGTCAATGTTATCTTTATAATTTTGTTTTGAAAGATTTTTTTTCATTTTTAGATTGGTTTTTCTTTTTAATTTCATCATTCAAAAATAAAGTTATTCATAATTGAGTTTGATAATCTGTTTTGATTTGTTTTATCTAGGGTTGTTACGGTCTCATGACCTGAGTTACGAGTTTGAAAGATTAATTCAAGCTAACCAAGACCGTTTCAATATATCGTCGCCTTAATATTTCATTTAAAAAAACATATAACATTTTGAATTTTTTTCTAAGTCAAAATATATTTTTATCATTTTTCCAAATTATTTCTATACTCACTGAGTTGATCAGATAATATCAATTGAACTTTTATTTTTTTTATTTTTGTTTGAAATTTGAATTTTATATTTTTAAGTTAATTTATTTTTTAATTTAAATTTAAATTTAAATTATATTTATCGAATTAATATTTTAAATTGCACACACACGAATGCACAAGTAGACTATAGCCATCTTATAGGAGATTTAGACCAAAATCAGTTTCACCTAAAAGATACATTTGAAATTTAATTTGATTTTAGCTGATTAAATATAAATTATAAAAAAAAATAGCTTTGAAATGGATTTGTCGAGTGTATGAAAACGTGAAAATGATATAACAAAATAATGAAGTTTCAATAAATTCAAAAAGAGTGGCTGTAAGGTTTATATATGGGATAATTGATTAATTTCTTGTTTCTAGAATTTTTACTCCCTTTTTTTCTTGTTCAAGTTGGTTGGTAACCAATACATGGTGCTTGAAAGGTCAAAGTTATTGGTGTTCGGTATCCACATAGAGTTTTTTATTGTAGATTTGAGGAATATATAATATTAAGTAAATACCTTTTAAGAGAAAAAAAACAATAATACTATAGAGATATCTTTAGTTCTATAATCATTTTAGTTTGGCAAGATGTTGATGCTGGACGTAATAGTTTGTCAAACTCATATATATATATATATGTGTGTGTGTGTGTGTGTGTGTGTGTGTGTGTGTGGATTTAATACATAGTGAAGCATGGAGACGTTGATTTGAAAAACTCAACACGTAAACCTAAAAATAATAGTTTTTATTAAATTTGCATGTATTTAGGCTCCCGTGTAGTTGAGCTTAACATTTGTTTTTTTCTTAACATGGATTTTAGGGGGTAGGAAGAAAAACACGCCGATTCATCACTGCCAGAATGTTTCTGACCATGAAAATAAAAAATTATATAATAAAAAAAATTAAATAAATAAGCAAGTTCTGACTCCCATAAGACCTTGTCAAAAGAAGCTTTAAATAGCTAGCCGTAACGTGTTGGTAGATTTGCTTGTGGGATTCACACTCAAATAGCATGCATAATTAATTTCCTCTTGCCTTGCTTTTCACTTTCGGCTAATAGTAAATCCCCCGCCAACTAAATTGAAGTGTGTATTTTACAAATGAAAGGTTTCATCTCTTGAAGAGAGGAGGAACAGTTATATCAGTTGATCTCACTTATTGTTCTTGTTGGTTACACTGTTCCCATTAATGTCACTGCAATGAAGAGCTCAACCTTAAGTTGAACAGAGTTGTTAATACCGTTTCATTCTGACCGGAACGTTCCGTGCCGTTAAAAAAACCGAGATAAAACGACATTGTTTTCATTTTTGTTTTAATTCCTGCCCGTTCCGGAAATACTGGCTAAATACCAGCCGGAACATCTTAGTATCATTCCGGGTGTGCTGTTTCGGCTACAGTAAATAAATTTATCTCCCACTTTTTGCTCTTCATCTCCCTAAGTTCCCTAACAAAATTGTCAGTTGTCACCATCATTTGCTAATTTTGCACTGCCAAATGCTTAGTGATTGGACTGGATAATCTCTCTCTCTCTCTCTCTACACACACATACACACTCCCGCCCTATATATATATTCCTGCCCCTCGAAAAATCAATATATTTTTCTAATTTTGAGATTATGTTTGTTTGATTTTGTGTTTGTACTGTATAATTTAAAGTTAATTTATCTTGAATTTTAATTATATTTGTTAAATTAATATTTTAATTTTTTTCATATATATATATATATAAACAGTACAACCCCGAAACATTCTAAAACCGAAACGACGACCGGAACGGTATTGACAACGTTGCGTTGAAATTTGAAAGCTAAGTTCTTTTTCCAAGCCATGTTCGACCTGTGCAAAACGTGAGTAGTTAACTTGTCGAAAGACAAATGTCAAATAAAATTTGAAAATTACAGTTGTTTGTTGCTACTAGGGAAAATAAGAAAGAAGTAATTATGGTCTGAGAAGAGCACTATCCTTTTCAATCCAAAAATACTCGAATGGGTAGTTCGAATAAGTTTTTCAAAATTTACTCTTCGTAGTAGTATTCTTTGTTCTTAATTAATGAAGTACTGGTTGATGGATACTCATAGTCATTGTTAAGGCATATAAATACATGATGAATATATTGTGATAGTTCATGTTTAGTAGTACTAGACTAGCTACGTACTTAGGCGAGTGTGTGTGTGTGTGTGTGTTAATGAAAAGAAGTCATTTTCTTTGTTTAAATCCAATTAATATCATGCATGACTTGGATCAATCTAATTTCCTTTTCGATTATCCAATTTCGTTTAGTATACGAGCTAGGACCACTTAAGGAACTGTAATAACTTAAAAGAGGAGGAGGGGTGGCCGTAACTTCATTCGGGTAAATAAGGAAGCTACAGCTTGGAATAAGTGCGGTCCAAGCTTTTAATAGCAATGGCTATGAAAACTAATTAATTAACATGCAGAGATGCCTTAAGTAGCTCAAAAACACGACAATGGTGACTAGGCATTCACTTTGTAACACTGGAAGCAGTAGCCGGCAATTAGAATCTAAATTTATATTTAGTTTCCTAAGTTCCAAGTTCTTTTTGTTAATAAATAAATCAATTGACTCCTTTTGTCTTAAACTTATTTATAGCTTAAAAGCAGCAGTATAAGCACGGCCAGAAACCTAACTGTGACAGTTATAGCTCCTTAATTAATTTGTTAATTGCCCATTTTCCCATCATTAATTGATTTATGGACCAGCTACCTTAATTTCCTAACGAAACGTGGCCTTACATTTCAATTTATATATATGTAAGTATATAAAATACGTAGACAAAATGAATGATTCCATAAAGGAAACCTTGACTTTACAAGGGGGATTACCTTCAATGACTAGTTTTTTATTAACTAATTTATTTGCAATTAAAGTCCTTTAACATCCATTTTCTTTTCTTTTTTGGTGTTGATGGAATTAACTAGCTCTTGTTCTGTTACTAAATTAAATTAATTCTTTCACGAGGCTGGTAATCCGACGAATTAATAGTCGTACTACGTGATACCTCTACCAATATATTATGACCACGTCTAACTCTCTATTGAGTTTATTTAAGCTCAAACATATTATTTTACTGATGAAACATACTTTATATATATACTAGCTATATTGCCCGCGCGTTGCCGCGGGCATTTTTGTGTATATAATTTAACATAATTAAATCAAAAACAATAAATTTATATGATATAATTAAGAAAAATTATAGATTATAGATAAAATATAGCAATTTTTAAGTAGAGTTTGTTGCGCAAGCATAAATAACATTTTTTAGAATAAAAAAACTGCGTTATAAAAGATCACAAAAGAAAATGGGTTTGGTGGTCAGGCGTGTTGTGTTTTTTTTCTGGGGGTGTTTTCGGTTTTTGGCTCTTTTTTTTTTAATTAACCGCATTGTGCACAGTGTAATCACGAATCAACCCCTTGAAAACGACAAAATAATTATTAAATTATCCTGGAAAAAAAACTAAAAAACATTAACAAAAGAATAAGTAAGAGAAAGAATTAAATTATTATTATTATTATTATTATTATTATGTTAATAATGAAAGAAACAAAAATAAATGAAAGACAAAAAATATCCTAAAAATTTTCACAAAAGATAAAAAAATAAAATATTATTGCTATTACTGTAAAAAAAAAAAGTATCAAATTATCCGGAGGAAAAAAAACATTAAAGAAAGAGCAAGCAAGAAAAACAATTTAATTATTATTATTATTATGTTAATAATGAAAGAAAATAAAATAAATAAAAGACTAAAAATATGCAAGAAAATTTAACAAAAGAAAAAAAAAACAATTATTATTGCTATTACCGGCAAAACAAAAGATATTATCAAATTATCGGGAGAAAGAGAAAAAACACAGAAGAGTAAGAAAAAAAATAATTAAATTATTATTATTATTATTATTCCTATTATTATTATTATTATTGTGTTAAATACACTTATATATACATGGACAAAAGTAGGGATTATTCTAGAAATTAAAAAAATAAAAGTATAAGGACTGAAATGAAAATCAAATATAAAGGGCTTCAATTATAAAATTAAAAGTCAAAGGGCTGAAATGCAAATTACATTTATTCTCAATTGACATCAGAGGATAAAATTGTAAAAATCGGAACTTGTGTACCGAATTAATTGAGTTATATACAGCCAATCCAGAAATTGAAAGTAGCAGGACCGAAGTGAAACTTTGACATTCAATTAATTAAAATCGGAGGACCCAATCGAATTAAATCAAAACTTATATAACAGAAATCAGGACCAAAAACAAAATTAAAACTCGAGGGACCGAAGTGAAAAACAACAAAACATGGGGGACTCTCCTGCACATGTACGTGCAGGAGAGAGAGAAACGTAGCCGGCGGCTTCAACCGGCCATGTATATATAAGTGTATTTTGAGGTTACACGCACCACCGCGGGAGGAAGACCACGCGGCGGCGCATCGATCTAGCCTCCGGTAGACAAATTCCGGCCACCTTATCACACCGCACACGCCGCCTAAACAGGGCGTGAGGCGAAAAACCGTCTGGCGCGTGCGCCTCACGCCCTGACAGACACCGAATTTTATATTGAAAAAATAGAGCCAATTACCGTTCCACCCCTGCACCCAATTCATGGTTTTTGTCTTAGTAGGGGCTAAAACCGTCTTTAGCCATTTCAGAAAATAATAAATAAATCGAAAGTTGCGGCGGACCGGACCGGTCCGGCCGCGCACAATTACGCCGGTGCCCCTCACCCGGAGCCGTTATTTTGTCTTATTACCAGGGACGAAATCGTCAATACACTGTTCACAGCTGAATATTTTTTTTTTTAAAAAAAAAAGAGGAAAAACCGAAAATGGTCCCGCTCGATCAGCCTCCTTTTCGCGCGGACGAAGGCTAAAATGGGGCGCGCACTGTCGCAATCCACAGTGTTATGTGAGGGAAGCAACAGTGCAACACCCCCACACCCTTTAATTGTTTTGTAATATATATATATATAAATAATTGAGATGATATTTCTAGAACAAAAGGGTTCAAACTGTCTTCAAATGAATACAGGCCAGGTTAATCGCAGTATGCTAATATAAAAATAATTAAGTGTCAGACACCTTAAAAAACAATGCGCTGCATGTGGCCGGTTTGTGTCCAAACAATTAAATAAAGTTAGTAGCGGAAACCCTTTCTCAAAAAAATAAAATAAAATTCCAGGCAGTATGCTTCAATCTAATTAAATTAAAAACACAAATCAATTTAGTGATTCCCCACTTAGGATTCCATTAATTAAGGAATAGCAATCACTGCATTATTGTAATGGATACGATACTCCTCAGCCACCCAAGTGCCTGGAACATCTTTGACGAGGCCAACATCAAGCATGTAAACATGCTTTGGCCTCAAGAATCCATAAATTGGATATCAGAAATTATAAATCAGGGGGAGATGTCAGTTTATTTATGAAGAGTCGCATAAATTGGTCTAATTAGATGTTAGTTTATATACTGTTTAATATTTTGCTTTAAAAGTATTTTTAAAAGGAAAAAAAATAAAATTATCTTCATTTTTATATATATTTTAAAATTATTTTCATGCTAATATCAAAAATAAACTTTTTTTAAAAAAAAATTATGTATTTTTAAAACAAAAAAAAACCCTACAAACACAAACTCATCAACAATCTCGATAAGTCAGTTTGACAAACAGCAGCAGAGGATAAGTACCATGGACTAGTTAAAAGGAGAGTAGAAAAAACATCCCATATATACTTTGCATAAAGAGAAGAAAAGATCGGGCATCTGATTAAGCTAATATGTACAGCATTTAAGGTCATGTGCAATGACCAATAGCCACCACTAGGGCACATGCGACTATTTGACCCATCAGTGCCAAATAAACTCGAAGGGCATGCATGTCCTAACATTGTTGGACAGCTGATGTGTTTTTCAGGCTTCCCTTTCTTGAATCACAACCGGCAAGCCACCTCTAACGGTGGCTGTAAGACCCGGGCTGAACCTTGGTACTTGATTCGGATCCACAACCCGAGTGTTAAACCCTCGGATTATAGCAAGAGCAACAGCTTTCATCTCCACCAGAGCCATTTCCTTGCCTAAGCAGATCCTAACCCCGGCATGGAAAACAGTGTACTTGAAAGGGTTCGCGGGCACAAAAACCCCATTCTTTAACCATCTTTCAGGCTTGAATTCGAGACAATCTGGTCCCCAAATCTGCTCCATTCGGCCCATTGCATATTGATGATATGTTGCCCTAGTCCCTTTAGGCACAAATGTGCCATCAGGAAGTATATCATCATCCTGAGAAAACTTAGAATCAAATTGTACTGGGGGGTACAATCTCAAACTTTCATGAACTGCAGCATTCAGGCAGTGCATTTCACGCATTTCTTGAAAGCTAGGAAGGTCTTGATTCGATCCCATGACCTTTTCTGTCTCCGCTCGAATTGCTGACTCTACTTCTGGACGTTGTGATAATAGCCAGAAGAAACTGGTTAGGCCAGAAGCCACCGTGTCCCGACCAGCTAAGAGAAAGCTTATAACAATGTCTCGGAGATACTTCTCGTCAGTTATGTACGTCATGAATCTTGATAGCAAATCATTGTTCTTAGAGAAGCCTGCTTTTCGCCTCTGATTTATCATTCCCTCGGCTAACTCGTTCACCTTCTTGATTGCTTGTTTGAGCTCCTTTTCCGAGCCTATGCTTAGTAGCCTTTTGATCTTCCAGACTATTGGTGATGGCGCTAGGGCTCGCTCAGCAGATAACTTCGATGCAGTATCGAAAGCAGCAGCAATTTTACAGGCAGGCAAAGATAACTTGAGGCATCCGGGGTCTAACCCAAATGAGAATTTGCAAATGTTATCAAAAGAAAATCTTCTGAACACATCTTGCAAATCCAAAACTTCTTGTTTATCAGCAACTGATGACAAGAGAGGAAGTAGCCTGCTACGAATCTCAGACATTATGAGATCAAAAGCATGCATTCTTATGGAAACACTCCCTAATTCCAAGCTTGCCATTTTCCTCTGGAACTTCCAAGAATCACCATCAACATTAAAAATACCTCTACCCAAAAAGTCACCCAAAAGAGCAGAAAAAGGTTTCCCTTTTGGGTAGTTCTCAAACTTTGTCTTGAGCATGTGCTCAACATTTTCAGGATTAGCAGTGATGATGTTGCCAAGAACATGAACATGAATAGTACCAGTTTTTGATTTTCTAAGAAGGTGAGTGTGCCAATCACAAAGATTATCAAAATCTTTGGTCCAGCTTGAAGAAAGATAGGTCTTGCAAACATCACAATTACACCATGGTTTCAGCCTCAAAACATAGATCAAGAAAGAAAACAAAGAGAACACGATGGTAAAACCAAAGAAAAGAAAACTGAAAGCGGCTACAAAATCCATTCAAGAAACCAAGAAGAACAAAGAGAGAGTGGTCTCAGATGAGTATAGAAAGGCAAGAGCTGTATGCTGAAAGTCAGATGAAAAGTAATGGTGGTTTATATAGCTAGATTTCCACCATTGTCTATCTTGAAAATGAAATGGCGGGTCCCTAGCTCGCTACCTTTTTTTTTATCCTATCCAGTTGTGACTTTGTTGCTTGTGCTAGCTATAGCCTGTTAATGCCTGGAAAGTATAGAAAGTTGCAAAGTCCATCAATCAAATCGAAGGTCTAGAAAGTTGTGGCATCATTGCATGAGTAACGCGTGCGCTAAATAGCGTCGTGTGCTCGACATGTCTTGTTGAGGATAAGACATTCAACCACGTGCTCTCTGTTATTATTTTTTCTGTCTTTGGCGACAGTTAGTCGTCTGGTGCCTTTTCTTTTTTCTTGGTAAGGAGATTTTTTTTTTTTTTTTTATAACTGGGTGTTCGAGTAAGTTTGTATGCAATACAATTTAATTTCCTGATCTACTGAACATCTTGTAAATTCAATGAGCATGTAAAGCACCGCGGGGATAATAAACATGCCTAGAAAAGCTTGAATCTGGGGTAAAAAAAAAAGAAGTCTTTCATGTCCAACAGGCGAATACTTACTGGCAGTAAGGAGATTTCTTTTTTCTTCTCATGGAGGTTGTTGGATTGCGTGCGGAACCGCCAGTCTATTGCTTATATATTCCATATATTCATGCTATCATAACCATTTTAATATTTAAGGAGAGAAGGCTTTTTAAAATAAAAAAAAAACTAAAACGAAAGGATTGGGGTATTCTGGAGAAGACAGCTGTAATATTTAGGACGACTATTATTTTCTACTTCATCTAAATTATGTTTTATATATATTAATTGAAATCAGGTGTTGACGTTGATATGTTTTTAATGATGTTAGTTTACAGTATATTAGTGTTATTTTTGTATTTTGAAGGTGTTTTTTTTCTCTTCATATATTGTGGAGAATTACAGGAACTTCTATAGAAAAAAATGAAGAAAATATTTCAGTAAGATGTGTTCTTAAGGGTTTTAAATAATTTTTATAGGGATTTGTAGTGGTGGTTGGATTCGTGCTATTTTCTCTCTCGATTTTTGGAATTATTTTTTTATTTTATTTTTTTAACCGGGATATCCGGGTCAACTTGCGCACACCATAACTAAATCCTAGGGTCCACTGTCCTGCAAACCTAATGAGCATATAAGACACCGCGGGGATGACAGACTTGAGAAAAAGTTATAAAACAGAAACAAAATCCATTAAATATATCTTCAGTGAATTCATCGTGCGATCAATTTTATTATTATAAATCTTGTCCTCGCAATTTGTCAATTGTAATCACTACTTGTATACTTTTATCATTGTATTATATTTCAGCATTTCAATGATTTTCTAAGCAGTCAATAAAAAAATGATTAATTCTTTTAAAAAATCAACACTAATAATAGCATTAAATCAAGCATTATAAATCAATAATTAAAACCCACAATTGATATCGTTGAAATGAAACATTCAATTGTAACACGACCACCCAAGGTGGCGATCATTCTCTTTAATGACATTTTTTTAGCGAATGAGATTACATTTCCATCTCCAATAATAAATATAATTAACTAGTTATTACTGAAACATTTTATTTGTAATAATTATTCCGGTGCTCTGAGAGAAGGAATCAATTTTCTCGTTTCCTGTCCGCCGAGCTAGCTCTGACCTTGCAGCATTCTTGCCAATTTGACAAACCATTAAGAGTTGCCGTTGTAGAGAGAACAAATTGTCACCGTGGAGAGAGAGACCGCTAGCTGTGTGTCCATGATTAGTGTTCTCTGGAAATTACTTCGCTATTACACGCTGTCGTGGTTCAGTTACTGTGCAAAAGCTTTGAAGCGCGGGAACCGTGATTTTAATCGATTTTTTGGTAAATCTCATGTTAATTTAAATTGTATTTTCTCACTATAAAATACCACAAAATCTGTTTTTGCAGCTCAATACCAAACGGCTGTTTAAGGCGTAGTCCTGTGGGACTATTAGACCTTCAAAACAATTAAGAACACGTTTCTCTGACGTGGCCTTGCGCCCAGGACAAGACTAGCTGCTTGCCTGTTCTAGGCTACTAGCAAGGGCAGGTACATTGAATAGAAATCTGCCATTGAATTAAATGTTAGAACATTAAAAAGATCACTTCTGTGCCCATACTACTGAAAATCTTGCAACGATCGAGGCATGTATCCGGCCCAGAAATCAATTCGGATAGAGTTTATTAGGGGGGGGAGGGGGCAACCTTTAATTTCTCCTTCATCTTCTCGGTCGTTGATAGAAATTATGAGCTGGGGTGTTTTTTTATAAAATATTTTTCTCAATTTTCATGAAATAAGAGTGAAATTTCTTAAAACAAAATAATTTCTACTAACCACTTTTTGACCCATCAAACTTTTTTTTCCCACTTCGACATTAATTATGCTTTCACACACTGACTCTAATTTTTTAGCATGTCTAGATTGTCTGATTATAGACAATAATCATACAAGTAGGTTTTTAATACGTAATTATAGACAATTCATCGTGCAAAAGACAATATCCTTTTGTCTACTGTCAAGATTCCTGCAGTCAATACTCGAAATAGTGCATTTCAGTCAAGGTAATCAAAATCGCAAGCCAACTCGCAAAATCGTACGATTTTGCGAGTTGGCTCCGAAAACCTGGTTGAACCGGTAGAAAAATCGAACCCGGTCAAACTCGGTCAAACTCGTAGAAAAATCGTAGAATAATAATAATAATAAAAATAATAATATAATAATAATAATATTATTTAATTATATTTAAATTCATTTTTTAAATTTAAATATAATTAAAAATAATAATTTTTGTACGGACATTTTACAATCTTTCTACGATTTTACGATCCAATCTTACGATCCGATTTTTCGGATCCCTTTCTGATCCATGTCAAAATCTCGATTTTGACTACCTTGATTTCAGTGACCTCACATAGCTTTAGTGCCTTGAATCTTTCATGTTTTTTTCCAGCTTTAAGATATAAAATTACTACTTTACTTAGTCGGACACTTTATGCAGCAAAATTTTCTAGGTCGGCAAGAGTCGGCATGTCTGGCACGTGTTCAAGAGTGCTGGATCACGTAAGGACAAGCGAAAACCTACTTCGTCTTAATGTCTCGTCTCGTCTCGGACCAAGTTTCGAAGAGATTTCAATGAAAAACTTTCCACTTTCCAATCGAGATGCCACGTCTAATCTTTCATTTAACCCTCCCTGCAAGTGGTTCGAGGAATCTGCGCTGCAAGGCAGATTGATTTTTGGATATTCAAGTGCCCTCCCACAAACCCGAACGGAGCGTGCATACAAGTGAGGTTTGGAAGCATAAGGTTTGGAAGCATACAAGTGAGGATGGGAAGAATGAACAAGGAGGCTTATATATATTATGATAATTAATAAACAAATTAAGATAAGAATATATAAGGTTAGTTCTAGTTAATTATATGAATCTATTATAATATTTTTTTCAATCCAGAAAATACTTCAAGATAGTTTGGGTTTGGAACGTGGTACAACCTAGATTTCACTAAAAAATCAAAAGCAATAAAGCATGCCTTTGGTAGCTTTGTAGTATAGATGGTGTAAAATCTCTCATCCATGAGATGATAATATAATTTGACATTATATATCACAGATATTTTTATTATTGTTTTTAGAAATAATTAATTAAATCTAATTAATCAATGACAACTCTTGTCAAGATATTGACATAAATTAATAAGAGAATTATTTTCTTCTCTCCCTAGTTTTTTTTTCTTACAAACACTATGTTTATGTTTTTCATAAACATAACTTATTAATAAACTCATAGAAGTTGTTGTCTATATATTTAAAGTTTTGTTGTTTCCTAAGAATATATTGTTTTAACTCTGAATCAAATATAACAAGGGCAGTTACTACACACACACACACACGAGACAGGAAATGACACCTAGGTTTATTATAAAAAATATTTTTCTCCCTCCAAAATATTATTTTTAATTCTCCTTTGTGTACTATTGATTTTATATCTATTTTTATCCTATGCTGTAAAAAAAAAACAATTTAAACACCATAAAATTCCTATGAAAAATAACTAGACAATGGATTGCAACTTACATTACAGCTGTAATGTTTATGTACTAGTTAATCTGCATTAGCTAGAAAAAAAAAAGTTAGCTTACAAACAGGAAAATAGCTGGCATATGGGTATCTAGTAATTATTTTCAAAATTATGTTTAGAAATTGCAATTTTGATGTAAAAAACATGGATTTGAAAACTTCATCCCTGAAAACTCTCTATGGAGAGATACGAGTACTGTGTTTCGTTCTCCTTTTATTGACAATGAGAAAAGTAATTGGAAGGTAAGAATCGATCTTATAAGAGGCAAATTGACATGCCATTTGTTTTTCCACATGTTTCCCACGTTTTAAATGTACCAGAAACATGCCAGACAGACAACCTACGGTTTCCACAAAACTCAAAAGGCTGCATTTCAATATCTAGAATTTAGACCGGGTCGAAAGAGTTGATGGACCACACAAACAAAACTCGTACACCTTGTTTTCAGCTTGTAAGAGATAAACATGGGTCCATCCATCGGTGGCTGAAGTCACCATTAGCTGTTTCACACTGCAGTACTGTCATCGTTAGATTTCATGCCAGAACTTTAATTGTAAGGCTTGGAAGGCCCGGTGGGTTTTTCTGGAATCCGATTGATTGATTTGAGATCTCAAACAATTTAGATTTACGGAAAAAATTATGTTTATCGAATTTAGTTTCTGATTTATTGATTTTTCTTATCAAAATAATGACGTTTTAGTATAAAAAGAGAGGATCTAATTAACCTGATAAACTGGGCCTCATTTTGAGTAGAGTCTTACAAGCATGAAGTTGTTTGATATCTTATAGACTTTTATTTTTAATATATTTTGGATTGTTTGATATTGTGTTTTAAAAGTATTTTTGAAAAAAATTGAAGTTTTTTTTTTTAAAATTAAATTTATTTTTAGATTTTTTTGATGTGTTGATATCAAAAATGATTTAAAAAAATAAAAGAAAATATTATAATACTTTTGTGAATGAAAACACTTTGAAAAAAAACAACAATCATACTTCCAAACACTCTATTTGTGTTGTGTTGTGCTTTAATTTGATTTTTTTAGTTTAACAATAAATATATCTATTTTATAAGTGTTGATATTGAATTTTAAACCCAAAAAATTTAGAAACATGATAGACTATTTTAATGATGGAATCAAACGACAGCTTGAAAAATATGATAATCTTAAATGAGATCTTACACTCGGGGAATAAATAGTGATTAAAACTCTTTAATCCAATTAGAATAGACTACCCACCCTTATTATAAAAAAATAAAAACTAAAATTAATTTTCATATTCTAACATTCAAGTTTGGATCGCGATGGCAGAGTAGCCATGCATTTTCTAACATTAAACAACACGTGCACACCTCGTCGACAATGTCCATGTGTATGCTCTTAGAAGTTAGAACGGGCCACACATTAATGTACTGGGTCCTTAATTAGATTGAGACGTTTTCTAAAAATCATCATGTGCTTGCAATGAAACTATTTGGGAAATAATAGAAATAAAAAAAATGCTTCTCTCTCTCTCTCTCTCTCTCTATATATATATATATATTATCACCTTAAAATTTCTCGTTAATTCACTTTATGGATTTAGTTCATGTATTGCTCTCTATTTTACCCTTTTTTTATTTTCTTAAAAAGCTTAGATATAATCTTGGAATAAATCTTTTTATGGTATCCATAGAATAACTAGGAGCACTTTAATAGGTACTTTATTGGTAATTTTAGAAGAAGAAAAAAGAAAGATAAAATACAATAAAAAGACTTAAATCCATGACTCGAAAAATAATATAAATATCCTCACCTAATATTTATGGAAAAGGGTTGAAAGGAGACGTGGTAAAGTAGAGTAGAAATCAATAAAATAGTCTTCGCGCTTTTCCAAGTTTCTCAATTGTACCATCACGGTAAGTTCGTGCGTTCCCAGAACCCTCTGCAGGCCATGGCAGGTCAGGTCAACCACTACGTGTTGTGTGTTAAGAAAAGTTTGTAACTGATATGATTTTTTAATATGATATCAGAATTTTGACCCAATAGTCATGTGTTTAAATCTCATTATTTTTATTTTATTTAATAAAAAAATCAAGCACAAGTTAATATAGATTTGTGTAAGTTTTAAATTCAAAATATTTTAATTGAAAAGATGTATTAAAGAATAATATAAATTATATTAGTAATGTGGTGAAATTAACACTACGTATCTAGTACTGAAAAGCAGTCCGACACATGGACAGCTGCCTTTTTTCGAGTGGCTACTTTAGAATTTGGATAGCTCAAAATTAACATCATCAGCCACGTATCGAACAAACAGTTGTTGTGGGGTAACCATCTACATCTAGTTGGAAGTACCGTAGTACAATTTTAGGAGTAAGAAATTTGCTATCACTGTGATATTAGGTTCGAGTATATAATTATTAATATAATAATTATTAAAGTTTTATATAAATCTTATATAATTTTCAAATATAAAATCTATAAAATTAGTTAAGTTACATATAAAATACACATTAACTTAAATATTTATTTTAATAAAAAACAATTGGTGTGTGGGAAGGGAACTGTAACCTGGTTTAGTAGCATGAAACATCGCATCGCATTCAAGGTTCATGCGAGGAATTGAAAAATATATAGGAGCCAAGATCATTTTATAATGTACGCATTCAAGACCTCAAGGTTGAGTTATACCGATTATTGTGCCAGATCTGATTTGAAGATTTAATTTGAAAGAAATATTTAGATTATATCGGGCGGTAAGTGAATTTGCAAGAAATCATATCATTTAAAATTCCCAAAAATATTTTTGGGTTTTCATTAAAATATTTTTTTTATATTTAAATATAATTGCATGGTTTTTTTTATAATTGACTTGGAGAGAGAGAAAATAATACGTAAATACAAATTTTACCAGAAAATATTCTCAACAAGAGCACTAATTTTGCTGGAAAAAGGTCATGAACACACGTGTTGATAACTATGTATATAAAGCAAGACCTCGAGGTTAAGTTTTCCTAATAATTGCCTTTAGATGTTATGGTTGATATTATTTTTAAAAGTATTTTTTATTTAAAAATATATTAAAATAATTATTTTTTATTTTTTAAAAATTATTTTTGATATCAATATATAATAATATTAAAAAATCTAAATTTTTTAATTTAATGTAAAAAATAAAATAAAAAATCAATGACGCAATACCAAACATTGCTGAAATGGCCGAGGAAGGTGATCCGATGATGGGCTCGTACCGGGCCGACGCTTCACTGTGGCTCGACCACGGTAAGGGATATGCCGACATCAATACGTAAAGAGAATTCGTAAAAACTTAAATGTTATTTTTGGAAGAGTAGGGACACCGAATAGCCTATTTTTATTCTGCCACTGGTAAAAAGTGTTCATTGAAATAAATTGTTTTTTTTATTAATAGATATCAAATTTGAGTGGATTAATTATATCCTTAAAAAATCAGCTAGGTCAATTGTATTTGCCATGTAAATATTTCAACTAGTTAAAATAAAAACTCACTTTGCATTATACTCTCAATTTTAAATTTTAAGACTCAATCTATCAAGTTATTTTCTTTCATGGGGTTGTCGGTTTGTTGTACAATATAGTTGAAATTATTATTGAAATTATTTTTTTGTTAAAAATACTAAAATAATATATATTTTTTATTATTTAAAAAAATTATTTTTAATATTAGCATATTAAATTAATCTAAATTATAAAAAAATAATTTAAAACAAAAAATTCAATAAATTTTCAAAATACAAAATTGATGTCAATGTTGTCGTTCCTCTACAGAGGACTATAGCGGGGCTAACCATGCATTCATGTACGGTCTTAGATTTTTTTGTTCTTGAAACATGTCGAAGGTGATTTCTAGAAGACAGCTAGCTGGCGGGCCAGTTAGAGAATATTACGGCTCTTATGTAAAACAAAGTGGTTAGGGTTGAAATCATTTTTAAAAGTATTTTTTATTTAAAAAAATATTAAAATGAATTTTTTTTATTTTTTAAAAATTATTCTTTTATATCAGTACAGAAAATTAATTTAAAAACATTAATTTTTTAAATTAAAATATAATATAAAATAAAATAATTTATTTTATTTTATTTTATAAATATTTTTGAAATAAGGTGTCAAATATCCGTTTAGCATTCTAGTTCTTGACAGAATCCTTGAAGTTTCAATTTTATTCAATTGAATCCCACAATGGCAGTATGCATTGTGGTCCCTTTATATACAACTCCAGTTCAGTACCTCAACTAACTGAACTTACAATTAAACCGAATCAACAAACTATAACAGAAAGTAACAACCTTTAATAGCCACTAACTAACTCATTAGCAACTAATTATATCTCAACATACCCTCCCTTAAACTAAATCAGTTTACAAGTTTAGGTATATCACATACTCCCAATTGCTTCCTCAGATACACAAAAGTTTCCAGCTTTAAAGGTTTGGTCATGATGTCTGCCACTTGCTCTTGTGAGCTGCAATACTTCAGCTCGATCTCTCCATCCTTTGCCAAGTCACGAAGAAAGTGATACCTGACAGCTATATGCTTGCTTCTCCCGTGCATTACTGGATTCTTCGACAACTTGATTGTTGAGGAATTATCACAATATATCACACACCCCTTTTGATTCCACTGCAGTTGCCCAAGTAGCCTTTTCATCCAAATGGCTTGGCATGCACATGCTGCTGCAGAAATGAACTCAGCTTCAGTGGTCGAGAGAGTGACTATAGCTTGCTTCTTCGAACTCCATGCGACTGTCCCATAACTCATCATAAACACATATCCTGAGGTGCTTCTGCGGTCATCTACATCACCAGCATAATCACTGTCAGAATAAGCAATTAATCCATCTGTCCATCCTCTCTTCTGGTAACATATGCCCATGTTAGTAGTGCCTCTCAAGTATCTCAATATTCTTTTCACTGCCAGCATATGAAGTTCAGTGGGCTTCTCCATATATCGGCTCACCAAGCTCATCACATACATGAGATCAGGTCTCGACACAGTCAAGTACATCAAGCTCCCAATCATTTGTTTATACTTGGTCGAGTCAACCTTAATTCCATCCTCATCCCTTGACAACTTACAGCCAGGTACTATAGGAGTTTTGGTGGGGTTACTGTTTTCCATACCAAATCTCAGAAGGATTTCTTCAGCATATTTCCTTTGGCTCATGTAGATACCCTTGCTGTTTTGCACTACTTCCACTCCCAAGAAGTACTTCATTTTCCCCAAGTCTGTCATGTCAAACTCATTCTTCATTGACACCTTGAATTCACTGATCATCTTCTCATCATTCCCAGTGAATATCAAGTCATCCACATATATACTGACAACCAACACCTTCCCTCCTTCAGTCCTAGTGAATAATGTGTGTTCACTAGGACATTTTTCAAACCCACATCCAACAAAATATGCTTCTATACGGCTATATCAAGCCCTTGGTGCTTGCTTTAAACCATATAGGGCTTTGTGAAGTTTGAATACCTTTCCTTCCTCCCCTTCTCTCACAAACCCCTTGGGTTGCTCAATGTACACCGTTTCCTTTAACTCTCCATGCAGGAAGGCACTCTTCACATCTAACTGGTATATGTTCCAATTATGATAGGCTGCCACTGCCATAATCAACCTTATGGTGTCCCATCGTGCTACGGGAGCAAATACTTCTGTGTAGTTAATTCCATACTTCTGAGCATACCCTAACACAACCAACCTGGCTTTGTGTTTGTCCACTTCTCCCTTCTCATTCAACTTGGTTTTGAAAATCCACTTCACCCCAATGGCTTTGGTGTGACTTGGTAATTCTGTCAAAACCCAAGTTTTATTCTTCTCTATGGCTTGCATTTCAGCCACCATAGCTTGCTCCCATATCGGATTTCCTGCTGCTTCTTCATATGACTTTGGATCCCCAGCCTCTGTGTACATAACCATGTATTGTTCCTCCTCACTTTCAGTCAATCCCTCTCCTGAAACATAGTCTCTCATCCATCTTGGCTCTCTGCTCACTCTACCCCGTGACCTGCCAGCAGTGTTCACATTTCTGCCCTCACTCTCTTCTTCAATCTCATCTCTGTCCTCATTTATTTCAAGTGATTCATCTTGCACCCCTTCTTCTACCCCAGCTGCTTCTTCTAGCCCAGCTGTTTCAGCTTGGTTTTCCTGCACATTTTCCCCCAAATCAGCCTCCAATTCATCCTCATCATCACACATACTAGACCTATCATCACCCTCAGAATCATCTCCCCACTTCAATGTGCTGCTGCCAGGTTCATTTTCAGTGGTTTGTCCCCATTTCCAGCTTTCCATTTCATCAAAGACCACATCTCTACTTATGACAATCTTTTTGGTAATGGGATTATACATTCTATACCCCTTGGTCTCCTTACTCACCCCCATATACACACACTTAGTGCTTTTATCATCTAATTTCTTTCTTTTTTGATCCACATTATGCACATATCCTATGCATCCAAATACCCTAAGATATTCTACAGAGGGTGTTGCATTTCTCCATGCTTCCTCAGGGGTTTTATCTTTCAAAGCCAAGGTTGGACTTCTATTCAACAAATAAACAGTCCAATTCACTGCCTCAGGCCAGAACTCTCTCGGCACATTCCTCTCAATCAACACACTCCTAGTCATGTTCATTATGGCCCTATTCTTCCTCTCGGCCACCCCATTCTGCTGGGGTGTATAGGCAGCCGTAAGTTGTCTACTTATACCATTCAATTCACAAAATGAGTTGAATTCCTCAGAACAAAACTCTCCCCCCCTATCAGTCCTTAGGCTGCCAATATTCTCACCAATTTCTCCCTCAATCAGTACCTTAAACTTCTTAAAATTCACAAAAGCCTCAGATTTTTCAGTGATGAATTGTACCCATATTTTCCTCGAATAGTCATCAATGAAAGTAATCATATACCTCCTATTGCTGAGGGATATTGGGGTTATTGGCCCACATATATCAGCATGTATCAGTTGCAGCCTCCTAGAGGCTCTCCACTGACTTTGTTTTGGGAATGGATCCCTATGGTGCTTACCCAACATACATCCCTCACATACTTTGGTAGGGGCTGTTATCAGTGGCAGCCCCCTCACCATTTTCTTATTATACAATGTTTTCAGCCCATTGTAACTCAAATGGCCATATCTACAATGCCACAATTGTGCCTCATCCTCAGCAACCAATTTAAAGCAATTTTGTTCTCTAGCAGCAGGTTCTTTAATGGCTAAAGATGCTATTATTACAAACATTCTGTTTACTGACATTTCACTAGTCATAATCAGCCCCCTAGTCATGTGAAACAGTTTGCAATAATTGTTCTTGATCAGTATAGTCAACCCTTTTTCTTGTAATTGACCTATACTTAATAGATTGTTTCTCAATTCAGGAATATAGTATACTTGGGTAATAACTTGTGTTACCCCCTCCACAGTCATCCTAATACTACCTATTCCCATTACCCCCATTCTGGAATTATTTCCTAGTTTCACAGATTGTCTAAATCCTTCATCAATATCAATAAACCACAATCTATTTCCAGTCATATGATTGGAACAACCAGAGTCTAGGAACCATACCTCCTCTCGGCTTGCATGATTTAGTTCCACATGAGTCATCAAGAGCATTTCTTCCTCATCCTCTAGCTCGGCATAGTGTGCTCCTCTTTCCCATTGTGGGCACTCATACTGAAAGTGCCCCAACTTGTGGCACTTATAGCATTCGGTAAGTTCCTTGTTGTACTGGAACCTACCTCTGCCTCTTCCCCTACCTCGGGTCCCCCTGGGAGAATTGAAGCCACCACCTCTGAATGGATTGTAACCCCCTCTGCCCCTGCCTCTAGTTGTTCTGTCATCATAAACAACTTTGAGGGCTTGATCCTCTTCTCGGTGCTCACTCATCCGCTGCTCATGGACTAATAAGCTTCCATGAAGCTCATCGATACTCAGTGTATCCAAGTCATTTGACTCCTCCACAGAACACACTACGTAGTTAAATTTTGAGGTTAATGTTCTCAAAATCTTACCTACTATCACACTCTGATCCAATTTTTCGCCATTGGTACGCATCTTGTTCACCACTGCCAAGGTTCGTGATATGTACTTGTCAATTTTTTCCCCTTCCTTCATGCTCAGTAGTTCGAACTCTCTTCGCAGGGCTTGCAACTGTGCCCTACGAACCTTGGTTGAACCTTGATACTTCTGCCGCATTGATTCCCAAATAGCCTTTGACGAGGTTTTATCAAGAATCGTCTCCATTATTTCACGATCAATTGCCTGGAACAGGCAATTTTTAATCTTCAAATCTTTGAGCTTAATTTCTTCTAAGCTCTTTCGCTGAGCTTCACTCACTGCCGTTCCTCGAGCTACGGTTGGGATGCCATCCTCCACCAACGTCCACAGCTCCTTGCTCCTCAAGAAATTCTCCATCATCATCGACCAGTGGTCATAATACCCGTCGAATCTTGGAATGGCAGCTTGTACAAATTTGTCTGCGTTGTTGAGCATTTTCTCAGCACACAGTGGACGATTTGCACAAAATTTTGAAAAAATTTCACTCTCACTCACTCTCGGTGTTTCTCTCTTTCTCTCGTGTTTCACTCGCTCGCACCTCTCTGTGTTTCACTCTTACTCACCTTGCTTTCACTCTCTCTCTCACCAACTGACTGTGGTGTTCTTCGGTGGTGGTGGATTTTCCGTCTTCTCCACCGATCAAGGATTCTAATGGATCGTTACTCTCGATTTCTTCACAAATCAAGAGTTGCTTCTTCTTCTTCTCCTCTATTTCCGCAGAAAACACTGATTTTAGGCTCGATTTGAGCTCTTCAAATCGAAATTTTTCTCAGTCAGAGTCGATCTCCTTCACACTCTTCTCTTCGTTGCTCACGAAGCTTACGGGAGAAGCTTTCTTTCTCTCTCCTCCTTTATACTCGCTCTGATACCATTTGACAGAATCCTTGAAGTTTCAATTTTATTCAATTGAATCCCACAATGGCAGTATGCATTGTGGTCCCTTTATATACAACTCCAGTTCAGTACCTCAACTAACTGAACTTACAATTAAACCGAATCAACAAACTATAACAGAAAGTAACAACCTTTAATAGCCACTAACTAACTCATTAGCAACTAATTATATCTCAACAGTTCTAACATGCCCGCTGCCTTCCGGTTCCGAGCTTCCAATGGAATCTCTTCCTACGATTGACCGGACAATTACTCATAGTTGAAGATGGATGTGACCTGGTCAAAACAATGAGATAATCCAGGTCTAATTACATATTTTATTTTAATATAAGAATGTCAAACCACATTTGATACCATATTAATAAGCCCAGTGAGAGCCTTCAAGGCTTTAATTGTTGCTCCGTTTTCAAAAAGACCAACCCATATTCGGGCATGGCCCAGGATCCATTTGTTTCTAGTTGGGTTTTAATCACAGCTGATAGTTATCTGTAGCATCAATTAGAATGAATTGACTCGAATAATCATAAATTGAAGTGTTCTACTATTATTTCTAACATGGTGCTTCCTATTGGGATATAGTCGACTAGCTAGATGCAAGATTATTTTTTATTATTATTTAAATTAGTTTTGCTTGTATGATTATAATGGGAAAATAATGCAGACTTTCTATTTTCTGTAGGGTTTGGATAGTACAGGTATAAATTCCTTGTGTTTTGTAAAGCTCCAAGTGCAATCAAAGCTTCTTTGTGAATTTCTGTAGTCTTTTTTCTTCTTTAATTTTACTTACAAACATTTAATTAGAATAGTGCAAGAATTGTTGCTCTGCAATTATGATTTATGAAAGAAAAAACTTTGGAGTGAAGGGATTTGAACCTGCAGGATACACTGAGCCCTTAAACACTAGGTCAATGCTCCATTAACACAAACAATTATTGAATCATATTAGTGAAGCAAGAAAATATTCATGATTACAAACTGGAACGAGTCTGACCTTTATAGATCTGACCTTATTATAAATTTTAAAATAGAACTGCTTATTATAGCTTTCTTCCAGCTCCAGAGAGATTAATTTTATCTCTTGCAGACAATTGCACGACCATCTATTCCACTAGCACAATGCAAGTTGGCATACTCGAAAATCTCCGAAGAATTGCTTATGGGATGCTGACCACTAAATCGAGCAGCAGAACAGTCTGTAGCGAAAATATTTGAAGATGCAAATTCCTTTTCGCCGCCCAAAACAGGCATGAGAACCCCCATCTTAACCCTGCTCACATAGTTGCTGCCATATGTCTGGCCCAGAACACCATTTACATCACCACTCAGTGTGTAGAACTTGAAGCTCAAATCAAGATGGGCAAAGCAATTCTCTGAGTCGATGCCATAGTTGTGAATTCTTGAGTCTTTCTGTGTGATAGGCACCACGGCTGCCTTGATCTTGAAATTGCCTTCCGCTTCGATGACAACAGCATTTGCGTCGCTAGATCTTGTGATGGTCACGCTTGGTGATATTTCTGCCTCCCATTTCATGCCTTCCCCGTCCGGGAGGTAGATGGGCTCTCCATCTAAGGCTAACGAAAGGCGGTCCACGGAGTCATCCCATGTAGCTGTCTTTTGAGCGCCGATGAAGAGTTTATGGGTGCCAAAGAGAATGCCTAGAGATTGCACCCAGGTGAAGTCCCTCGTCATCTTTTCGTTGCGGCGGCCGATGAAGTGAGCATTGATGTGTAAGTTTGAATCAGAAACTATGCAAAAGTCTCGGTCTTTTTTGCCATGGAAGTAGAAGGTGATTCCATCTCCCCCGATGAATCGCGGGTCTTGGCACACAGCGCCTGGCCGGTCACAGTCTGTTCGCAACAAGGAAAAACTACATCAATATACAATGTTCGTTTAACATAAAATGTTCTGCAGACAGCTTACTTAGCTAGTTTTCATGATACTGACAGGAAAAATATTCTCTGCAGATATATAGATAAATTAATGAAGAAAAATAAAAGATAATATTTACTGAAATTAGGAAATTGATGGAAGGAGTTAGAGAAACATACTGCAAACAGCCTTGCAAATGGTACAATCAACTTCACATTGACTTGGGCAAGAACTGGGACAGGTGTGCTCCTGACCATAGCAAGTGGTATACTTCTTGTTGTAGCACCTAGCTCTCATTGGAGCTGCTTCACTTGAATCTGGCGGTGGTGGAGGATTTTGAGTAGGGGGAGGTGGAGAACTTGAAGGTGGGGTGGAAGTAGTTGGAGGTGGTGGTGACGAAACGGGTGGGGTGGAAGTAGTTGGTGGTGGTGGTGGTGGTGACAAAACGGGTGGGGTGGAAGTAGTTGGAGGTGGTGGTGGTGGTGGTGGTGGTGGTGACGAAACGGGTGGGGTGGAAGTAGTTGGAGGTGGTGGTGGTGGTGTAGATGGCTTTGAGCAAACAGGGGTGCATGTAGCACAATCCACATAACAGCTACGAGGACACCCTGGTGGGCAATAAAGGTCTTTAGCTTTATAACATTGAGGGTAGTTCTTCTTATCAGAGCACTTTTTTGCTTTCTTTGGCTTAACAGGTGGAGGCGGAGGCGGAGGCGGAGGCGGAGGTGGCCTCGAGCAAACAGGGGTGCATGTAGCGCAATCCACATAACATTCACGAGGACACTCTGATGGGCAGTAGAGGTCTTTAGTTTTGAAACATACCGGGTAGTTCTTCTTGTCAAGACACTTTTTTGCTTTCTTTGGCTTATTAGAAGCTGCCTCACCCACAATGGCTAGAAAAAATACGAGAAAACATATGGATAATCGAGCCATGGATGGAGCCTTTGGTTATGTTAATTGCTTGTTCAAGTATATATTATGATAAAGGTTCTTTACCTAAAGCTCCTTTTATACTGATTTTTAGAATGCAATTTGCAAGTTATGTAGCCTGAATCGTTAGCATAAAAAACTTTCTATACTTCCTTTCTACACCAAGTGTTTTTCACTTTAATTATTATTTGGTTCTCTCTCACATGAAGGGCAGGTCCAAATTCAGAAGTCAACCTCAAAATATAGCTCTCCCTGCAAAATATTAAGCAATCATCCTTAAATTTACCTGGCTCTGTCGTCAATGCTTCTACTTTTCTTTTCTTTTTTCTGTTTGGTGAATATTTCTAGAGTAAAAATATTTAGGTTGCATTGGTGTTCTAAGCAGGGGTGGGGTTAGGGAAATTTTTTAGGGGTGCCAAGATTTGGAAAAATTCTCTAGGTGATAGAATTTAAATTTTAATAGTTTTGGCTCTAAAATTTAATTACGAGGATAAAATATAAAAACATTTTCAGGCCAAGGCCCTTTCCAAACTCTGCCTTCCTGTCTCTACTTCATTGTATGGTAGAAATGAAAAATACAAAAAACAAAAAACAAATATTGAAATCTTATACTTTTAAAACAAAAAATATACATGAAAATAGATTCCCACTCCATGGTCTCTTTGTTTTGACACAGTAACCTACTAGAGATTAATAAAAAAAAAAACTGGCCATCACTGTGTAAGAAACATGCAGGCACCTGGTAAACTATCAGTTAAAGCCTGCCCAGTAGCAATTATGCAGCTCAGATCTTCATGATAGTTAAGTCTTGTTTGTTAGTGTGTTTGATATTGATTTTAAAAGTATTTTTCATTAAAAAACAATATCAGAATAATATTTTTTTTATTTTTTAAAAAATATTTTTGATAACATCATATTAAAATGATTTAAAAATAATAATTTTTTTTAATTTAAAATAAAAAAAACATTTTAAAATTGAGTGCCAAATTTTTTAATGCGATGAAGAGCTGCTGCCCCGTTGAAGAAACCTTTCTCTACCAACACTTCAAGTGAGGCCTTTACAGCTGTGCACTGGTCAATCAACATAACCTACACGGATACGAATTTTTTATTATGTTTACAAAATAATATATAGCAATAGCAGGTATTAATAATTAACACTATATGATTATATCTTTACTTTTTAATTATTTTTCTTGGCCTCATCCATAGTTTTGTAAAACGGATTGATTCAGTTTGGTTATTTTTTTAAAGTATGAAATAATATAATTTTATTATTAAAAAAACCCATGTTTTCCCATTAATTTAGCTCAAATCAGGTCATTAAATTAGTATCCGGAGTCAGAACTAGAATCTCAAAACAAGAAGCATGGAGGGCCGAAAGGATCACTGCATCCTCCATGTTCGACGTTCTCCACGCGATACTGTAACGCGAAGCAATGCCATTTCTGCAGAGCGGGGAAAAGTATAAGATAAGCACTATTTTCTCAAAGTGGTTAATTACTTTTCTTCAGGGAGAAGTCTTCAGTTATGACTAATTAAAGGGTTTTAACTTTTAATTAGTATTTTCATTGGCCGACTGAGACAGTAGAATTGCTTTCATGACCGACATAATCTTGCACTTCAATTATTATTATTGTTTTCATTTATTGTTTGAATGTTCCAACGTTGTAGGCCAAGTCGTGAGAAGTGTAGCATTCGTAGGTTATACGAGATTAATTAATAAAGCCTAAAATTACTAGTAAACGTGTGATTAATGAGATGTAGATGGCAATTAGACCATTGACTATTTATTTCTCCATAATAAAATGAAAAATTAACAATGTTTTGTTCGTTTTTTAACTATTTCATATCGAGTGGCTGAATTTAGGAGTGCCTCTCATTTTTGGACCTCTCTCTTCTTCTAGGATTGTTCCTCGCCCATTTCTTGTCAAGTCAGGAACCCATCAAGAACCAGCCTTCACAAACTCAAGTCGAGAACCCATAAAAAATACACTACACACACATTTAGCTCAAAACAAAAGAGACCCAAAAAATTTATAATCTTTCTCTTCCAAGTTCCAATCTCTGTCTTTGAGCACCATGGATTCTCACATTCTCACATCTATGGCGTCTCTTAAAAATCTCTCTTTCTCTTTACTCTTCTCTGTCTTTCCGTTTCCTCCATTTTTGCATTACCCCGTCAGAACAAAGCTGGCAATAGCAAGGGTACTGGTCAAATGATAAACTACAATTCGATGCTTGTTTTGGCTTCTTGACTCTCATTACACCGAGTTAGCTGAGTTTGTTGAGGCTCTCCATAACAAAACTAAAGCTAATTATTTGGCTCTGGCAGATCATAAACTCGGTACGAGTTTTATGATTCAACGAGTTTGACCGCTATATCGATTTTATTCGGTTTCGAGTTTTAACTCGATTTTAAAATGAATATGTGAGATTTTACGAGTTAACTCGTTTAACAACCTTGTTTACTGGCATAGTTATCAATGTATAAAAAGGATACACTGGTCTCTCAATTATCTCTTGATTCTCGATCAAGTCCACAATGAAAATAATTTTTAATTGGACCTCATCTATTAAACATTATTTAATTAACCCCCGTTACTAAAAAAATATGGAAAAAATAATTTTGTTTTAAGATAAATAGGTTCTTTTCGTGATTTTAAACAAAAAAAATCTACACGGATAATTTGGCAAAGTCCAGTAAATTAGGGATCCAATTGAAATTTCTTTTATTCAGATCTAATCAAATTCAAAGACTCGGGTGGTAGCTGGAAACAAATTTATTCTTAATCTCTCTCTCGTGTGTGTCTGCTATATATATATATATATATATATATATATATATATATATATATATAAATTTATCTTAGATTATATCGTTTTTATTTATACTCGCAAGATGGTGATTGGTGCTAATTGAGGAAAATAAATGTGCATTTTCATTTCATTTCATGCATATCCCCTATAAGAGATGTATTTGCACAGAATATCAATGAAAAATACCATTATTTTTATTGATGATTGATGAGCTATATATATACATAAGAAGTGTCTATACTTGGCAGTATTGTTTGCCAATTGAATGTACAATAAATGTGCAGGATTTGTACAGAAAATGAAGGTAATTGTAACGGCTAGAAATGCCAAAAGAGGAAACAAGACTGTTGAATGTTGCTGCAGATTTGCTTAATGAATCTTAAGCTGATTTTGTGTTGTTTTCCTCAATACGCCCCCTCAAGATAGGGCTTCCGTCGGTAAGGCCAATCTTGAATCGCAAGGTTTCAGTACGTTGTTGTGACAGCGGTTTCGTCAAGAGATCCGCAAGTTGATCCGTAGTGTGAACATGCTGAACTTGAAGAGTGCCTTTTTGTACTAAGTCACGGACGAAATGGAGGTCAATTTGGATGTGCTTCATGCGAGAGTGATCGACCGGATTGTAGCTGAGATGAGTTGCACCGAGATTGTCACATAACAGAGTAGGAGGAGCCTGAAGGGGGAACCCGAGTTCGGTCAGCAGATTTAGCAGCCATAGTGTTTCGGAGGCAGCATTGGCGAGTGATCTGTATTCAGCTTCGGTGGATGATCGTGCAACAGCTCTTTGTTTTTTGGAGCTCCAGGAGATTGGATTTTAGCCAAGGAAGCTGATGTAGGCTGAAGTAGAGGTGCGATCATCGACATTGTCAGCCCAGTCCGCATCTGAATATGTTGTGAGATGCCAGGAGGTGGTCTTCTTGATGTGAATTCCATGGAATATTGTGTGTTTGAGGTACCTGAGCAATCTTTTTACAGCTGTCCAGTGCAAGTATGTTGGCTTATGCATAAATTGAGACAATTTATTAACAGCAAATGAAATATCAGGGCGAGTAAGGGAAAGATATTGAAGACTACCAATTACTCGACGAAATTCAGTGCTGTCAAAGGCAGCAGTGCCATCAATGAGTTTCAGAGATGAGCTAGTGCTTAGAGGTGTGGAAACATTCTTAGCACCAACCATGTTTGTTTTAGATAACAGATTTCTAATATATTGATGTTGGGAAAGAAACAAACCTGCTGTAGTGGGAAGAACTTCCACTCCCAAAAAATAATGAAGTGCACCTAAATCTTTCAAAAAAAATCTAGAGCTTAACTGCTGGACAATAGAGCATACAAATATTGAATCATTTCCAGTAATCACAAGGTCATCCACATAAACAAGTAAGTAGCAGATAGTATGACCATTACGATAGATAAATAGAGATGAATCTGCTTGGGAAATGAGAAAACCGAGAGTAAGCAGGGCATTCTTGAGAGTGCAATACCAGGCCCTAGGGGCCTGTTTAAGTCCATAAATGGCCTTTCGCAGCCTACAAACATGGTTTGGTTTAGAGGGATCTTTGAATCCCGGAGGCTGTGTCATATAGACATCCTCATCAAGTTGTCCATGCAAGAATGCATTTTGGACATCCATTTGCCTTAAGGACCAGCCTTGAATTACAGCTATTGTAAGTATAACCCGAATAGTGGCTGGTTTGACTACAGGGCTAAAGGTCTCAGTGTAATCTAAGCCTGGTCTTTGAAGAAAGCCACAGGCAACTAACCTAGCTTTGAAACGTTCAATTTGGCCATTGGCCTTTCGCTTAACACGAAAGACCCATTTGCAGCTCACAAGGCTGCAATTAACTGGCGGGGGAACTAATTCCCATGTTCCATGTTTCATTAGAGCAGTAAGCTCATCGGACATGGCTGCACACCATCGGGGCAAGCTTAGGGTTTGACTAACACATGTTGGCTCTAGGCTGTGAGGGAGTGGGTGCTTAGTGATAGAATGCATTTGTTTTGGTTTATGTATGTTATTCATGGATCTAGTGACCATGGGGTGAGTTCTGACAGTGGGTGATGAGTGTGTGGCTGATGATGAAGATGAAGAACTGTGCTGTGAGGAGGGAGATGATACTGTGGCTGCGTGATGTGACTGTGAGGGAGGATGAGATTGATGATTAGATGCATGATTTTGTGCAGATGGGCATGAATTTGAATGTAATGGCTCAGATGAATGTTGCAAATTTGAAGAAATTGAAAGAGAGGGAGAGTAGTAGTTACCTGGAGGAGATGGAGGAACGGCGATAGCAGACGTCGAAATCACTGGTGGGGCTGATGAAGACAGTGGAACGAGATTAATTTGGGTTTCGGGTGGGATTGACGGGTCTGGCGACGAAGAGGGAGGTTGAATAGAAATTAGGGATTTTGTTTCATCAAACAAGACGTGCCGAGAGATATAAATCTTTTGGGTTTCAGGCTCTAGACATTTGTATGCATTTTGGGTTAAGGAATACCCAACAAAAATACATGGAATGGATTTTGGTTCTAATTTATGGGTTGTGTATGGTCGGGTGAAGGGGTAGCAAATGCACCCAAAAATTTTTAATTTTAAATAGTTAGGGTTTTGGCCAAAAAGGGCTTCAAAAGGAGATATGTTTTGAAGAAGTGGAGTTGGTTGACGATTTATAAGATAAGTGGCGGTATGGAAGGCATAAGGCCAAAATGATAATGGAAGTTTGGCATCAGTAAGCAGGGTGAGACCTGTTTCAACTAAGTGGCGATGACGGCGTTCTGAGACACCGTTTTGTTGAGGTGTATAGGGAGCAGTAGTATAATGACTGATACCATGAGTTGACAAAAAAGATTTTAAACTGATAAATTCTCCACCATTGTCTGAGTAAAGATTTTTTATGCTTGTTTGAAATCGTTTTTCAACTAGAGTTTTAAACTGAGGAAAAATTGTTTTGACAGAAGATTTTGCTGGAATAGGATAAAACCACATGTATTTGGTGTAGTGATCTATAAAAATTAGATAATATTTAGAACCATCTAAACCCAAGCAATGAGCTGGTCCCCATACATCAGTATAAATAATATCAAGCGGTGCATGACTTTTAATACTTGTGGGCCGAAATGGAAGTTGATGGGCTTTATTAATTGAGCAAGAAGAACAAAGAGAATTAAAAAAAATTTCTTGTTTTTGAATGGGTAAAGAAAAAGCATTGATAAGACTAAGAACTATTTTGGAGGTTGGATGTCCAAGACGCTTGTGCCAACCATCAAGAGAAATTCTTTCATGCACATTTGCAGTAAATTTGGAATTTGTGCCCACCATTGAATTCAGAAACTGATATACGCCATCCTCACATGCACCTCTTAGCAAAGTCGCCCTCGAATCTTGGTCCTTCACAAGAAAATAAGATAGGTGAAGTTCAACAAATACATTATTTTGAGATGTAAAATGATGAACAGAAATTAAATTTTTAGAAATATTAGGGACACAAAGAGTGTCATTAAGAATGAAAGTTCGTAAAGGTGATTCTAAGGTCAAAGATCCAACATGTGAGACGGTCAAACCTGTCCCATCACCTATGACAACTTCGTCGGTGCCATCATACTCGGAATGAATGGATAGATTCGCCAAGTCACCAGTGATATTGTGCGAGGCAGCTGAGTCAAGAAGCCATTTTTGATCTTGCGCAGTGTTTGTATTTGCACAATTTGCCATCATTGAATTTTGACGGAGTTGTGAGCAAGTCTTAGCAGTGTGTCCCATTTGGTCACAAAATTGACATTTTGGACTGAACCTTCTCTGAGTGGGCTGAGGATACTGTCTGTGGGTCTTAAATGGGCCAGTGGGCCTGTTGGAAGTGTAGGCCTGTTCGGGCAAGGGGCCTGTTTTTTGCGGTGGCCTATTATGCCTATACATATGGCGCCTAGCAGACCCATTTGGGCTGTAATTGTTTTGTCGGTGATGATGGCTGTAGTTCGCCATCGCAAGCAGCTGCTGAGTGGATGAATCCAGACGGCGCAGGTAGTTGTCATGCCCAACAAGGATGTCATGCAACTCTTCAAAAGCCAAGGAAGTTGGCCGTGCTCTTATGGTGGTGGCGATGTCCCTGAAATCAGAACCCAAACCATTTAGTATATAGAGAGTGAGATCATCATCGGAGATAGGATGATCGATTAAAGCAATTTCATCTGCAAGGGCCTTCACGGCGTGCAGGTAGTCAGGGACAGAGCGATTTTTGCGTTGAATTAAGGTAAGTTCCTCCTTCAATTGCATAGCTCTGGTGCGCGATTTACTGGCATACATATGATGCAGTTTTTCCCAAGCTTCATGGGAAGTCTTGGCAGAGGCGATGAGAGGTGTGATGGTGGTTGATGTTGAGGCCAAGATTGCACTTAGGATAAGCTTGTCTTGACGAACCCAATGGGTTTTGTTGAATTCACTACTGGAAATGCCCACTGATGAGGGACACTGTGACACTCCTTGAACATAGTCAAGGAGGTTGTAGCCGATGAGGAGTGCCTCAAATTGAGCTCTCCACTGTGGAAATGTTGATGGCTTGAGTTTCTCATTGATCTGTGTAGAAATGTTCAGTGCAATAAGGGCAATGTTAGGGGAAGACGTGGGTTGAGTGGGTTGAGAAATTGGGTTTGATGCAGATACTTGTTCTGCAATATGTTCTGTGGGGGAAGACATGGTGTTTGTATGAAAAAGGAAGGATCTTTTTACTCGTTAGAGATAGGCTGCTCTGATACCATATAAGAGATGTATTTGCACAGAATATCAATGAAAAATACCATTATTTTTATTGATGATTGATGAGCTATATATATACATAAGAAGTGTCTATACTTGGCAGTATTGTTTGCCAATTGAATGTACAATAAATGTGCAGGATTTGTACAGAAAATGAAGGTAATTGTAACGGCTAGAAATGCCAAAAGAGGAAACAAGACTGTTGAATGTTGCTGCAGATTTGCTTAATGAATCTTAAGCTGATTTTGTGTTGTTTTCCTCAATATCCCCAACATATCAGGATTAGACCCTTCAAAAACTACTCCACCATCACTATAACGATTGATTAATCAACCCTATTAATTATTAATGTATCTTAATTAATAATTATACCGGTTTAATTCAATACTAGGGATTTAACTAATTTGAAAGAGAGAGGAGGCATATATATATATATATATATATATATAGGCAGGAGAAAGGAACTGCTTTAATTAATATTTGAATTTCCTTGTACGCAGAGGAAGGGAAAAGGGTTCTATGGAGAGAGAGAGAGAGAAAATGAAAGAGTAATTAGATTGAGATCTGCCTGTATCACCCCTTGATCCCCGTGATAATAACGGCATGTGAAAATTTGATAATATTTTATATTTAGCATGATGAACTGAACACACTAATCCTGATCTATAATATTTTATAGTTGTAAGAAACTATAACTACATTTTTTTTTATTTTGTATTGATTTAGAAAATTCATGATCTTAAATCTGATTTGAATTATATTTTAAATTGCGCTGGAAAAAGATATCAGCCAACTTATTATTATTCAATTGGATAAATATTAAAGCTAATTAGATGAACTCCTTTTTTTTAATAAAAAAAACAGATATTTAAATAAAAATATCAATCTAATACACTGCGAGTTGGTTCAATAATCTAACAACCTTGAAAAAATCCACTTAAATTAGGGGCCCATTTATTTGCTGGAAAGTAGTTTCCTTTTGGAAAGTGAATTATGGGGAAAGTGAATTCCGATGTTTGACAGTGTTATGGAAAATGAACTGGAAAATAATTTATTAATAAATTAATTTTTTTTTCAAGTTTATTAAAATAATGAGGAACAAATCTTACAAATTAAAAAGTTGAATGAGAATAAAATTGAAAAAAAATATAATTTCATAAATTATCTCAAATAAAATAAATAATAATCAAAATAATAGAGATCAAATCTAAAAATTTAAAAAAAAAATGAAAGGTGAATAAATTAAAATAATAATAATTAACATTTCATAAATTATTTCAAATAAAATAAGTAACAATAAAAAAAATGAGGACCAAATTTGATAGATAAAAAAATTCAATAAAAAAATAATAAGAAAAAAGCAAATAACAATTATAAAAATAAGAACCAAAATTAATATAAAAATTAAATTTTAAGAGATGGAATTGAAAAATAAATATTCAAAACAAATTATATATAGCAATCAAAAGTTTGAGGATCAAATTTGATATAATCAGCAAATAATGACATTTCTAAATTTTTCACAACTTCCGGAAAATGTTTTCCGTCCAAATTTTCCGGAAAACACTTTCCTGAAAACCAAGCCAAATTTTTCTTTCACTGGAAAGTGTTTTCCGTTGACCAACTTTTCGAAAATCAAACAAATATAAAAAAGTTTGGAAAATGGTTTCCCGGAAAGTGAATTCCGGAAAACAAATACAGCCTAGGTAACATATAGGAGCTCTAGCTACGAGAAAATAACTAGAGAGTTCTAACAATCGAAGTGTTGGAACTGCATTTCTCGTAACAAATTTTGCTTAAAATCAGCCATGTGGAATATTCCCTGTTTGGTTTGGTATTATATATCGAATTAATATTTATTTATTTTATAATATTTTATAGCAGAAACCAACCACCATACTATTTCTCGTAGCTTCACCTCACTCTCGTAATAACTTGAAAAAAAAAAAAAATTCTAGTGCTCATGGGAGCCTTTTCTTCACTCTCTACCCCCCCGCCTCAAAGAAAAAAAAAACTCTCTCCGTAGCTGAAGTGTCCATGTTAGGGCAGACTCACAAGCAGAGTTCATGCTGCTCGATTCTTCTTCTACAGGTACTGTGATTATGCGTTGTTCTCTTTCACAAATAATTACGAGTTGATAAAAGATAACTCTGATTGGTTCCTTCTCGTACATGATTTTGGTGGTAAATTGGCAATAGTCTGGCTAATGTGATCGATGATAGTTTCTTTTGTCTATTTTTAGTGATTGCATGATTTAATTTTTGAACCGAGGTTGAGTTTTAACATTCCGACGGCCGAATTCTACAAGATAGCCATTCTTTGAATTTAATAGCTCCCGTGTGAATGTATTTGATTGTTTCACTAAAGTTCAGTTTATATTGTTGGTTAGATTCATGCAAATTTGATATAGTTTGGTTGTAGATTTTTTCGAAACCCAGGAAGGGAAAGAGGAGTGCTTACTACTGAGCTGTTACGAATTGTTGAATTTCAGTTATAAATTCGGTCTTTGAAGACTTGTAAGTTCGGTATAAATGGTGCATGAACAAGTGGTTGCGTACATGCTGTTGTCTGAAAAGACGCGAGCATTGGTAGCCACCTGTTTGTTTTGCACGGTTTCCTTTTCCTTTTCTTTTGTTTTTTCATGAAGGACCGGTTTGATTGGCATGCTAGTGAAATTTGATGTCCCTTGTCAATTTGGATGGTTGGCATTATCGTGATGTGATTACTAAAGGTAAAGTGTGATAAATTCTATGTTGATTAGTTGGGTATAATAGGTTATGGAATGTCGATTAGTTGCTATAATAGGTTACGGAATGGGGAGCAGCCTACCCATGCTTCAGAGTTTTTGTTTTGTTTGTGTAGGTTGAACTTGTATTCTACCTCCGAATGGCTGGTGGTGCCACTTAGCTACCAATGATCTGTGGGTACTTATGAATTTTTTCTTTTATAAGTAAATATTTGGTTGTACTTTGTTTATGGATTATCAGGGGACAACTATATTTAATCTGTAGAGATGATTCTAGAGTTGTGTTGTACAAAATTATCCTGAAAAGTTTCCTAAAACTAGGAATAAACCCAGCCCTACATGGATTTTGGTGTTGCTGAGGAAGAAGAATGGAAGCGCCTGACAGGTTACACAGATCTTGTGCTTTGCCATGTGGCATTGGCTTTATGCACCATACAACTTCCACCTAATATGAATGATGGAACCCACCTGTCAGTGTGAAGCAGGAGTGAGACGGGCCCTACTCAGTGGAGTGAAGAACATTTGGAAATGCCATTACCTACCAAAAATGCTACTAGTGTCTTTGAATTTTGAAACTGGATAACCTACACCACTGTTTCATTGCCTCAGAGCAGGTAAATTTTAACAAAGTAGCTATGTTCTAATCATTTTTATTAATCAACCATTGTGCTTCTTCCTTATCACCCCATGGGTTTTTTGACATCCAGTTTTCCCCTTTTTTTGACAATATTTCGTTTGCTAGATGCCTCAAAGTATTTATTCTGATATTAAGCCATAATTTGATGCAACTCATTTGTTTTGGTCTGTCTCATTAGCAGTGGCATAAATGTTAATATCCATGTTCTAGGTGCTAAATCTATAAGGTGTCATGCTAAACTCATGGTCTGAGATTGTTTTTATCTGCAATTCATTTGCATGTTACTCTCTCACTCTTGTGGAAATGTCCTATGCAAAGTTGCTCACTTGTCACTGTAGCTTGCAATCTTCTCCAGATTTCATCTGCTTAGGGTTCTGTTAGTGTCCTATATCTTAAATGGCCATGTTAATTGTTAAGGGACTGCTCCAACAATATGTGCAGTCACTGCTTGATGAGGTAACAGTGTCAAATGGTTTTACTGCTTTTCTGTAGAATCTCCTTTGCTAATCCTGTGCTTGTCTCCACTTCACTCTTTAGGATCTATTATTATGTCTTGAATGCATTTGAGGCCTTTTGGAAAGAAAAAAAACGAAAAATAAAGAGTGAAGGCTATTTGATCCAGTCTCAGTTTTCTATACCTGTTCAATAAAATAGTGTGTTTTATATAAATATTTTCATATGCATGCATACATACATACATACATACATACAGATGTATGGGACATGTTCTTAAGTGGTTTATATTGACTTCAATTTTGTGTGATTGCTTCTGATTTCAAAGTATTTTGCAGTTGTGATTTGAGGCCATTTAAATCTGGTGACATGCAGAGGACTTATTTGTTTGGAAAGGTTTTCAGCACTGATGATGTGTTTTTATTATATTCCTTGTAGGGGATTGTGAATGCTCAGTTCTGTCATATTCAAACTTTGAAAACAGAGGAGGAACCTGATCATGTTGTGCAGTTGATCAATACATACTGCATTGATGTGGAATCGATCTTATCTGAACTTGGAAGTTTCATGTAACACTATACCCAAAACTCAACTTGCAAAGCATCAGTTATGGTATATGACTTCCTAGAATAATTTGGGTTATTTAACTCATTTTTATATACCTGCAGTGATCTTCCTGACGTTGATTTTTCTAAGTTGGTTGCCCTAGCCCAGCAAGTAGAGGAGAGTAGCTCACTGTAAGATGAGATTTTATATTCTGTGTAAGAGTAGTTATTGGATAATAGAGTAATAATCATGTCTGTTAAAACAATTTCTGGGACGGAGTGTATGTTTGGCATTGGTTGGTTACACATGGTGCACTTGTAGATAGGTTTTTTTAGTGAAAAGTAATTTAAATATACTGAAAGAAGGAAATATTAAGGGGAAAAAAGAAGAAGAAGCTGTTTGAACATGGTATAAAGGCTGAACTTAAGGCTTCTTGCCTTTGATCAAGACGGGCACTGGAACTTTCCTTGGTGATGCAAAGCACACCTGTGCATTTATTAATGGGATTAGGAAATACATATCTAGTGTTCTCCTCGTTTCAATAATGCACTTTCTATTCTTAATATCTGGAGTAGTGAGTGCTGATGGTTGATTGTTTACATTTTGTGGTGAACAAAGAAACAAATTTTGTTTGTGGCTGTTTAATTTGCGGTTCCTTCCTTTGCTATGGTGGACAACTGGTTTAGCATGATGCATCAAGCGATTGCATATTTTTGCTTCTCAAGTGGTCATTGGACCTTCAAGCGCTCATAGCATGCTTTATATTTTATTTCTTCATTGGAAAGGCCACAATTCTTTTTGTTTCTTCATGAAATATTTTCTTAACACTATGTTCTTTCCCATTCCTTTCAAGTAAAGAGTTTAAATAATAACTGGGTTCAGGAGTGGCTCCTAAATTTGATGATTTATTTGTCTTGTTTGCTATCAATCTCTAACTTTTATTAAGCCATCATTAGGTGATCTTATCTTTATGTTTTTTTATTTGTCTTCACGGATGTATATGGCATGCACGTAATGATGAATATCATACGTGCAAATTATAGTCATACACTATTATATTCAGCATTTTTTATGCTTTCCATGTATACCATGATATATCCAAATATGTATATGTAGTTGTATTAATCAATGCTTCAATTAATATGAAAAGCCTATTTGATTCCTTTTCTTATTTAGTTAAGAAAACATAATGATTTAAATGGTTTAAGCACCATCTTTAAGAATAATGTTTAGCTGAAACAATACTAACACTTTTAGGTCCATGCGATAATTTATTTTGCATGGAACTTAACGTTTACTGTGTGTGTTGAAAATGGTGTCATGTGGAAATGAGCTAGAGTGATCTTTCTATTAATATTATTATTGTCTGATTGAACCAGTATATGAAAATGTCTTTTTTCAAAAGAAATAAGTGAAAAAGGTTGTTAGTCTGAGTGGATTTCTTTTAGTGTAATCTACCTGTTGGAGCTGGACCTAAATAAAGGCATTGAGAGTGGGAGTTGGAGTGTGCAAACCTTGACCCAATATAACGGTATCCCGTTCCCTTTTTGTGTGGGTTCTCTTGAAATATTATGTTGATCCATGGATAAAAAAATAGAAAAGAAAATTAAATGACAATAATGATGGTAAAGTTCAAAAGTTGCAAGTATCTAGTAGTTTCATTTTTTTTCATCGTGAATTATGCTCTAGAGTTCCTTTGCATGTACATTTATCTTGGCTCATTTTTCCTTTTAGTTAAAAGGTGACTATAACCCTAAGATTTACAAGTTGGATGATGTTTGGGTAAATGCACAGGAGTTATCTGTCTTGTGCATATTCTTATGATTTGTCTGTGTTAACATCCACAAACTCATAATATAGCAATGTGAGATAATCATTGGTTAATAAATAAAAAGGAGAGCTTTTAGGTGCTTTTATTCAACAAAAAAGATAGCAGATATGGTAAACAATTATTGATAATTTATTATTTTTCTTCTCAAGGAAATTAAATTGTGCTGATGATTTTACCGTTTTTCTTACGGTTTCTTTGTTGTCCCACTAGTCTAGCAGAAAGTTAATTTCCCATCCCTCATAAAAAGAATTAAAAAGGTGGATCTTATGTACTTGGTTTTACAGCATGGGTGCAGAGCATATGAGGCTTGCATGCGCTGGTCTCATTCAAGCTTGTCGTCAGATGGATAAAAGAAAGTAAGGTGACATTCATGCTGCACTTTTTCATTTGTTTGAGCATATTGTCTGGCTTATCAAAAAATAGGAACATTAAAATTCATTGCTTTCTTCTTTTAATTTTATTATTTTCCTAAATATTTTTTTTCTCACAATTATTGATTTGTAGGAAGGATGGGTCCTACATGTTTCATGATAGATGGTCATGGTTGATAAATAGCTTGCTAGCTAATTAGACTTGTGTTGTATCTGCTTATTTTTCAAAGACATGCCTGATTTTCTTGTTGGTTATCATTTTTGTATCTTTTACTATATTCAATAATTCATATTTTGATTAATAACTGCCTTTCCTCCAATGTATTTGCATATGTTTCCGTTTCAGTTTGTCCCTTTCCCTCAATTGGATAAAAAATGAATTTGCTCATATTCGGACCAAGTTGGAAGTTGTCGTTCAGGTAATTCAATTTTAAGTTCTTATTTACTTGCCACGTAACATATCTGCATATTATTGTTTAGGATTTCGTTGCATGTTTCCTTGACCTACTCTGGAGTTTTTCTAGAAAGAATGTCATTTTTTGCATGAGTGGATGGTGTTGCTATGTGAGTAGTGTTAATTTATTGGATGCATAATGGCACATGAATAATGCAACCAACAGCCTGAAGGAGAATATGGGTAAAAAAGAATTCGATATATTTCAGCACATTTCCAATTATTCACAAGGAAAAGAAAAAAAAATTCCTGAATGCAAAACCGATTAGTCTTGTCAGTATTTAACATGAATTTAAGGTAACCTAGCAGACACTATAAAACAGGGCTAGCAACTTTTAGCAAACTGTTTTGCTGTAAAGATCTTCGATGATTGAAACCATAAGGGACAGTAATAAATGAATGTAGATCATAATATTACATAGAAATAACAATCCAATGCTATAACTCCTAAAATAATAAACCACTTTTACTTGACGTTGAACTTGTTTGTTTGCTAGGAAAGGATTTTAGTACAAGCCTGAACATTTATTTGCTGATTTGAAATTCATCTTTCTGCAAGCGCAACCTTGGTTGATTGTCTATATTGTAGATCCTAGAATTCTCGAGTGTGGTACATGCCATTAGCTGGTTCACTTTGGTTCTACTAATCACTAAAAAGCTCGTGAGTACTGCATAATTGTACATCATTATCATTCAAACTCCCTTTCCAACTATCTCACATGCTTAAGTATCTGCTAGATCCATGATAATATTTTATTGCATGCTTCACTTACGTTTTAATTGATTAATAGCCTTTTTATTAAGATTTCAAAAACTCTTATTTTTTAGACTTCTTGCTGCTCAAGTTTGCAGCACTTGCGATAAATGCTTAATTTGTTTGCTACCACAGGTTAGAAACATGTTCAAGTCTTTGATAGGTTTTGCTTTTGTGCTTTGGTAGAATTCAACATGGAAAAAAGATTTACATTTGTAATGCAACACAGTTGCATAAAATTTATTGCTAAATGATAGTCGGCAGCAAAGGACTGCATCATAATCAAATCAAGCTCAAAAGCACAAGTCTCAGTTTTGAGTGGCTGCACACAGCACTTTTAATCATGAGGAATAATTTCCTATAATGGTTTTCAGGACATGGGATAAGATTGCTGGCTTGTTGCATTTTAGGTATCGAATTGCATGTGGCAAGATGAGTGTCATTTCTCAGTTGCATCTTACTTAAACATATACAACACCTACATCAACAGGGCTTTGGTGTATCGTTCAGTTGTTTTTGAGAGAGTGAGGGAAATTCTTAACTATACCAAACTTTCCCTAAGTTCTTGGCATATGCATATTGTTTTCAAGTTTTTGGTCCTTCAGAATAATTTATGTTTCACAGTCTGTCCCTGTTCTAATGAAGTATGGTGCACAAATGTTTTGTTGCCTACAATTAACATAATACTTGTTCTGCTTGTTGCTTTTCCTGGGCCTCACTGGTTTGTAGATGGAGCGGAAGATTATGCGACTTGAGAGCAAACATAAAAAGTAGACTTCTGTCTGCTGTCAAGTTCACCTCAATGTGTCTGAGAAAACTTCTTGAGAACCTATCCATGCAGGAGTGATGCTTGAGGATTTACAATCAGGTTATTTTTATAGCTGTTGTTGGCTTGTTGCTTTGTACTTGTTTGTATATTAGTGGATGGTGTGCTATATTAGGAGGGATTCTCGTCTTTATTTTGCACTTATAAATAATACTCATTTCGTTGTCGAAAGCTGTCCGTTAACATAAAAGAATGTGTTTCCATATATTATGCTTTTGTTTTTGGTCTAACAAAGGGGTGAGCTTCGATTGGGTTGAACCTGACCCGGTCTTTCCATATATTATTCTGCTAAACAATAACGGACAATATTATTATCTTACTCTAATGGAACTTGTAACTTGAAACAGACATAATGCGTTGTACCATTGTAAGAACTAGGTGGATGTAACACTGAGATAAATGACCACGAACTGCTAAAATAAGTTAGCCTCATAGCTGCCCAGTTGTTGCTGTGAAACGACTCAACTTCTCTCAATAGCTTGGAGAGAACTCTATCGAATATTGAAAGCAATATTCCCCCCCAGGAATTGAAGAGATCGGCCACGCCTTGGTCTTCCTGGGAGAATCTTGTGATGAATCCCTTCAGAACAAAGATACATAACATCTTTCGGCTGGTTAATGAGACAATTCGTTTCATGACAGAGACGTAATCACCGCAAGCATTTGGATCGCTTTTTCTCGCATTGTTCTAGGGAAACACAGTTTTGGTGGACGGTGCTCGTCAAGTTATTGAAGGTGATAGATGGATGGAATTTCCAGTATGCAATTTTGGATGTTTATTTCCAGCAAGCTGTCGCACTTTCTCGGCCTAAACTTGATTCCTGATGGCCTCCCTAATTAGAATAGGGATCAACCAAGGCCTTGATCATCCACGTCGATCATATCTTCACCATGGTTAAGATTTAAAGAGAAGTTCGAGGACAAAGCAACCGTCAAGCAATGTCCCTTCAACGAAGTCATGACTTGACGTGGGGATAGTCTCTGAGGCTCTGAGCAGCAATCTCTTGTAGATCAATTAATAAAGGCAGGAAGCTTTAAATATACTCTTAGATTTTCTAAATTTCATTGCCCCAAAATAAAGAAAACCTTAGCGTAATGCATCTTATGTGCTAATATCCTAGGCAACATAAACTTTATTTTAGTGGAAACTGAGGGTATAATAGTCTATTAAGATAAGAGGGTAATTTTTTGTTTTTATTTTGTGAGCGCCAAACACCTTATCTATCATCTTTGCTTCCGTGTCTGGAACATTTTAAGCGCTAAAAAAAGATGGCAGCGTCCTTACGCCACGCTGTCCCCAAACTCACTATAACAACTGCAGCTCGTCCCGAGTCAAGAAGACGACCCACTTTCAATTCAGTCAGGTGCTGCGCGCCTCCGACGACAACAACCACCACTGACGCCGGGGCTCAGCGAATCACGGTGAAGAATGGGAACGACTCGCTTGACATATGCAGAGTCCTTAACGGTATGTGGCAGACTAGCGGCGGTTGGGGCCGAATCGACCGAGACGCCGCCGCCGAGGCAATGCTTCGCTACGCTGACGCTGGTCTCTCCACCTTCGACATGGCCGATCACTGTAAGTTAAAAATCAAAACCCTTGCCCTTTTTTGTGGGTTTTTTTATGTTTACGTGGTGTGTTATCATTGGCTTGGAAAGTCCTGGCCTTTTTGTTTGCCACGTCAGCTTTCTTTGTTTACTTTGTTGCAGTAGTGTCCCTATGGGTATTTGCGCATTTGCCACTTTTATCTTTCTATTTGTAACAAAGTACCCGTTTAAATGACATTCTTTGGCCAAAATGCCCTCGCTTCCTTTCATAATCGCAAAGGAATTTCTATATAATCAATGGTGGAAGCTAAGACAAGGAAGCAGATAAGATGAAAGAAAACTACTGGAAGGGAAGAGACTTAGTTTTGGGGTTCAAAGAAGGAAAAAACAAAAGGCCCTTTTGTAATCTCTTAGTCGCTTTGGAAAATAGGCTTTTTTTGCAATTGAAAATGGCAGAGCTTTTACACCAACCATTTAGCAGCTTCAGCTTTAATGGAATGAAACTGGAAAGTAGAAGAGTTGGTGATGTTAGAAAAGTTGCCAGTTTCAAACCATTGCAATGTGTGTTGAATGAGAAGGATAACAGGAGAATTGTGGTGGTGAAGAATGGAAAAGACTCATTAGATATGTGTAGGGTTGTTAATGGGATGTGGCAAACAAGTGGTGGTTGGGGTAAGATTGATCGTGACAAAGCTGTTGATGCTATGCTCAAATATGCTGATGCCGGATTGACTACTTTTGATATGGCTGAGATATGTAATGAGCTTATGAAGAAGCAGCTAGCCTTTCAGTACTGTTTTTCTGTGTTGCAAAGTTCACGATTGATGCTCAGGCTTAGAAATAAGTTGTTATTTAATTGGATTGAGTCAGCAGTAACCTCACTGCTTATGAACTGGATAAAAGAAATGTTTTGTAGATATACATGCATTGTGGCATTGTATATTGCTGATTGGCAGTATTATTTTTAATATTTGCATCCAAGAATTGGGTCCCTCATTGTTTCAGTTCTTCTAACACTGCAGATGGGCCTGCTGAAGATCTCTATGGCATTTTTATCAACCGAATTCGCAGAGAGCGTCCGCCAGAAGTCCTGGAAAGGGTTAGAGGGTGAGTCATAACCACATTGTTAATTGACATGTATTATTTTTTAAGTTGGGAAGGATTAACTTTGGTGCTTATCTTGGCTTACATGGACAAGAAATTCATTGAAGTATAACATAGGAAGGATATTGTAGAATTCATGTTCACCTCTAGAATAAAGAAAGGGAACTGTGGAGTTCATGTTTACCTCTGTATATTATGCAATGCAGCCTTACAAAGTGGGTCCCACCACCTGTTAAAATGACTGGTAGCTATGTCAGGCAGAACATTGACATTTCAAGGAAGAGGATGGATGTGCCATCCTTGGACATGCTTCAGTTTCATTGGTATCGCTCTTCTGTTTCTATTGTATTTGGACAGCATTTCTCTAGATTTGCCATATTCAACATCAGTAATTTCTATTGATGCCTGTTAGATATTGTTGAATTTTTTTGAAACTAAATGATTTGTGCATTTCTATTTTCTTTTTATATCTTAAATAGGTGGGACTATTCTAATACTGGTTACCTTGACGCCCTCAAACACTTGAATGACCTAAAGGAAGAAGGTTAGAATTATTTATTTTGGTTCTTATGGGTATGTGAGTCCATATATCTTTGATTTGATTGCATTACTCCAGCAAGTTGCATGCAGGTAAAATTAAGACCGTTGCTTTGACAAATTTCGACACGGAGAGATTACAAATAATTTTAGAAAATGGAATTCCTGTTGTCAGCAATCAGGTATTATCAAACAATTTCTTGTTTTTCACTCCCATCTCTTAATGTAGTTTGTATCTCATGTAAACTAGTATATTGTGATTCCATCAGGTGCAACATTCACTTGTGGACATGCGTCCTCAACAAAAAATGGCAGAGCTTTGCCAGCTTACTGGAGTTAAACTTATCACGTCTGTTTGTCCCTCTTTCTGTGCACACACGTAGAAATATGATTGCACAAATAATATGCTGCATTAGCCTTTTGGCTTGCTAACAGAATTTACATTACCTGCTGTGCAATTGAGCATTCTCTGGATAATTAATGAATGCAGGTATGGGACGGTAATGGGTGGACTGTTATCTGAGAAATTCCTTGACACTAACTTATCCATTCCTTTTGCTGCCCCGCCATTAAACACTCCTTCCTTGCAGAAGTACAAAAGGGTAAGAGATAAGAACTACATTGAATACTGGCTTTATTTCTGTCCACGGAAAAATAACATTTCTTGTCTACTTGTGATGTGGGGAGTAGACATGCTATTTGTAACATGAAATAAGACCACCTTTAATTGAGGAAACTGTTGGCTTTGTTTAGCGAGTATACTAAAATGTCAGATTTACTTTTGAAGTTGGTCACAATTGGAGGATCAAAAGTCTTGGATTTGTGATTTTTTCATCATCTACCCTCTCTTTTTTCTCAGATAAGAGTTCCCCAAAATTATTTACATTGTGACCCTAGGGTGTAAGAGAGGGAGAGATTTAAAGCTTTGAATATTTACTACTGATAGTATGCTTAGTTTGGTGTCATAAAATTCTGCAAAATACATGACAGATGGTTGATGCTTGGGGAGGATGGAATCTGTTCCAAGGTCTGTTGCGGACACTTAATAAGATAGCCTCCAAACACGGTGTCTCCATTCCAACTGTAGCTGTGAAGTACATATTAGATCAGGTATGTTTCTGCACTTCCAAAACGTTCATATTCAATAGATGGGAGAATTTTTCACTGACCAAGAATTTTTCTTCTGGCATGCCATGTATAACAACAGCCAGCTGTGGCAGGATCCATGATAGGCGTTCGACTTGGTTTGTCGGAGCACATCAATGATGCCAATGCTGTGTTTTCACTGGTCCTTGACGAGGAGGATATGAACAGCATACAGGAAGTTTCCAAAAAAGGGAAGGATCTGTTAAAAGTGATTGGCGACTGCGGGGATGAGTATAGGCGTATATGAATTTTGCTTCCATGTTTTCGTCACTGGTGTTTCGAAAGTGCTGTGATCATTGAGTATCAATGTTAATCCTGTACATTGCAAGGTTTTGTTATGTAATATTTATAATTTCTGTATATTTTAATAGAATTGAATAACACCGAATTTTTAAGACATTCAGCTTTGGGTCATCAGTAATAATATAAATTTGACCAGGATCTATAAAATAAAAATATTTTACTAGGCTGGCTTTTTCTGCTGCTAAAAAGAGATTGACAAAAAATAAATGAAAATTCTTGGGCAAGGTATTTTAATATTATAATTTTAATTTATACCAGGTGACAGTTTATTGTATGCTGTAAAATGAAATGAAATGACGTTATTTTGAATAATATTTTTTAAAAAAAAATATTAAAATTAAACTGGTTGGTCTTACCGAGTTTGATTTTTAAATTGATTCTAAATGAAATTAGATCCAGATCAAGCTCCCATTTAACTCATCATATCAGGTTTGTTTGGTGATTTTGTTGGAGTAGTTATTTTCATAAAAAGAAAAAGAAAAATGTTTTTGGGTGGCCGTTTTAACATATATGGGCTTAAAGCCCATTCATGACTTTTAAAGCTTCGATCTGGATTTGAATATTTAGCCAGTATAGTTTATTGGGCCTATTTTATCTGTGACCCATTTGTATCTTGGCTTTCTCTTTTTCGTCTTTTTTTTTTTTTCCGTTCGTAAAATCAATCACTGACTAAATATGAACGTATGCGCTCCCTCTTTCCCTCAGTTCTACTTGACCGTAAGTCCATAAAAATGAGTTTCATTTAACTTGAAATGGATTACATGCATTTCATGGCTTTCAAAACACGGAAAATGAACTCGACATGGCCCTAGCTGAACAAAATTTATCATATAGTGTTTTGCACTGCAACTGTTTGATGAAATGCCGCAATGATTATCTTCTTTTTTTTTTTTTTTATGTAAACGAGGACACTTGTTCTTTAACTTTTGATTTACCAACCGCGTATCTAGCTTTGTAGATTTTTCTCTGCGTTTTTGGGACATTTTTTGTCTTGTTTTTTGGCTAATTCTTTTACTGCTGTTCTTTTTTCTTGTGGTTTACAGGTATTGATACTTGATTGAACATATTTATTTTTTGGTGGTTGAAGAAAAAAGAGTTTACTCAAAAGCAATCATGGATGGTACGTGAGCTCTCCTGCCTCTCTTTTTTTTTGGTTTTCCTCTTCTCTGTGTGATGAATCTATGTATGAAGAAATGTTATTATGATTTTTCATCTTTTTTCTCTTCGGTGGATTGGATGTCAAGGTACGGGTTTTAGATTCTGTGTTGCCAGTCTCATAAGTCTAAGATCTCTAACTCTTTGGAGGTCTGAAATTTCCAGTCTTGCTTCTGAGAAGTAGAAACAGGTCATGTCTGTGGTCGCAAAAACAAGGAAAAGAAACAGATTTCAAAGTGCTAATTGAACAGCAACTTTGTTTGGGAATTTTATTTGAATATTCTGGGAGCCAAGTAAATTTAGTTTCAGGTTCTATAGAAGTAATATTGATGTTCAGATACAGCAACTGAAAAAAATAAGCAAGTTAATGGCATAATGGCTCTGTTCATGATAAAAAAAACCAACTCGCTAATATTTGGAGAAAGTCTCAGTGTTGTTATACTGTCAAAGGATCAATTACGGACATAGTAATAATCAGTAAAAACTATATATGGGTGCTAAATCTCTTCAAACAAGTGGAAACTTTATTGTGGCGAAGTTTTCTTTTTTCCAGTATACCAGAATTGTCAAGTCTGTGAGTGGATTTAAAAAAATATGACTTTCTAACTCAAGTGGACTGTTTAAAAATTATGTCAAATCATTAATCTGTTTAAATTCGCACTTGCATGTGCATGTGATGCCTGCATCATGCATGCAGGCAGATGTTTTAAGTTCCATTCATTTCAACATATATAAAGATTTCCAATTTGATCATGAAGGGTTTTGGAGTTACTGGTTTGTTCACAATGATTTCTTTCTTCCAACTATCAAGTTAACTACAATTGCTTACTAAGTCCATGCTTCATCGCATTCTTTTTTCATATTAAGAATAAATATTTAACAACAAACTTTAAACTGAGATATATTCTCAATTTGTTGCAATCTCTTGTGGTCTTCAGTCGATGCACAGCCAAGCATGGATGAAACTATATTGGTTGGAGATGATCTAATGATGGGGCCACCATCCCCAGTCATCCCACCAGAAATTGCCTCTCATGTTCTTGAAGGTGTTGATTTGTGTGATGGGATTTTAAGGAACCTATTCTTATGTAAGTTTTCATCCCTAGTAATCCAAGTTTTGTTATGCCAAATTGTTCCATGCTCAATAATGGCATCAAACCAGAGTCTTTGTACAAAACAGCTGTAAGCATGACTTCTTGATTTTGTATGATGACTAAGGTTAGTGGTAATAAAGATCTTTGTAAGCCTATGCATATGAAGTACTCAACTTCTCAGGGTGTTTTCTGGTTCTATGTGGTAGCTCCACAGACTGACTGTTGGATAGATGTCCCTCTCCCTTACCTATTTTCTTCGTGTATAATCAAGTTTAGCTGTAATATATAAGACATTATGTCGTTGGGCGATACACCAAACACCTTTTTGTTGTGTTGGGGGCAAACTTAATGCCATACAGACAGGGAAAATAACTTCATTTGTAATTAAATCTTCCTGCTTTATGTTGTAGGCTTGCAGATCAATGATATTGAGCCTTTCTGTCAAGATGAGCTTGCTTTGTATCGACAATGTGCTGAAAGGCGGGTGAGATCGATCGTGTTTCACTAATCTTTCTATTAGATGTACTCTTTCTTAAATGTCATATACCTTTTCTCTTTCTATTAAATGTACTCTTTCTTGAATGTCATATACTTTGTAAAATGCAGATTTTTGAAGGTCGGTTGATATCCACATTCTGATGTTTGTTTGAAAACCTGAGTTGCAGGATAAGGAACTAAGGCAACGCCTACAGGACAGTGAGCGCAAATTGGGGTCATCAATGCCTTTAGATGAAGCAAAGGAAAGATCTGCTCAACTTGAATCAGAAGTTACATCTTTAGAGAGGTAAATCTGGATTGATGGTTATGTTGAGTAGTTGTTTAGAGAAGTTACATCTTTAAGGAGCGTAAATTGGGGTCATCAATGCCTGTGAAAGTTTTCTTAAGAAGGGCATGACCGCACTATCATGGCAGTACAGTTTGGTTTTATAGGTGTTATAATTAATATCATCCATGCGTATTGCAACTACAATATACTTGTCATGTATATTTCTCATTTTTGGTTTCTTATTTGGAATCATTACTCATCTATGGAGATCACTTATGTTTCTTAGATGTTGCCCTATAGGCGCTTGATTCTTGCAAGTGGAATTGAAGGCATTGAAGGATTTCGCCAGAGATGGAGCTTGCATGGTCGTCTAACAGATACCAAGTAATGTTTGTACCCTCTTACGAAATGTCAAAATTATATTTTTTGATTACGTTTGTGGTCAAGTGCTGAACCATTGGAGAGATAAGATATGCTTTCAGATCATTGTTGAGATAAGATATAAAAAGTGAATCTTGTTTCCACCGGAAACCATAGGATGAATTTCTTTTGGCCTCTAAAGAAGTAAGGATAAACGAATTCATTATTTCCCTAAATGAGCTGCATCAATAACAGAAAGCTTAAGTAGTTTAAGTTTCGTTAAAATTGTTAGCCTTGCAATTGATAGCTTAACCTGTCCTAGTCAATTACTTGGAGTTGCGTTTTTGCATGAGAAGCCAATATCTGTTCATCCACTACCAAAGTCTGACTTCGCTTAACTGTTTTATGCAGAAAAAGGTTAGAATCCTTAACGCTGGGCATCGAGAATAGAAAGAACGAGGTGAAAAACGACGAACGTGCTCCTAGTTCATCAACCAAAAGATGGTTTTTCTGGTGACTTGCTAATAAGAAGAGCACTCGCATCACTAACTGCCAGACCTCACCAATCGATGGTTATAATAATGATAATGGTAACAGTTATAAAAAGAACAATTGGTTGTAAAAGAAAACAGGGTGATTCATGTGGAGGTGACATGGACTTGAGAAGGGATTAGGTCAGTTTTCTTGTCAGCAATGGTGAGCATACTAAACATGCAATATGTAATGGGAGTGTGTATATGACACTTAGCTCTAGGAGCTACTACATTTATTTTGTCTAGCCACTCATTTTGAACAACAGATCCAAAATTTTGACAAAGTTCTTGTTCGATAAATCAATCATATCAAGGATCTGAGTTGAACTTCAATTGTGGGGTTTTTAGATTCACCATCTCAAGGATCTGAGTTGAGTTTCAATTGTGGGGTTTTTAGATTCACCATCTAAACCGTGCATTGTTTAACAACGATGATTCTTTATAAACTCAATCACCATATTCTCAATCCTACAAGAGTCGTTAATCAAATATAATTTTCATTGAAAATATTTAATTTAAAAATATATATTTATTAGAATATAAACTAATATGCTTATAATGTGATTGGTGCTATTCAGCTTAATAATAGCCATAGTAAAAAAACATTAAATATTTAATAATTTACAAGTACGGTTTCAATATATATATATATAAAATACAGATTAATGCTTTGCGGTTTGCATAAAATTTATACAGATAAGTACTCTCAGCTTGTTTTGTTATATAGGTACTGTTCGACAAACAATAATTTTATATTAAATTATGAAAACAAAATTGTAATATTGTTTTTTAAAATAATTTGAAAAACAAAATATTCCCCTTCTATAGCCATGCCAGCCAGTCGGTCCTTAGTAATTACCTAAACCATGATATGGACGTTCCTCCTCCTGCAACCAAACATAGAAACAGCGGAAACAGGGACATGATCGGGAAAACAAAAAAGGAACGGACAAGATTTAATCACACAATCCCACCCTTGACAAGCCCTAGATATATGCATATATACTTAGAAATCTATTTCTACTCTGTCTCCAAAACCCTAGCCAGTAGCAGCCTCTATTGCTAGTTTCTCTCAGCGCCTCCTCCAAACAAAAATGAAGGTTGTCGCCGCTTACTTGCTCGCCGTTCTTGGTGGCAACACCTGCCCTACCGCCGAGGACTTGAAAAACATTCTCGGATCTGGTACTTTCTTCCTTCCTTCTTCACATTTAGTTTTCTTTTCCAATCCTTGTATATTAATAAATTGATTTTTTTTGGGTCTACAGTTGGAGCAGATGCTGACGATGACAGGATCGAGTTGCTTCTGTCCAATGTGAAAGGTAAGGACATCACTGAGTTGATTGCTTCTGGTAGGGAGAAGTTGGCTTCCGTTCCTTCCGGTGGTGGTGTTGCTGTTTCTTCCGGTGCTGCTCCTGCTGCTGGTGGTGGTGCTGCTCCTGCAGCTGAGGCTAAGAAAGAGGAGAAGGTTGAAGAGAAAGAGGAGTCTGATGATGTAAGCGATTTGTTTTGTTCTTGCATTAAATTTTCCTAGTTTGTCTTGTTCATTTAAAAGTTGCTTATGTTTTACTGAAGGGAATGTTTTATTGCTCTCGTTGTTGCAGGACATGGGCTTCAGTCTGTTCGATTAAGAGATTTGGTTTCCAAAAGGTCTTGTTTTGCATTTCACTAGCATTGTAGCTGGATAATTTACAAGTTTTTGATTTGTAGTTTGCTATTATGATATTAAGACCTTGTTTCGGGCTCTCGCGATTTTTGGATTTTAGATAATGGAGTTAATTGTTTAAATGTTTTCAATATAACTTTTAATTCTGGAGTACTGTTATCGTATACATGTTGTTTTCTTTTCTTTTTGCTTGGTAGATTTTGTGTGTGATGATTGATTGTTGCTGTATCAATGTTTGGTTTGAGGGTTTTTTCCAATTCTGAAAGTTTGGTGGGTTTGTTTTATGCTGATGATAATTTTTTAACAAAATTTTAGTTTATTCGATAATCGACGTCAAAATATCCGTGCACCCAGCTAACATATAATATCAAAATGGGCTCCATAACCCTAGGAATTAGCTAAAATGAGTAATTTGGAGCTCAAAATGCCTTCCCTTAAGCACCATTTTTGTTGGAAACAAGAATTGTTTTGAGGGTATTAAATTAAATTGTGGTGTATTCGGTGAACAGTAGAATTGATAGTTAGCGCCAGTTTGGAGATTCTCTTGAACATGCGTTTCTGGCTTGATGCGAGACTGAAGAAGTTCTTGGTTGATGGATATATGATTTTTGGAGATTCCTGTTCTTCAAAGCTTAACTCTTCCACATGACCAATACAACTAGTTATATTGTTTGTAACAAAACAAATTATGAAATTGAAATATATTTTGGGAAAAATAGTATTCCTAAATCTGGTAATGTGTAGGCAGGAGTGTAAAGACTTTAAATTTGAATTTTGAATGCCTTATTTGCTCATCTTTTAATCTTTTTATTAGAAAATTCCAATCCCTTGTCATTTGTGCTTTGAACAACACATTTTAGGAAAGTCTGCAAGTTATTTGACATCGCACTAAACAATTTGGGTTCTATTCTTGACTTTTTTCCTAATTTGTTTACCATACGAATGGCTAATAAATCATAATTTTTCCGACATCAAAGAAATTAACCCGGGTGAAATTGCACTGCGTTTCATATCCCTTACATCATCAGCATACGAAAAATGCAAAAAATAATAAAAATAAAGCATACAATGTACCTAGCTGTGGCAGCATGATATCACCAAGAAAATCGGTTGTCAAAATCCAGAAACCAAACATGACAGAACTCAAATATGTTCCACTTCATGTATTTTTTTAAGTTAAAATGACAGTTGATCTAAAACAGATCCAAGCGATAGGATATGGTGAAAACACTACAGAAAAGTGTGAAAAGGATAAATGGGAGCCATGTCATACGCATAAAATGTCCGCACATCATCCCATATAACGAGGGTAAGACCTCTTTGGAGGCAAGTCTCTCGGGATGTAGAATGGTAATGGTAATCTTCCTGCTGTCTCATCGACAACATGCAAAACCTGTCAAAGCAACAATTCACAGTGAGGCTCCTGGGCACTTGGATTCTACAATACTACAAATAATGTGATTGCTGAAGATGCAGAAAAAACTGAGGGTGACATAAAAACAGGGAACAAAATTATGAAAAAATATGTCGGATATGTTTTAGAAAATTCTGTTGAAATAAAATTAGCAAGTCACTTTTTAAGAGTTAGTTGCCAGCGTGACAATCCTTGGCAGTCCACTCCATCCCAACTGATACCACAAGGAGTTCGTTATAAATCTTTGGCTGAGCTCTCTCTACTAAAATCAGAGAAATTAGACTGTCCTTTCCTTATTTTAGGCGTGTAGTTTTTAATGCCCCGATAACCTTCGATCACAGATATTCGGCTGCATCTTTGTTTTGGAGATTTTTAAAAATATTTGACGTGGTTGCTCACATATCAGCAAATGGCCTCAATTGATCAGAGAATGGAATGTAACATGTTTCTGTGCCACGGAACATGATTCGATATGCTCACAGAAGGCAATGAGTTTCCTGCACTCTAATGTAAGAGTATAATTTTCTAAAAATTAAACGCAAATTCTATTTCTTTTTCTGCACCTTTCATATATGCCAACAGGAGTTTCCCAAAAGGAAAAGAGAGTAAAAAGATGCACTAAATCCTTAAAAAAACACAGAACTCCAAGTGTGAAAATACACTGCAGGTGATGAAAACAACACTTACTTTGGCATATGATTCTTTGTCACACCAACACCCATGTCAGGATAGATTAACCACTAAAAGGAAGATTCTACTTGGGGACAGTCACATTCAGGATTTTTACGTCTTGGTGTGGCTTGTCTCCTCTGTCTGTCTTCACCTTCTCAATAGCCTGTCATTGATATAGAATAAGTACTGAGTAAAATGCAAATATGCATAATAACATGTCACAAGGGTGTGTTTATCAAATCCAGTTCTGGAGCACTTGGTATTCATGCAGACCAATCAGTCCGTGGATAGCAGGACAATACCCAAACTAAATGGCAAGAAATCCCACTTGATCTATATGTTGGGTATGGAAGTTTATGAAGAAACTGAGCAAAACAATGGATTCTCTCCCAAGCACCACACAAGAAATACAGAGATTTAACAGCAAGATAGGCAAATACCATTGAATACAAAATTGAAAGGTAAAGTTTACCTGTACAACATCCATTCCCTTCGCAACTCTACCAAACACTGTATGCTTGTTGTCCAGCCATGGAGTGGCCACTGTGGTGATAAAGAACTGTGAACCATTTGTATTTGCGCCTGCGTTTGCCATAGATACTGTGAAAGGCCTGTCATGTCGTAAACTGCAGCAACAGAAATGTTTGATCCAGTCATTTGCATGTGATGCATAGAGGAAAATAAATAACAACAAAAATTGAAAAAAAAAGGCAGCCAAAAAAGACACTTGTCCATGTACCAGACATTAACATGCATAAAAGTTCTGCCAAGTCTTCAATTGTCTGGCACAAACAACATGGTGAAAATGTAATTCACTTAAAAGATTACCTTTTGTGAAACTCATCCTCGAATTCCCTTCCCCAAATAGACTGCCCACCAGTGCCATCTCCCATTGGATCTCCTGTTTGTATCATGAAACCTTTGATGACACGGTGAAAGATAAGATTATCATAGTAGCCATTTCGGCAGTGTGTTGTAAAATTCTCTACAGTTTTTGGACATTCTTCAGGGTACAGTTTCATGTGAACGTCTCCCATTGTAGTATGCAGAATCTGGAAAAAGGGAATTCAGGTTAGTCAAAAAAATGTTTGATGGAATCATTAATCATATGTAAATGCCATTTCAACTATCAGTTTCAACAAATGCACTACCATGGAAGGCTGTCTTATTCATGTGACCAAGTAAAAATATGAGATTTTAATTTCTTCACCGTTAGGAAAGTGTAAAAAACAAATACATTCCCGTACTTTACACGGGACAAAAGGACAGCCACAGAGGCCTATACACCGACATATAAACACCAACACTAGGGTGTGCTCAGACACAGACAAACAATCATAAAGACAGAAATTTTAACACGAGGCAAAGCAATATTTTAGCAACAAAAAAAAAAGGTGTCATTTAGTACACTAAACAAGAAGTTTATTAATTAAATGGATAAATAAAATATCCAAATCAATTTTATATTATGATCTAGTCCCCTCCTGGATATCAGAAAGAAAAAACCCACCACAGTGTCGGGAAGTGATGTAGTCACTGATTTTCCTATATCTGACACAGCCAAAAGTTCATCTGGTGGAGGCTTTTCATTAAACACGTCCCGTCCCTTAGTTGCATCCTCAGGCTCCTCTGGCTCTCGGCGGCTATTTGCACCATCATAAACAATCACAAAAAACATGAAATTTTAGATCCAAAGTGTTGGAGGTAACTCTCAGTGCACCATGATAAATCACTCAAAACAAATTTCAGTTTAAGGCATTTAATCCAATGTAGCTTATTCTTGCTGATAATTGTGACCAAACTATTAGGTATCAATAAAATCACTCATATGATATCTCTTTTATACTTATCTTGTCACACACTTGAGTAATTTCATTAGCATTTCAAGTGATTTTACTTTTCTCATTTTTACAAATCTTAACTACTTTCCTCATTGGCAGGTTTGGTTTTTAATAATCAGTGACCAGGTACTAACATTTAATCAGTTGCTCTGCCCATAATGACATCATTGGAGAATGCCTTACTGAAAAACATTCATTTTAGCCAGTATCTTGCATGATCAGTCAAATTGAGAAGTATCATTACCTGAATAGATAAATTCTGTGTTTCTTGAAAGCACAACACAAGAGAGTGGGATCTGTTAAAGGCTCTTTGGTCTCATTGACGTTTGCTGCAGCTGTAGGAATTTTCCTCACTTTCTTACTGTTTCGGTCACCTTGATACAATGCAATTTGCAAGAATCTGTCATTGTTCTCCACCTTTCCAAGAATTCTGGCCACTTTATTGGTCTGTAAATTCACTACCTTAAAAAAGCATGTAAAAAAAAGGGGGGGTGAGAAATAACATGTCAGGAGTACAGTAATATATATTCACACAAAAATAGTCATGTTTACAACAAGTAAATAAAATGCAGTGCAGGAAAAAAACAATTACATTCCTAATTTGTGTTAGAAGTAGTATCTTTACTTTTATTCCAAGGAGGGTGGCATAAATAAGGAAGTTTGAGCTTTCATCAAAAATAGCATTCGGCTGTGGTGCAGTGTCTGTCTTTTCAATCTCCTTATCAACAGCCATTCTTCGCCCAAAATCAATAGCCTCCAACCGGTACATGGGAGCATCGCTTCTCTGAAGATCTTGAGCAACCTAACCACACAAGGTAATCTATCATTACAAAAGACTCCACAAGATAATAAACTCTAAATGAGAATCTGCTCATAATTGGTATTACCTCAAGAGATTCATCATACACTCTTCTTAGTTTACCCGTTCTAAACCAAAATACACGTATCCTTCGATCAGGAGATGTAATAGAAAACTGCTTACCATCTGGGCTCACCTGGTGGACAACAATAACATGTACAGTTATCATTACTATTTTTTTCCAGTTTTTTGCGTTGATATTTCACTGTAAACAATACAAAAATCAACACAACAAACTGATATCGAGCACAAAATAGTCAACAGTGTCAATTTATAGACCGCACTCATATCCGAACCGGAAAATATAGTACCTCCATTGTGGAAACACTTGTTTTACACTTCACAATCTCAAACAGATTAGTATCACTTTTCAATCTAAACTTCACCCTGCTTGCACCAGACAAAAGAAGCTGTTAGCAATCTGCCACAATTAGAGGAAACCAGACGAACATGTACACAACTAGAATGTCTCAACATGACATGAAAATAAAACTTCATCTACAAAATCTCAAAAGGATAGCACCACTGTTAACAATCAGGGACAAATCAACAGAACATTGTAGAATAATGCTAACATAACCTTTGAGACAAATCTACAAAAGAATGTATTAGGATATTAGTGACACAAGCTTCTAAAAGTTCAGGACTTCTGCTAGTTGCTAAGTTAAAAGAATAAAAAAAGAAGTTAAGAAACCCATCCATATAAGAAACTCCAGAACTAATAAACATTCAATTGATGTGTAAAAGAAACTGCACAAACAAAACCATTTCCAACCAAGATTTGCTGAACCCTAAATTTCAGGCTTTGAGTTTAATTTGTTGTGAAAACAGGTTAAGGAGGCAATCCACATATATTGGTGTGAAAGTGCAAAACAGAAAGTATGTGTTTTCAAGTGATAAATTAATGGAAGACAACTTAGAGAAATATCTAGCATAAAAAACTCACTAGACCCAGAAAGGTGCTAGAACCTGTCTCAGATAAACTCAGCATCAAAGTTTTATAGTTGATTAAAATAATTTAAAAAGTCACTTAAAGAGTGGTTCCCTCCTAGACTTGTACAGGTATTTTGTACAATAAGGATAGAGGAAATTCATTAAATAAATACTGAAGGTATCTATATATGTGCACATACTCGCTTTCTGGGAACTTTAGCGTGGTGGGACTCCAGTATTCAATAAGTCCCTTTGTGTCAACAGATATTACTGTATCAAATACAGGGTTGTACTTCATAACTCTAACCGGCTCGAAGTGTATCTGGAGATATGCAATAAAAAATAATGAAAATAAGCATCTTTGTTGTGACATAAGAAAGAACACAGGTAAAAACCTTGTATTATGAAAATTGAGAGTTATCGCTGTGACCAGTTACCTCTCTTGAGATGATTGGTTCATTCGAACCAGATCGTGCATCATATATGTGCACAGATGAGGAATTCCGATCACTTATGGCAAGCCTAGCTTTGACATCCCCTTGTTTATAGACCCATTCAGCACTACCAGGAACATACGGAAGGTGGATCATGGCCATCATGTCATAATTGACAACATCATATATTTTCACAGATTGATCATTTGAAATCGTGCAACAAAGCAGGCCATCCAAGCTAACCTGCATGACTGAACAAAGTCACGGTTGATGACTGCACTAACTAACAGGATTTTGACAAATGTGAACAAAACAAGATGAAAGGTGAAAAACCTAGTAATGATTGCTGCCTAAAAGCCAACATGAAAACTTTATGAGCAATAATTCGAACCCTAGAAACTAAAAAGGAAGGTCAAATAATCACAGATGACGTCTTTTTTTCCATGTAAACTACACATACAAACACAATCAAAAAACATGCAATACAAATAATATGACAGTTAGTTATAACCTATTTACTGATTAAAGCTCTTGGTTGGTCACAGACTCGTAAAGTTATTCAAAGCAAAAATCAATTGAGAATCGTGTTAAACATAATATGCATAAAATCAAGCGAAGAGGAAGAGCTCACCGCTAGGCCTTCAATGGGACCAAGGTGGGATCTATAATGTTTAGCAAATTCAATGCCAATAGGTTTTTTCTTCCAAAATTTCAAATGCCCTGATTAACGTAAATAAAAGAAACGGTTTAAGAAAATCAAACAGCACATCTTTTTAACTAACTCGTTAAAACTGTTAATGAATAATTGTAGAGTAATTATGCCAAAGGATACCATCAACACTTCCAGTAATGAAAAACTCAGCTGCGGAAACTGCAACATGCGTAACCACATCTCGATGCATATAACTTTTCTCGTACCTGCAAAATAGATCATGAGTGAGCAACTTTCTTCTATATTTACAATTTATTATAGTTACAACTATAAAACCTTAAAATCTCTGAACCCTAAAACAGGATACGAAATTCGAGAAAAGTAGAAGAGAGGAACCTACATGTTTGCAGAAGGAAGGGAATCGAGGTAAGCTTGCTCGAACTGGAGAGGACGTTTGGCTCGGGCTCTAGGGGCTGGGCCAGGTCCAATGATTGCATCTTCGTCGTTCTCCACTGGCGTCGCCGAGTTACCGTTTTTTGGCTCCTCCATTTTTGCTGCAGATTTCTAGGGTTTATACTTACGGGGCAGAGAATGCGAGCAGAACGGGTGGGTGATTTCTCAGGTTTCAGCTTCTAATATTACTCCAATTTTATAAAAGCATTTTGAAAGTGATTAAAAAAAAAACTCTTATCAAGATTATTAAGTAGATTCACAAGCCATACAGCATTTAAGGTTTATATATAAATATTGTAGAAGTTATTTTTTAAAATATTTTTTATTTATAAATATATTAAAATAATATTTTTAATAATTATTTCTGACATCAAAATAATATTATAGTATCAAAAACTTATTAAAAAAATTAAAATTAAAATATTTCTAAAGTACTTTTGAAATTAATATTATAATAATGATTAGTTTTTTAAAGTATTTTTTGTTTGAAAATATATTAAATATATTTTTTAAAATTTATTTTCAAAATTAGCATAACAAATATAAAATAACAAAAATATATTAAATTAAAATAAAACAATTCTTTTGAATCTAGTACTATAATAATGATTATTTTTAAAGTATTTTTTTTGAAAATATATTAAATTTATTTTTTAAAATTTATTTTCAACATTATCATAACAAATATAAAATAACAAAATATATTAAATTAAAAAAAAATCATTTATTGTTTTCAAAAACACCTGAAAAACACGTACTTTTGATTTCGGGTCGAGTCAGTACAAAATTTAAATTGAACTGCCCACTACTTCATTGGGCCATAAGCTTGAATTTGTAAGTTGAGGGCTGGTAGGCCAACAACGTACGAGCATGGAAGGCAAAGGTTCGAAGACCCATGAGCCAGGGACAGATCCATTACAAATTTTAAAACTGGGGAGATTCAGAAAAGGGAAAATAGTATGCCATAATCTGCTGTTGCTGTCATCATTTCCACCAGAACAACTTAAAATTACAAAACACCTAATTGACGTGGTCTTTCCACTGTAGATTGTCTCACAGATCACTGTGGATTCGAGCAGTGTGCAGGTGAAAATGACCCTCGGCCGCGCGGCAAAATCACGGTGTAAAACGGGGCTAATTTCGGGTTTTCCTTTTTTTAAAAAAAAATATTCAGATATGAACAGTGTAATCACGCTTTAACCCCTGGTAATAAGACAAAATAAGGCATCCGGCTGAGGGGCACCGGCATAATTGCGCGTGGTCGGACCGGTCCGGTCCGGCGCAACTTTTAATTTTTTTTTTATTTTCTGAAATGGCTAAATACGGTTATAGCCCCTAATAAGACAAAAACACTGAATTGGGTGCAGGGTTAGAACGGTAACTGGCCCTATTTTTTGAATTTTTTATTATGTGTCTGTCAAAGCGTGAGGCGCACGCGCCAGGCGGTTTTCCGCCTCACGCCCTGTTCAGGTGGCGCGTGCTACCGGAGGCCAGAACGATGCGCCGCCGCGTGCTCTTCCTCCCGCAGTGGTGCGTGTAACCACCAAATGTCCGTGGACGCGGCGGAGGCCGGTTAAAGCTGTCGGCCACGTTTCTCTCTCTCCTGCACGTCAATGTGCAGGAGAGTCCCCCATATTGCGTTACTTTTCAATTCGATCCCTCTACTTTTAATTTCGTTTTTGGTCCTCAGTTCTTTGATGTAAGTTTTGATTTTGTTCGATTGGGTCCTCCGATTTTAATTGATTGAATGTGAAAGTTTCACTTCGGTCCTTCTACTTTCAATTTCCGGGTTGGCTGTATATAACTCAATCAATTCGGTACAAAAATTTCGATTTTTGCAATTTTATTCTCTGATTTCAATTGACAATAAATGTAATTTGCATTTCAGCCCTTGAACTTTTAATTTTTTAATTTAATCCCTTTATATTTGATTTTCATTTCAGCCCTTACACTTTTATTTTTTTAATCCCTACTTTTGTCCATGTATATATAAGTGTATTTAACACAATAATAATAATAATAATAATAATAATCATGATTTAATTATTTTTCATTCTTACTCTTTTGTTTTTTTTTTCCCTCCCGATAATTTGATAAAAAAAAAATTTCCAGTAATAGCAATGATAATTTTTTTTTTATCTTTTGTTAAAGTTTCTGGGATATTTTTAGTCTTTCATTTATTTTTGTTTCTTTCATTATTAACATAATAATAATTATTATTATAATAATAATAGTGATTATTTATTCTTTCATAATAATAATAATAATAATAATAATAATAATAATAATAATAATTTTTTAATTGGTTTTTCTTGCTTGCTGTTTTGTTCATGCTTTTTATTTTTTTCCCTCGGTATAATTTAATAATTTTTGTTGTTTTTATTCTAGCGGCAATAATAATTTTAGATGTTAAGACTCCGATGTTGCTATTGTTATAATATTTTAAATTAATATTGCTTCCTTTTCCCTTTGTTTTTTTTATTTGCTCTTTCTATTAATTGATTTTTATAATTTTATAATCTGCACAATAATGATTTCAGTATTTTTTTTTTCTTATTCAAATATTTTGCTCTTTTTTCTAATGTTAATGCGCGCTCTTTTGTGATCGTTTATGACGCAATACCTATATTCTAAAAGATGTAATCTATGCTTACGTGATAAACTCAACTCAAAATTTTAAACATTTTATCTCATAATCTATAACTTTTTTTTTCTTATATCATATAAATTTATCATTGTAGATTTAATTATGTTAAATTATATACAAAAAAATACCCACGACAACGCGCGGGCAATTTGCTAGTTATTTTAATAAAGGATGTCTTTATTTAATGATAACGAAACTGCATGGAGGTTCTTTGCTTTACATTGACTCATCATTGCAACGATTGACTATATTTAATACTTGCCCATTCATAATTATTAAAAAATTAAAAAGGACCTTTGTAATTGTTTTTTTTGTTTTTTTTGGATAATCCTTTCTAAAAAAACTATGAAAATTATTTTGGCAGCAAATCCCCTGTTAAGCAGATCAGGTGGAACAGTTTCCACCCTACATGGCAGCCATGATAGGTAATAGAAGGATTACAACAAAAGTATTACGATGTGGATATATAATATTAACTTGTGTCTAACATCTGTACAGGACACAGAAGAAAACTGGAGAGCATGGTGACGAATCGGTGAGCTAACCAAAAATCAACCTAGCACACTGCTTGAAGGCACATAATATCTCAATCTCTGGAAAATTTATATATATATATATACATAGACGTCACATATGCCACTCTACCGAAAGACAGTGATGGGGTTTGAATACATATCAAAATGCGAACAAGCCGATCCAGAAAGAAGCTGGAACCTATTGCTGTAGCCTTGTTAGGAGGCAAACACGACCATTACGCACAAATTGATAGAACAGCTCCATCTTCCACCTCCATGACAAATAGATATTACCAAAATTTAACCACCAACACATCCCCCTATTAAACAACTGGAATGGTGCCCCAGATGATAAAGAGGATTAAACCTTCCCAGAGAAATATCGTGCAAGATTCATGTGACCTCTAAAAACAAAAACAACGACACTTCTCCTAAAACTCCAGCTTTGTCCCCCTCTACACCAAACAAATCACATGGGCGAGGGCTTGGTCTTCACAAGCAAACACGCACACAAAACAATCAGCCATTCCCTCGTGGCCTGACCATCCCCCAGGGCCCCCGCGATCGGTGGACAACCTATCACGCGGTGTCACCGGTTTTCCCCTAAGAAATCAATGTCATTCGTAATGTTTGTACTGTCGGGATTCAATGTTTCCGACACATGCTTTGACCGTGAAAATGGAAAGGTTTGCAAATCACCGAATTTTTATTGTATATAGAATACAGAGATCAACTGCTTCGTTATTGCTGAACAATCTTGGCTAAAATTATACTGCCCCATGGCCATTTCCGTAAGGATAACTGGGTATCAGGAGTGATAGAAATTTTGCTGAAAAATAATCAAGAAATGGCCAGAGGATTGTGAGATGCATTTATTGATTCTTTGTTCAACTTGCTAATAATATTCCACAGGGGTCTCGGGATAGCTTTCATCTGATACAACTTCTCTACTGAATGGTGGAGGAACATAGGGTGGACGTGTACATCTCAACAATGCCCAATTAACCCCTTGGAAAAAAGGGTGGTGCTTGACTGTTGATGCACCCATGGTGGAACCCATTCGCCTTGCTGGGTCCTTGACCAGCAGTTGCGAAATAAGGTCCTTGGCTGTGGCAGGCACAGCGGGTTCTTTAGGGAACTCGAGGGCTCGAGCCACAACATTAGCTAGAGTTAGCTCATGGTCAACGCCTCTAAAAGGCGTGACCCCGTAAAATAGTTCGAACATAAATATTCCTAGCGTCCACCAATCCACCGGACTTCCATGGCCCTCACCGGACACAATCTCCGGTGCTAAATACTCGTGGGTCCCGACAAATGACATAGATCGAACATCAACGGGCTCGGCTACAAACTCAGGGCCGCCACGGTTGCCCATCTTCTTCTTGCGTTTCCGTCTTGGGTGGAAACATGATACAGCGGGGACTATACAGTTAGGAAGAATGCATGAAGATGAAGTATAAGAAGGATGGTCAAACAGGTAGTCGTTTTTTGGGGCTGTAGCAGCATATTTTTTGTCGGAGATAATCTGAGGAGTTGACGTAGAATCATCACATTTTAACGAGAGGTCAAAGTCAGTGAGCATTATATGACCATCTGATCGAACAAGAACGTTTTCAGGCTTGAGATCACGGTAAACAATCCCCATCATGTGAAGGTACTCTAAGGCTACAATCACCTCTGATGCGTAGAACCTGGAAAAAACACCAAAAGAACACCTGTGTAAGTATTAACAATCCAATTCCAATTCTCTGACGCCTTTTGTTTCAAATAAACCTAAATTATACAGCTCTATTTTTGTTACATGGCCCATACCCACAGTGACAAGGGACCTACATCCACAGCGTCTATATTCTCATGCAGTAAATCAATTCTTGAAAAAGGAGACGCTGAAAGAAAATATCTTGACATGTAACTATGTAAGGTGGAGAAGAAAAGCAAATAAAGCTACTGAATCCATGTCCTTCTGTGTTTGCATATTCGTATTTCAGTGTTAACTTTTCTTTTTCAGTACAGAGTTTGAAAAAAAATATTATTCCTACCTTTCCACGTGGCATTATAAAAAGAAGAATTATTATTGATTCATTAAACTAACTATTTATTTTCTACTTTATTATTAAGAATTAAGCATTCATCAATGGTAGAAATAGATTTCTCGTCTACTTTGCTAGCTACAACCTTTCACTAGTCTCTCGTGCACCTACATTCATATTCATTAACAAAGGAAAGGGGCTAAAAGAAACATAAAATTAAAATGAATCGGAGGCTAGGGATAGGATGCCTGTTAAATATTGGACATGGGAACTACAAACTGATTCTGTGTTTTAACAAGGGGCCAAAAAGCTTCAAGATAAAAATCGGCCCCACTAGTCACCAGCTTACAGTCTCCAAAGAAAACCCAGAAATCCAGCGAAAGATAACGGAAAGCAAGGAAAATTGAAATTTCGGATACCCAGGAGATATTTCGGTTTCTTGTAAGTAAGAATAAGGGATTTTCATAGAACGACACGTGAAATTCCATGAAAGGATTCGCAAAAGCAAAAGGAGAAACTACAGCTACTGTTCCTATATCCAATTTAAGTATTTTCTCGCAGGTCTTCCTGTTATGCATCATACTCTATAAATATATAACAACGAATTGCATGAATAATCATGTTATAATTGAAACTAATTGCAATGATAATCCAGTTTAGAAATAACATTATTAATATCCATCACTAAACTTGGCGTTAACTCAGAGAGCGGGGGAAAGGGAAGGTTAAACTTGACGGCCAAATTTTCCAGAAGAACAGAATATTGTAAATTTCATTTACAAACAAGTTGTTACTAACTCGATAATGGTGATTGCACACCATTAAGAAGATGATAACTCCAACCCACCTTTTCTCATGAAAAGGTTAGGTGGCATCTCTGTTAAAAGCAAGACTGATACGGTAGGTGTTACTTGCTACTAAATTGAAAGCCACCAGGTGCAACAGTAATTGCACCAGGTGCACACTTCTAAATTAATGCTGTCAAAACCACCACCCTTTATTAAGCTGGCTCATTAAAAAGATTGCAGGTGTTATCAATAAATGCACATGAAATTCTAATAAGAAATATCTGAAAGTTAAGAAGAAGAAGAAGAAAACATCATCTACAAACAATAAGAAGATTATAAATTGTCGGTACAAAACCAACAATTTGTTATAATTTATTCAGTTGTTTTTTTATCAGTGTCCGCTCTATTGTTTTTTTTTAAATAAAATATCAGGGGAGTATTTGTTTGTGACTTTGTGTAGTTCAGCCAGTTTTTTATAGTGTTTTTAAAATTATTTTTTACTTGATTGATGTTTTTAGTTGTTTTGGATAATTTTAATATAATAATATAAAAATAATACATACAATTTTAATTGAAAAATACTTTTAAAAAGCATCATAATTTTTTTATTTTTTAAATTTTATTTTTAATATAACAAAACATTAAAAAAAAGCTACAAAACAAAAATTCATAAATTTTTAAAAGCGATACAACCCAAATCCCAAACCTGCTACGTAAATTACGTTCTTAAAATCTTAATTCATGATTGACTCGTAGCCCGGGGGGGCAATACGAAAAGTCAAGCATCGTTACGTGGACTACACCCGCACATGATCGTCTTCCCCAACAAAAAAACAATCCAGTGTTGCGACACAGTGTAAATCCTGTTTGCTCGCTGCACTGGTTTAACTGATTTAATTTAAAGTGACCACAAAGAAGAAGAAACAGAGTAACCAGTCAGTGGGTTGCACGTATGCAGAAGGCACCGTGCCTTCTCCCAGGTTATGGTCCCCACGCTCTGATCCATCACTCTCACTCTCCATTCTCCTACTACTGTTTCCGAATTACGTGTATGACAATAAAAATTTAAAAATAAGAACGTAATATTTTCAAATAAAAGTGGAAATGCTAACGAACGAACCTGACGGCGGTTTCTTCGAATCGTTTAAGAGGCTGTCGTTGACGGAGAACGTGAAGGTCACCGCCAGGACAAAACTCCGTTAACAAACAGAGCCATCGTTGAGAGTCAATACAGGCGTATAATGTAGGCAAAAACGGATGATCCAGCGTTTCAAGTATTTCCCGCTCCGTCCTCGCTCTTCCTTCTTTGTTTCTGCTAAGTAGCTCCTTCTTATCCATAACTTTCGCCGCAAAAAACTTCGAATCCATCTCATTAGGTTTGGTTTTAAGTTCGGCTAAGTAGACGGAACCGATGTCGCCGGAACCGAGGCGGAGGGAGAAACGGAGATCAGAGAGCGAGAGGGAGTGTTTGCTTGTGGATTTGGAGGAGAAAGAGGTGTGCGTGGAGGGGGCGGGAGTAAGTGTGGCGGAAGAGGAATCGGAGCTGGTGCTACGGTGGAGTGTGGTGGTTGTCGTGGCGGTGGATGTGAAGCTTATGCTTTGGAGGTCGTCGGTTAAATCGTCCAGCCATGGAGGAGGCTCCATTATAGAAACAGAGAGAGATAGTCAAGGTGAATAAAAACATACAGACAGCCAAGAGATCTGGTTTTTTAAGGGAAAGGAATGGGCCGCGTATGGGCCGGAATTAAGGGGGAGTGGTGGGCTGGGAGATCTATAGAGACATGGAATATACTGCGTCTAATTAGAGGGAGATTATGGTTAATGAGGAGATTATGCCAATATATGATTTTTGTTTGGTATTGTCTCTTTATTGAAGATCAGAAAAATGGATTTTTATTTTATTCTATATTTTATAATATAATCAGTGATGGGATTGATTGATGATTAACTTTCTGTCATGTGCTGGTGAGTCTTTTGGCATCATGATTAGTCAAATTTACAGGGACGAAATTTTTCATGTCTTAAAATGTGAAAAGATTAAGGGATTTGTGTGATGACCGAAAAGATTAGTTTCCTTTCAATGTTTCTAGTTTATATTTTATGTTGATATTTAAAATATTTTTTCTGATAACTTATTAAATTGATATGAAATATTTGTTCTTAAAATAATCCGTAGAAAAACAATTTAGTCTAGATTAATATGTAAATTAATGCAGGGATATTTGAGAAGAAAAATAAAAAGTGTGTGATTATTTGTGTTTATTACGAAACATTGTGGGTGTCAATAATTATTTTAGATGCTTTATGAAGAATTTGAAAAATTATAATAAAAAGAAAATGCTTAGTTAATGTGATTAATTTGAAAAGCTTCTCCTAAAGATTTTCCTTCCAAGTGCTAGGAAAAAAGAAAGGAAAATTGAGGAAATTGGGGTGTAGACTCAGCTCAGAAGTCATTTTCGGGATCTCGAGTTTGGATTAAAAAAAAATAGATTTTATGTCAGAAATAATTTCAATATTCTAGGATTATTTACCATATTTTACTACGCTCAGTTCTACTACAACATTAAAAACAATATATAAAAATAAAAATAAAAATCATATGAATTTTAATGCAGTGTATTGATTGATATATGTGGTTTAAATTAAATAGATGGAGTACCGAACAGTGAACAGCTCTTAATTAAATCCTTTATTAATCAAATCATTAAGTAATTGATGAAAATACTCCATCCTTTTTTAATTAAATACAGGTGGCTTAAATTTAACGGGGAAGACTCTTCAGCTCCCGAAAGTCTCGCGTTGTCAGATCCTTTGTTAATTAAAGGAACAACGCTTCGCCACCACCAAATTAACAGAGCAATAATCAACTCGCTACCATCACTGTCATTTCTGTGAACATAATCTACGTGTGCTAATGACAACTATGCGACGACAAGCTTAATTGTCGTGGATCAGAGAGCATCATTAGTCCATCTCAAACTAAAAAACTTGATTGCAGAGTCGGCAATGATCTCACACTAAGTTGTTATCTGGGTAGACGTTTTTCTGGGATTTTCTGCAACAAGACACTAGCAAGAGACATGGCACAGCTAGAGGTAGTCGGTCGTAAGATTTTGAGACTAAAAGATTTGTTCTTTTTATTTTAAGTTCGAATTATGTGATTATTAATATAATGATCACCGGATACTTCCATAATCATTCACTTCGTGCAGTAAAATATGTCAAATGGGCTTATGCGTCGCGGTCCCATGGCATCCACTTTAAGTTTTGTGTGAGCTTATTGATAAAGGAAGAAGAAGAGATCGTAACTTACCTAACCCTAATATCCCCTTTAGCAAAGGGAAACTATGCATGTAATCTTAATTTTGCTAACAAACAAACTTTCATATCGACTCTCTTACATTTTTCAATTAAGGCTTTTCGTCTATACCTGGTCATAAATTACATCAAAATTATATATTTTATTTGGTAAGAAGTGACATTATTTTGAAAGTAAGTCAACGTTTTTCACCAAGAAATTCTCACGGGGATCTAAATTGAGAAATTAAAATTGTTCGAGGAAAAAAAAAGATGAAAAAATTTCTTGGAGCAAAATTGATACTAACCCACTTGCTGGTGGGGGTGTATTGTTTTTTTCCTGGGTAAGCTATATATCTGCCTCGTATAATTTAAAGCTTTGATTCTACCCTTTGCTACTTCTCATATGTTATTTTATTTTTTTATTATTTGTCTCTCATTTCCTCGTCAAACTCCCGCATATGCTATAATATCTTAAAAAAACAGTACTTGAATAAGCTCGAAAGCCAAATGTAATTTGAACATGATGATCTGATGATGTAGGAAGAAAATCAGAGACTTTTGCTTAACTTGTTAATCAATTTCTGCCATAATGCAACTCTCTTGCTAGTTTCTCCCACTGCCTCCAGTATCACAAAGGGTTGAAGAGTCTAGGACATTGACTAGAAACAAAAACAGACCAACTTGGGAGACTTTTGGAGTCATGACATATTTGGATTTTGATAGGCGATTGCGATGCTATTGTACTGCATGTCCGCCTGCGATGGAGACTTGAGATTTGGCCGATGACACATCTTCCACCTGGTATGTTTTGTCCTTTGCACGGATGGTCGTCGGTGGAGTTCATTACAGTTTGTGTCTTGTTTGTTTGGCAGCAGGCGACAATCCTGTATTCATGGCTTGAATTACTCAGGCATGCCCAAGAATTTCACGCGTTTGATGTGGATTTGTTTTGTATTTTTGATAAACATTTTTTTATTAAAAAAATATATCAAAAAAATATTTTTGTTTATTTTTTATATTAATATATATATCAGAACGATGTAATATATATATATATATATATATATAAAATAATTTTAAATAAGAATGATTAAAATTTTACTAAACAAGATCCGCATATTTCCAAACACTATCTACATATGGCAGTTATTATATTAGAATAGGCATGGTTATTAAATAGGTTGATTTAGTGAGTCGAATAGAGTTTTATTTTGAATTATTTTAAATGCTAATTTGGCTAGGCTGGAATTATTTGTTTGATTAACATGTTTGAAGTGAGATTTAATCAAATCAATTAAAATTGCATTATTTTTATTTTTTCAATCACCCAACACAACATCAATTGAGAATTTAGAATTGATCTAAGTCGATTTGCAGGTTCACAAAATCACCGAATAAACCTAAACCTCATCAAACTCCGAAACAAATCTCAACCATGTCTGCGAGCATATCCAAAGGTGTTTTATTTTATTTCTAGACTTAATTTAATCATCCAAATCAGGTTATTTTTCAATTCTATCACAAATTAATTAAAAAAATACAAATTATAAAAGTACGAGGAAAATAAGAAAATCTGAACACGTTATTTTAAAATCTATATTCCATCCAAATTAATCAACATGCATAAAAATTAACCTAAATTTTTATGAAATCCATCAGCCAGTAAATGAAATTCAAGATCAAATTGTGAATAAAAAAAGAGAGAAGGTGATTTGGGACGGAGAAAGAGAGGTAAGAACAATAAAAAATAATAATGTGTCTACAGGGACACGCGAAGTCTTTTTTTAACATGTTTTGTAATATTAAAAACATCATGATTCTAACAACATTTTAAAAAACATCAAAATAAAACTGTAATTGGTTATAGATTTTAATCGGGATTAATTTTAGATTAATTACAATTTTGTTTTGTTTTTTTTTATTTTCAAGGCTTTATTAGAATTATCTCGTCAATTTTTTTCTAACAATACCAATATATAAAATTTAGTATATGGTGTTATTTTTGAAAAATAAAATCTCAAATTAAAACAAGTTCAAGAGGATGTCCGGCAGTGTATTTCAAGAGTGTTTTTAAAAAAGTAATTTTTTTATCTTTTACTTTACATTATTTATTTTAATTTTTAAATTGTTTTAATACTTTAGTATCAATCATAATTTTTTAAAATATATTTTTAAATAAAAAAACATTTTAAAAAATAACATATGTCATGTTTAAACACTCCAGCCCAGAAAGTTCAGGCCATCATGTTTTTCTCGTACTGTGATAAATTTTCCTCTAACACCTGATCTCATGAAGCCTGGTTACTGTGTACCCATAGCCTATAGGCCATAACCTCCTCCACCGGCTGACCCGCGCCAGGACTAACATGGGGCTAACGGCATCTCCAATTCTTCAAAAACTACCCATAGATCCCTGCTTTCTTGAGAAATATTTCATCTGGCTCCTCCAATTCTATCGACTCTCATACACGTCCCTGTCTCTATAAATGGGAAATAAATTAGCTTGGGCATGTTTATGAAACACTTATAAAATGTAAAGTATAGAAAAAAATCTTTTTTTTTATCGGCCAAGTACTTAGAGCATTTTTATATTAAAAACTATCACTACATGTTGATCAAAAGAGTTAAGAGATCATATAATATATTATATGCAAAAAAGATGTCTTTATTTGAATTGTATTAGCTAGTCACTATTAATATCAATATATCATTGCATCAATGTCAAATATATTAAAATAAAAATTAACCTTTTTCTAAATAAGTTTTAACCATTGGAATGCAAATATAAAAAAAACTATTATAATTATTATATTAAATAGTTTATTCACGTGAAAAAAAAAGTATGTGTGGGAAATTTGAAAATTAATTTAGAAATAGATTAATGGAGCCCAATTAGATGACACAACGGGAAAAAGTTGTGAAAAAACGTAAATCCCAGGGTAGGGAATTCAAAGCACATTCAAAGACAGGTTGCGTTAATTACCCTAAATATTCATCATGATGGTTAAAACAATAAGGCTCTCCACCAACCAAGTGAAAAGAAGGGGGGCAAGAGAGATTATATATTGGGTTTGTTTAGTTATCATTGTTAGAGGATAATCAAAATCCTTTTTCTTTCCAAGGTATCATGAGAGAGATCAAGCTCAGTGGATTTTTATGGAAATATGTGGCAAGACATGGAGACAATATGCTAATTTCTCGTGTCCTTAGAAAACTTTTTTTTTCCCTTTCACATGCTACTCTCTTTTTCTAGTCAACTTTTTGTCTGTAATGAGACTATATAGCATGGAAAATTTGTGGGCGGGAAATATGAAGATGGGTCCTGTTGCATGTGGGAGAAAAGAAAGAAACTAGGTGGTTAATATTTTTTATTTACGAAAATATATAATTATTCAGATTTATTCCTGTATTTTCTCTCGATTTCCCTTGCAAAATGGGGAGATTATATTCACGAGCATGTCTCGCTCTCGAGAAAGCTACATCTCAAGGCATTCAAGAGTCTGGATACCTAGCTAAATTACTGTATCAGTTTCACAATCAAGTTCCTTTTAATTTATCGTCCAAAATCTACTAGGAACTAATAATATTGGGATTTCAAAGTATATCTAGGATCAAACAAACAGAAATAAGAATTGCTAATTGGTCGGCTTTTGCATGTTCAATTTAATTGATTGTCATTGTTAAGGAACCATCTCACCTAAAAGCTTAAGCTGATAGGTGAGGTCCCAGAATATGATTATATTATACTCTAACACACACCCTCAAGTGAAAGCCCTTTGGGCTTGAAACTTGCACAGGCCCACATTACCTTGTGCTTGATTTTTTTATCAAATAGAATGGGGGTGGTGAGATTTGAACTCGTGACCGCTGGGTCAACAAGGCTCTGATACCATGTTAAGGAACCATCTCACCTAAAAGCTTAAGCTGATAGGTGAGGTCCCAGAATATGATTATATTATACTCTAACAGTCATTGGAGATGGGAGGAGAGGTAAAGTGTTGTGTTAGAGCAACTCACGCTTGTGTAACGGTTTTCAAACCATAGACCATAGACAATATCTTCGTAGATACAATGGATTCTATAAAGTGAAAACAAGATTGATTTCACGAGTTCTGTTAGAGAATAATATAAATTATATTCTGTGACTTCACCTAACAATTTAAATTTTTAGGTGAATTGGTCCTTTAACATGGTATCAGAGCCCCGTCACGAGTTCGAATCTCACCACCCTTATTCTATTTGATAAAAAAATCAAGCACAAGGTAATGTGAGTACGTGCAAGTTTCAAGCCCAAAGGATTTTCACTTAAGAGGAGTGTTAAAGAATAATATAAATTATATTTTGGGATCTCACTTAACAATTTAAGCTTTTAGGTGAGTTGTTTCCTTAACAAGTTTTACCTTTAATGACAAACAGAAATTTACCTGGATATAATTTCAAGCCCAAAGGATTTTCACTTAAGAGGAGTGTTAAATAATAATATAAATTATATTTTGGGATCTCACTTAACAATTTAAGCTTTTAGGTGAGTTGTTTCCTTAACAAGTTTTACCTTTAATGACAAACAGAAATTTACCTGGATATAATTTTGTACTATCAATAAAGCACAAAAGATTATGAATATATAGAGCATTCTCAACTTGAGAAGACCAACTTACATGGGAAGAAGGTCCTTCAAGCTTCATCGAAACAAACTATAAGAGATTGTTTGGGGGAATATAAATAGCAGCGAAATAAGACATGGTAATATGATCTGGCGTGAGCCTAATTGCGCAATGATACCATGAAAGAATAAATACATAAAATGTGATATCTAGTGCAAAGCCTGGATAACTATTCGATACGAATTAACTATTTTTTTCTTAAAAAAAAGCTAAAATTAAAATCTTTTTATTTATTTTAAATCAATAAGTTTTGACTAGGTTATTAGTCAAATTATATCATATTAAAAAAATTATATTTTTTTATAAAATTAAAGTCAGGCTCACAATTCACCTAGATAATCAAGATTTTTTAACCGCGAAAGGATTAAACCGAATGTAACAATCTTTATTTTTTCCCAAGTAAAATAGGCAAGAAAGGAGCCTTGCCTTTAGTTTACAGCAAAAGCATGGTAGAAAATAGGACATTGTTGGTTAAGACGCCAACAACATGTTTAATTGGTTGGGGTATAATCAATGAGGTCCTTTATGGAGGTCGGAACTTGGGCTGGGTGGTCAGATTCTATGTGTTCCGTGTGTTCCTTCGGTGCTTGGTTTGGTACTAGCTAATGAAGTCGATCGGATTACATTGGAGGGGAAAAAATAAATAAATATATATGTAAGAGACCATAGATTCATCATGTACTCGAATTTGAGATTGCTAATTTTATGATCATTTTTCATCTATTAATAATTTCGCATGTCATGTGTGTTGTACTATATGAATTGAGACATGTAAAGTCATATCTTTTTATTTATGGAGCCTAATCACTAGTTGTTAAAAAAATGTTTAAAAGTTAGTGGGTTATTTTTGTTTTAATATTAGTAGTTGTTTGAGAATACAATAGAGATTGTGTTTTTTTAAAGTGTTTTTAATTCAAAATATATTAAAAAATATTTTTTAAATGCATAAATAAATAAGTTCTGGTAATATTCAGTGATATTTTTAATCTAATTCAGTGATGATGAAAGACATTATCGATTTAATTTTTTTTATTGTAAATTAAAATTATGCTAGATATGATTTTCATAATTTTCAACTAAAAAATTGTGATTATGTTTGGTTTATAAATAGCTCTTGTATTGCATCAAAATTTGTTATAAATTCGAGTTAAAGTTTTAATCAAATTACAAGCTGAAAGTTTTAAATTAGACCACATTTTTAAATTGCCTAAAGTCAACTTTAACAAGCATGTGCATCATTCAAAGTCATCTTAACTTAATTTTATCATGGGATGTTTATATATATATATAAAAACATTTTGAGTAGCAAATCAAAATCAAAAGTTATTTTCACACGCCATGAAAAATGCAACCTAGTTCATATGCCTAGCTAGAAGCTCTCTCACCATAACCTAATCCCTTTCCTTCATTCATGGGAGAAGTTGCAGGACTGGGTACAGGTTTGTTTGATGATAATGAGTCTTTACAAAGGTAGTTCATAGACATTCCTAGTAGGGCCTTCAGGCACACCCACCTCTGTAAAGGAAATTATCTAGGTCTGGGAGGAAGGATTTAAGGCTTGGAAGTCACTGAGAATGGTGGAGAAGGGATTTTCTTCTTCTAAAATTTACTCACGCTTGAAAACCCACAGTCCCTTGACATTTACAGCATGGATTAGTAGAAGTTTCAAAAAATGTAATCATTTGACAAAAAGAACTTTAACCTAGCTGGTTTGCTATCCTTTGGCATTGGGTCCTCTAAGTTTCCATGTAGTGGAGCTTTTGATCCCACTTGTGCTGTCAACAACGATTTGATTGAAATTTATTTTAGGATGATTAAGATGTTTATTGTAATCATGCCGATTAATTCCCTTTTATATAAATATAAAACTATTTTATACTCCCTCGAACTGTAAATTTAGAGAAAATTTATGGTCTTTATATAATAGTCTAGAATTTAGATTTCAAGAAAGATCAAGAGAAAACAAATTGATATAAATAAATAGCAGATATAAATGATTTGCTAAAAAACTAATCAAAGAGTACTGAGCTTATTTGCCTTAAAATACAGTTTTTGATGTGATCATACTAAAATAAATAAATAAATTATTTAATATATAGTTGTTGGATTTTTTTAAAAAAATTGGTTAAGACTAATAGGGTTGAGAAAAAGTCTCCTCGCGACCAGTCCTCTTCATTCCATTATGCATTAATTACGCAGTCAACCAAACGAAGAGACTAAAATACACCTTAACGTAGACAATTTCCACCCACCACGCACAGCATTGGGTACCGCTCTTTATATTTTTATATATATATATATAGATTCACACTGTTCTTCTCATTTTTCCGCCATTTCAGAGAAAGAAACAGGAAACTGACTGGTTGACATCGTGTTTGAAATTAATAGTATTTGACAACATGACGTGGCAGCTGATAAAGTCAGAGTGCATTTTACACGTTTAATGGAAGATAAACGAGAGTGAGATTGAAAATTGAAAAATTCCGTGATGCTTCCATGTTTATGTGCTTCCATGTTTTTCCTTTTTTTCTCTTTTATATTATAATTATTGATAATTACATATTGCACATTATAAAAATTATTGACCGGTTTTTAACATGCAATTTGTTCTTATAGTTTATCAGATAATTCTTTTTATTAGGATGTTGTTTATTTCAAGATAAGGAATTTAAAATGAGAAACATCTACTCTTTATTTATTGATAAAATAAATATTGAATAGATTAATAACCAATTAACTCGATGTTATTATTAATAAAAATATAACTAATAATTATGATTCTTACGTTCCTGTGATGCATGAAATCTGCAAAGGAGGAGGTTTATTTTATTTTATTGTGATAATATGACGTTAAGTACATCATTTTGTTTTATTATACATACATACATACATATATTTTAATCATTATTTTTGTTATTGTCAACCATAAAATAAAATTGGACAACTAGAATTTAGCCACTCTAATTAATATTTTTTGCAATGAACATGTCATCAATGTAGTTCATGGCATTTCAAAGTAACATATTCCATAAATTTGATTATTTAAAAACAAATAAACACAAGCAAATTATTTTATTTTGCATAAAAAAAAACAAAATATTGAATATTCACTCTTTACTTGTTTTTCTCTAATAGTAATCGATAGGGGACCAATTTATTAGAAAAACAAGAACAGGGATGATCTAGTAAGATTCGCGAAGATGAAGGACTGATATGTAGCACGTTAGCGAGTAAATATCTGGATGTCAAGCACGCGCTTCTATCGAGCTTGAGTGACTACCGGCAAATGTAGTCATTAACAAGCGTTGTTATCCAATCACTACCCGGGCAGAAGAAAAGAAACAGTAAGCTCTACTGATACTTCTCGTGATCATTTGCATTCCAACTTTTCTCTTTCCTCATTCACTCTCACACCGCTCTCTCTCGTGCACTAACTCCCAACCCCAACCATCATCTCTACTATTTCTTTTCATGCTCGCCTTCTTCCTGTTATCCAGCCGCTGCTTTTCGTGTCCGATCCTTTTCAGGTGAGGAGTTTTCGTTTCTTTTTTTGGCGTGTGTTTGAACAGAGCAGAGAGCATTTTCTCGTACTGTTGCTGTTTCTATTTTTGGACCTTTTTTTATATTTTTTGTTTTGGTATTTTTTAATTTCAACTGCTGGTTATTCTTCTTCTTCTTCTTCAATTCATGAGGTAAATGATAATATTATTTTTCTTAGAGTTTTGTTGGGAATAATAATAATATTAGCTCTTAATATGTAATTACAAATTTTGAACTGTTTGAGTTGATTTATGTTTTTGTAATTAGACACATGGCAGTGGGTTGGAATTGTGATATTCAATTTTGAAGTGAAAAATCACTTTATTTTCTCGCCATTATTTTTTCTTTATTTTTTAATTTAAAAATCTAAGCATGTTTTGATAATCGAAAATACAAGCATGAGCTGACACAAAAACATGTTTCTGTTTTGTGATTTAACATGATTAACAAGATCTAGAACAGTGGATTTGACAACCAATTGTATTTATTATGTGATTGTTAATTATTAAATGAAATTCTCAAATAAGAAATGAAAAGGACTATTGGAACTGGGAAACCTTTTTGTTTTTGTTTTGTAGCTACCTGTGTCTTAATGTTGGTTGCTTGATCAATGTCAGTCCTATGAATTGTTGGTAAAGGAAAGCTAAGAGGGCCAAGTGTAGGCACATTACACTTTTGCTTAGATTAAAAGAAACCCTTCTTTTCATGGTCAAATAAGCTCTTTATCTTTTTTGACATATAGTGGCAAAACAAGTTTGGTAAAATTTGAATCATGTCTGCAAATGGGGTTTTGATTGATCTGATGAAGAACTCTGAATATTGAATTTACGGTAGAGTATTTTTTTAATAGTTCGTGTTAGTTTTTTTTTCTTCTGGGTTTATGGAATGAACAATTCTCTAAATGAAAATTGGTGATTGTGGCAGGATTTGAATGCTCCGTTTTGAGGTTAGTGAATGGGATTTAACGGGCTGTTGGGAATAGGGGATCGTTATGTTTGAAGAGAATTTCCAACGATAATATGGTGTTCTTTCTGATATCTGTGCAGCTTTGCCTTCAAAATGTTTCTCTGGAATTGGGTTAATGTAGTTCTTGAAAAGTTTGTTGCCTGTAGTATTTGAGTGAACACCATGGAGATGGATGCAGTTCCCAGTATTTCTGAAATTGTTGAATCAAATGAAGAGTTGGATTTTGAATTGAAAATGGATGAGAAAGCGAGGAAACATTCTGTTTTAAAATTGGGAAATAGATATTCTATTGAAGATGACATCAATCGTCTTTTTGAATCAATTGAGATTAGAACTTCCACTAAACACAACGAAGAAGCTGGTAAAGATGCTTTACGGAAGAAAGCTATGAAGAGACCAATGAGGGTTGGTTCACCTCAAATGTCAGGAATTGGAATTTCAGAGCCTGTTAGTTTGAAGCAAGCTTTGAGGGGATTATGCATTTCTCAGGCATCTGAGATGGCGGCAATGAAGCGATTATCAAGACCAACAAGTTCGTCAAGGTCATCTGAAGTGGGAACTATCAAAAAGTTGTACAGGGCAGTGGTAGTTGAGGCTGATGGATCTGGGCTACCCCTAAATGAAGGCAGTGGAAATTTGGTAGAAATCTCTCTTGTACCAGAAAAAATCACATCAAATTCTTCTGAGAAGATGCTTGAAGCCTCAGAAATGGTCAAGGGAGAGTTTTCACATCAAACTCTCCATTCTTCACGGGATCAGGTTGTTCCTCTACCTACAAGGTTTGATAGTGAAATATTAAAGGAAGAAGTTGTGGAGCTTAAATCTATAGATTGTTCATTTACCAGTCATGTTGGTGAGAAGCTAAAAGAGGCAGATGAGATTGCTTTGGCCTCAATCAAAGTTTCTGTGAAAACTCCTGTGCCAGAAGAGGAGAAAAAACAGTTGCATGCTGCCTCAGTTTCTGGTTCAAGCCCTGGTCGTACAGTGAATAATTCTGTATGCAATACTCCGTGCTTTATCAAGCCAATCTTCAGGAGCAAAAACTTCATGAAGAAGAAAGTAAAGCAGGATTCAGCTTCTGTCTCCAGTAGTTCTAATCCAAGTAATAAAAAAGTCAATAATGATCTGAATCCTAGTACAAGCAATTCTGAAAGCATGATGCATGACAGTATGCTGGAGAGTGGAAGGAGAGGAGGTGCAAAAGCTTCTCAAGCTTCTAGCAGTACAAATCACAGCACTGAATACAATTCAATCATTGCTGACACAAGTTCAAGCAGGCTGGGTTCTAGTTTGAATGGTGCTAACAGAATGAGATCTATATCGACAAAGGTTGATGAAAGATCAAGATCAAGAGAAAAGGGGGAATTCTCACAAAGTTCAAAAAGTAGTATCGGTGACTATAGTAGTAGCACAAGTATTAGTGATGATAGCAATCTAAGTGGGTCTAGTCGTAGTGGCAGTCGGCCGCACATGTCAAAGGACGTGAGGTGGGAAGCCATTCGTCATATTCAGAAGCAGCATGGAAGCTTTTGTTTGAAACATTTTAAGCTGATCAAGAAGCTTGGTTGTGGGGATATTGGGTCTGTTTATCTTGCTGAGCTAAGTGGTACAAATTGCCTATTTGCTTTGAAAGTGATGGACAACGATTATTTGGCAAGCAGGAAGAAGATGTCTAGGGCTCTAACTGAAAGAAAGATTTTGCAGATGTTGGACCATCCTTTTCTCCCTACATTGTATGCTCATTTTGTGTCAGAAAAACTCTCCTGCTTGGTTATGGAGTATTGTCCTGGTGGAGATCTGCATGTGCTGCGGCAGAAACAACCTGGCAGGAGTTTTGCTGAACAAGCCGCAAGGTACTAATTTCTATTTAGGTTCTCGCAAATTTGCCGGGCTTAGGCTTTGCAGCGTATTTTATTTGACTTAACAACCTGTGTTGCTGCATATTATGCAACTCGGACACCTTTCTCGCCGTGTCTCTCACTCTCTCTCTCACACACACACGTGCGCGCAGGTATTGGTGGGTTGCAGGGCGCAAATTCTCTCTCACATACACACAGATGCATGTGCACACACAGACAACACATGAATACTTCCCCCCTGGATAAGTATTTCAATTTCAATATTCTAAATGACATGTTCCATGCATTTCTAATTCGTATCATTGCTTTTCAATTTGTGAATGTAGTTCCACATCCATCGATCGTTAATATGATGGCTGATAAATTGTTCGTGCCTAGCATTTCATCCCTATATAAAAAAAAGGGGTGGGGTGGGGTGTTTTATGTTGAAAATGAAGGGCATAATTGCTCAAAGACAGGTTAGTTTATGGGAAATCTGAAATTATAGTCAAGGTTGGGGACTCATAATCAATTGGCTCTACTGCCATTCTTATGAATTTGGCGTGCCTCGATGGTAAATGGGAAGCAAATTAATGGAGCAACAGTCTTATTGGTACATGGTGATATGCAGCAGGTTTTAAAAACTAAATTCTTAGACGGGGAAGCTAGTTATAGAGGTTACAGTGAATGGATACATATGAAGTTAAGCTAGTGATTTAATTGCTATGTCACATCACAATTTGGACAGTCAGCTTCTTGTGCTCCAAAGAAGGGGAGACCTTGATGGGGGTTCTTATCTGTGGAACTTACCCTTCATCTCTCTCATCATACTCGGTAGAAATTGGACGTCCATTTCAGAATGCATGGACCCAATCTCTGGGTTGCTTGTATGTCATGTCTATACTTCACTGTCAAGTTTCAAGAGCTTCAAGTAATTCATGTCCCTAGTGCTATTTGTTACCACGTGGTTTTTCAATGGATACATGTCTGGGTGTGTCTTTCTGCTTGTATGCTTCAGAAGTTCAAATGCTGTAAACTGATCAATCAAAAGATGGAATAGGTTGGTATCCAAAAATTTGTTCCGTGTCCACCCATATTCACACACACAAAAAAAGAAAAAAAAGTGTTTTATGTAGCTGTAGTCCTCCTTGCACTGGATCTGTGTTCATCTTTCCTATATGAATTGTGCTACATAGTTGTGATATTTATCAGTCTTCGTAGACCAAAATATAAACTAAAGAAGGATCTGCATTTGACTGCCCAAAACCAGTCCTGATATGAGGAGCACACACTTGTAAATAACCTTGATAGAGAAGTAAATATACTAGAAGAGGTCTGCTCGTTCCTGACTATTCTAAACTTAAACTTTACCTCGTCTCTTCAATCCATCCTGACACAATCATGTTTGTAGGTTTTATGTTGCTGAAGTCCTCCTTGCACTGGAGTATTTGCACATGCTTGGAGTTGTTTATCGAGATTTGAAACCAGAAAATATTCTGGTCCGAGAGGATGGGCACATCATGCTTTCAGATTTTGACCTCTCACTCAGGTGTTCTGTTAATCCAGTTCTACTTCAATCATCTACACCTGCTGAAGAGCCCTCAAAAAAGATGTCGAGTCCATGCTCTGAAGCTAGCTGCATTGATCCTTTCTGCCTCCATCCAGCCTGGCATGTATCATGTTTCACTCCAAGAATTCTATCAGTTGCTGCTGCAAAATCTCAGAAGTTAAAATCCGACCTAGCTGCTCAAGTCAGCCCGCTGCCACAGGTGGTAGTGGAGCCAACGAGTGCTCGTTCTAACTCCTTTGTTGGAACTCACGAATACCTGGCTCCAGAGATCATCAAAGGCGAGGGTCATGGCAGTGCTGTTGATTGGTGGACATTTGGAATCTTCTTGTTCGAGCTGTTATATGGTAGAACGCCTTTCAAGGGCTCAGGAAATGAGGAAACCTTGTCCAACGTTGTATCACGAAGCCTCAAGTTCCCCAGCAGCCCTATAGTTAGTTTTCATGCACGTGATTTGATTAGAGGATTGTTGATAAAGGAACCTGAGAATCGGCTAGGATCTGCCAAGGGGGCTGCGGAGATCAAGCAGCACCCTTTCTTCGACGGCCTTAATTGGGCTCTGATACGGTGTACAATTCCACCAGAGCTGCCTAAACACTGCGATGCTGGAATTACATCAATCACATTTTCCCAGAACAAGGACTTCACTAAGTGTAAGGATGTCAAGGATACAGAAGAGCAAACAGTGTTTGAGATGTTTTAGCCTGGAATTATCTGATGATGTGAGAAAGGAAAGATGTTTGATTTTCTTTTCTTTTTAAAAATGAGGTTTCGCATCGTTATTATAACCATATATATACAATATATTTATGGCATATAGTGTAAATGTAATTCTGAAAATTGGCGGCAGCTTATTAAGCATAAGATATACGTATACCTTTAACTCTAGTTTAGAGTTGAAATGTTGATCGAGGGAAGTAATTGAGAATGTGGAGGTGAAGAAGCACTGCTCTCATATTTATCTGAGCATGTCCTTCTCCCTCTGCAATTTGCGTATCTCTTCTTCTCCATGGTTTAACCCTTATTTCTGCTGTATTTTAGCTCTCTGCAATTCCTCTAATCCTTTTCTGTTCATATGACAGTCAAGCTAGCGCGGTATGAGAACAAACCAGCATTTATATACAGATGGATGTAGAAGGATCCTATGCTGTCCTAATCATGCTTTTTAAAGAGATTTATGATTTTAAATTGTAATTATTAATATTTAAAATAAACCCAGAAAAAAGATATATTTTCATTAGTAAATATCGGTAGTTATAAATTGAGATCGTTTAGATGAAAGATTTAATTTTAATTGACATGCAAAATAATATGAAGATGTGCTTATTATCAAATAATTTTATTTATTTATTTACAAAAAAAATACCCGCCCCACATATCCATTACCAGCCCATTTTTATTTTAAATCTACCTTTAAAAAACAGTTTTTGTGCCGACCAAATCCAACCCGACAAATTGCTCCCGTTCTTAAAATATCATCATCTCCACGCCTCCACACTCACAGGAGGGATGGTGACGACATCAACCACCACCTTATACAACAGTGCTACTAATACCAGGTTTCCAAACCCATCTCTAAATTTACAATCTTGCCACAATGCCACCAAAATCCTCTCTCTAAAAAACCCACCTCCTCTCATTAAGAAACACCCATTGCTCCAATATTCCCATCATCATCAGAAAAAACCCACAAGCGGTGCTATCAATTTCAGGTCCTTAGAGATCAATGCATCGTCGTCGTCGTCATCGCTGGCTGCTTCAACAAAGACCAAACCTTTCTCTGTTCTCTTTGTGTGTTTAGGCAACATCTGCAGGAGTCCAGCTGCTGAGGGTGTGTTTACTGATATTGTTAAAACGAGAGGACTTGATTCTGAGTTCAAGATTGACTCCGCTGGCACCATTGATTACCATGAGGTAAACATATGTTTCTAAAATTCTGTTGCTTTGATTGTAGAGAAAAGATGAAAAATAGCTACGTAGTTTTTTTTTTGTGGTTAATAAAGGGTAATCCAGCTGACCCAAGAATGAGGGCGGCTTCTAAAAGGCGCGGGGTTGAGATAACTTCCATATCAAGGCCGATTCGACCATCTGATTTTAGAGATTTTGATATCATTCTTGCTATGGACAAGCAAAATAGAGGTACAAGAAAATACCCCCCCTCCCCCCCCATTTTTTAGCTTCTTTAATTCTTTTGATGATATTATGTTATGTTTGAATCGGGCTCTGTGCAGAGGATATAATGGAAGCTTTTAATAGATGGAAATTTAGAGAGCCACTTCCAGATGATGCACACAAGAAGGTTAGTGAAGGACTTGTAGGGCTCTGGCATGAATTTTAGCAAAGAGGTTGTTTTGCTAAGTCTCGCATGTCTCTCTCGCTTTCGCAGGTCAAGCTGATGTGTTCTTTTTGTAAGAAACATGATGAAACTGAAGTCCCGGATCCTTACTATGGTGGACCGCAGGGTTTTGAGAAGGTAATGTATGAGCATTTCGAGTTAAATGGTCAGAGCTCGTATTCAGAATTTGTGAAATCTTGATGAAGTCTTCAACATCAGGACTTAAGTTACTTGATTGTTTCTTCATTAAACTGCATTTAGAACAATATTTCACGTGATTGAATTTGTTGTTTTAAAGAAATGAACTGATATATACTTCAATATAGATGCTGCCGCTTAAAGAGAGAGCTGAGGCACGCAGGCTTTTTTGCCTATTACCTATATTATTTCATCTATTAATAATTTCGCTTAAATAGACATAAATATCAGAACTTCTTAATTGATTACTGTCAGGATAATGGTCCCTGGTCCTCCAGTGGAAGATGATGAGGCCGACCGACCATCTCCATTTCTGAGTCTAGAATACTCTTTAATTGAGTAACATTTTAGAGAAGAAACTCAAGTGCATTTCGGTCGTCACTAACCTCTTGATATTTGTTTTCTTATTACAGGTTTTGGATCTCCTCGAAGACGCTTGTGAATCATTGTTGGACAACATTTTGGCTGAAAAAAGTTAGCTTGCTGTTAAATGCTGGTTGGTCCAACCTTCAGCATTCTGCACAAACATATTATTAGTGATCATCTATCACGAAGTAGATAATGTCAAACTCCCATTATCATCAGGGATCTGTTCTTGTCCCTTTGTCTTGTCCATGATATTCCTTGTGTTATCCCCAGAAAAATGGAAGTGAATGTTGCATTGGATGCTAAACCTTTAGTCTGTGCTAATGCAAAGGTAAAACGATTCATCTGGTTGTTGAGATCAAAATGATGCAGCCTTTACAGGACGATACAGATCCAGAAAATTCCCACTGTCCTAGAATATAATTGCCCAACATGAGTGCAAAATTTCTGGACTTTGATTACAATATCAGTAGCCTCCTCTGTTTTCTGTGTCTGGATTTTGACTGAAACTTTTGAGTTGCCCAATATGACTGCAAAACTTTCAGCCTGTTGGCAATTGCATCTCATAGACTCCAACCTGTCTATTATACATTTCACCTTCCCACGGGACGTTGCCGTCCCTGCACTTTTTGCACGCTGAAGCTCATGGTATTCTATTATTTATTTTCTGGGTTTACGAAGAGATAAATTTTAGTGTTGATTATATTCTTATTTCGTTTTGTGGATTTATTAGTTTAATTTAAATTTTTATTATTAATAAAATGGGACACATGGAATAATCAATAAATATTATTAGTTATTTCATGTGCACAATAAAAAAATTCTATTATTTCTATATTTTACATTGCTATTTGAACTTCTGAAAGACGGACCAAACTGTACAAGGATCAAAATTGTATGCGCAGGTATTTGCCTAACAGGAATGGTTTCTTAATGTTTCCTTCAACCAAATATATGATCATAGAAAGAAAAAAAAAAAAAACTTAACAAAAACAACAAATCGAACTCCATTCATTACAGATAATCATTATAATAATTTCAGTTCGATTTTGGAAAAATAAATAAAATTTAAAGAAACATCAAGTTTAATTATGATGTCATGGAGTAAAAAAAAACACAATTAAATTGAATATATAGATAATTGCAACGTACTTATTTTTTTAAAAAAAAAACTAAATCCAAGGCAAACCAATCTTCGGATATGAGACGCTTATCATGGACCTCATGGATTGATTTTTCATCTCATAAAGGAATACTACCCATTTCAACCCAAACCTTAATGGATGGGCCAACGATCCATTATCTGGCCCAAACGTCTTTATAAGAGAAAAAAACCTTTATTTTATTTATTTATAAATAAAAAGGAAACTCAGCACGAGGTTAGCTTCTCTCGCGTTCTCGAACAAGCTCAAATAAAATCCATAGCTGCGGTAAGCTATTGCACTCTTCGTTTATCTTTCCTCTTTCTCTCTCGAACTTTCTTTTAATTTCTTTCTTTTCTTTTTTATCCCTGGTTTAATCACTAAATAATCCTGCTAAGCAAGCAAGCACAGGTGACTATGTCAAACCCTAATTATTCACAACATGATTCCTGTATTTGTTTCTTTATTTTTCGTTTCTTAAACTCAATTTCTAACCCTAATTCATCTTCTATAATCATAAATTGACAATCTTAAATTTAATAATTTTGTTTTGAATTATATAAATTGCTTTTAGGTATCTAACTAGGCAGTGTCAAAATGCCGAAAGTGAGAACAAACAGAGTGAAATACCCGGAGGGATGGGAGCTAATCGAGCCCACGCTTCGCGAACTGGACGGGAAGATGAGGGAAGGTTGATTTGATATCCAATTATATAATTATTTTATTTTCTATATTTTGTTGGTTGATTGATGAATTTTTATTTATATTTTTTATATGTTTTCGCAGCGGAACTTGACCCACATGATGGAAAGAGAAAGTGCGAGGCTCTGTGGCCTATTTTCAAAATCACACATCAAAAGAGCCGATATGTTTATGATCTTTTTTATAGAAGGAATGAAATATCTAAGGAGCTTTATGAGTTCTGCTTGGACCAAGGTTATGGGGATCGTAACCTAATTGCTAAATGGAAGAAGGTTTGTTTAGTTTTTCGCTTTTTTCCCGGCTTTTACTTTTTATAATTGCCTTATTGGTGATATTTGCTCTTGTTTGACAAATACTTGGCCTGAGTTTCGTAAGAATAGTGACTGGGTTTGTAGCTTGATGAACATCTAACACGTTTCCCTTTTGATAAAATGCACTTCAATATGTATGAATTTACACTTCCAGTGCATTATTAGGCAGCGTTTGGTTATTGTTTCGGGATAGAAAAGACATAGATAGATGGGACACGGGTGCATGTCCCCCTATCCTTAGGATAAAAATTCACTCCAGAATTGTCTTAGAGACACCATCCCTGTCCTTGTAGTAATCAAATACATTTATGTCCTTTCTATATTTGTTCTTTCTATCCCGGGACACTAACCAAATGCTATCTTAGTGTTCTACTTCAATCAATGGTTTCAAATAACATTTGAGTTCAATATTTATTTGAGCTAGTTTGCTAATGTAGTTTGATTTGTGGATGAGCCAAGTTGCAAGTCTTGGGTCCTATACTTTGTTTGTCTTTCAGTTTGATGCACATGTGAGTTAGATTACTCATCTTGAATTCTAGTACTTTGCTTTTGGATTTGCAATTTTGAATGTGCGGTGCATGGAGTATGGCTTTCTTGATCCGGGCATATTTGAAAACCTGTTGATGTTGAGTTTCTTTGTTTGTATGACAGCCAGGATATGAACGCTTGTGCTGTCTACGCTGCATCCAGCCCAGGGATCACAACTTTGGCACAACTTGTGTGTGCAGGGTTCCCAAGCATTTGAGGGAAGAGAAGGTTGTTGAGTGTGTGCATTGTGGTTGCGGAGGCTGTGCAAGTGGAGATTGATTGCTACTTTATGTGAGCCTTCTTTTCGGCATTTGTTGTAGTCACTAATGTAGTCCTTGATGTAGAAAACGATTCTCGGACGGCCAAATGAAGAAAAATGAGACTTTATTGTATTTAGTTATGCCATCATGATCAGGCTGTGTTTTTCAGAGCCTACATTTTTAACTGACAGAAACTGAAATTGATGGAAATTGATAGCGCGTGCAACCAAAACTCGCAAGGCACAGCATGATTTTTTCATGGAGGTTGAAACCAAGCATTTTGTTCGTAGTGTTTTTCAGACCCTGACCATAGGATGGTTGAACAACAAGCCAAACTGGTTAGTTTCGTGCCCTACTAACTAAAGTATGTACTGTTCGGGCTTAAAGGCTTAGATTATTTGATGAAAGCTAAGCAATGCTTGACTTGCATTGTTTCCCCCCTTTTCCTTTTTGTCTTTTTTTCCCGCTCGTTCTTCATTACCTGACAAAACCACTACCTTTTATGTTGACCTCTGTATATGTCTCGTTCCCGGTGTTTTATTTTGTGTGTTTGTGTTCTGTTGTGGGGCTTAATTAGTACAGTTTTGGGTGTTGGTATGCCGGATTCCTTGTGATAAAATCTTGAATTGGGATGGACTTATAACTTGGCCATCTCATTTTCCCTCCAAAGTGAATCGTTTGAGAAGATTGGGCTCGCCAAACACCCCCTATCCTCATGCTTGGTGATTTCCTGAGCTCAAATCCTGTGTTGTTAGTGTCCTCATGTTCTGCTCGGCCTGCATTGGATTTAATTTAACAAGACCTGTATCCTGAATGAAAGCATGTTTAGTAAAAAATCATGACAAGCAAAACTCAGCATGTCTCTGAAACAATGCCAGGTTAAATACAGAACCTAGACCGATATCACTTGCTAGTTACGCAAAATTCAAGGGCATTAAGGTTGCTGGTCTGATGTAGAGTTTTCCATGAGATGAATGGCTGCTTCAGTTGAAGGGAATGGTGGGTTTAAACTTGGGTGAGTGACGCTATTACCGATATGTTCTTCGTAGGCTAAGGACATCCAATTGTTAGATCTTATTTTCTTATCCTGTATCCTAGGTTTGGGCGGCGAAGCCAATTCTCCTTTTGATTCCCAAAATTGGCAAGTAATGGATTATAGAAAATGATAGTAACTGTTCGGGCCATGCCATAAAGTCACCTCAAATTTACTGAGTATTAGACTTGCTAGTGCTGCATCAATAAATCTTGGATTGGGTGAAACAATACTCAAAACGCAACTTTGTCTTTACTATTCATACTAGAATCCTAACAATCTATAAAATATCATACTTATTTGGGTTAATTGAGATAAGTCTCAATATATGATTTATAATGAATTTTTTTAGTTTAGGATGATAAGATTCAAATTTATGATCTGATGATCACTAAGATTATGATATTATATTAAGCTTAGTCAACAAAACTCTTATATCATGTTAAAAAATCATATCATATAAAAAAAAAGATATTGTTTATATTATTTTTTATTAAAGTTAACTGATTATTATACAATAAAAGTACTCATTTTAGCTTTTGGTTTTTAAACCTAAACATAAAGTTGCACTGTCTGTTTGTAAGCAAATTTGTTTTTATATGCCTTCTTTTCACCAGCAAATTGGATAAAGGATAAATTGCTCCGACAACATTTGGACGAATTGCTTAGTCTTATCGGGTGAGGTTGTTTTACTTAACAATATTTTTTAAAGTATTTTTTATTTGAAAATATATTAAAATATGTTTTTTTAATTTTCAAAAACTACTTTTAATATCGGCAAATTAAAATATCTAAAAAATACTGAATTTAAAGAAAAGAAAAAAGAAGAAGAAACTATTTTTTTAAAATAAAATGTTTTTGAAGTGCGTAAATAAAGTCTCATCTGCTTTTGGTTTCAAATCCTACCCATAAAGTTGGATTATCTATTTGGAATAATGCAGCTTTGTTTTTTATCTGCCCCTTCTTTTCACCAGCAGATTGGATAAAGGCTTAAATTGCTACTGCAACAATCGGAAGAATCTTCCAATTAGGGTTGCAAATGATAGCACACTGTTGCAACTTTGGAATGCCATCTTAACACGAAAGATGATTGCCAGATCCAATGGTGAAGCCGGCAGCTATCGTCTATCAGAACAAAATTAGGCTTGAAATGATCGTTGATAGACTATTCTACAACATTACCAACTTGTTCACGAAAAACGAACAGGAGCTTCAAAAGACAAAATTAGAGAATTGTGGGCTGCGGAAAGCCATAATAATGTAATTCAGGGCAGAAAGGCACACCTTTGACTCCAATTCTATGGCGCAAGGAAGGAAATTTTGCCTCACGAGCTCTCCAATCTCCCTCTGAAATATATCGCAGTGACTTCTTCTTTTTTCGCCTCTAAATTTCTCAAACGTAATTTCCAACCGGGATAAAAAATAAATTTGATTGTTCGTGGTAAGAAATATTAAAGCGTACTATAAAATCATTATCACAACTTCAAAGTTTGAATTAAAATATTCTTTGATTTGCCACTGAACTATTACGAGTTATTACCTTACTTATAATTGAGAGAATTATATACAAGATAAATTCTTCGATCACAAATTTTAATTGATCACGATGACCGTACTCCGCCTTATACCTCACGACCGTTGATTTTTCAAAGGCACTATATGCAAAAAAGCAGCCATGGATAATATTATTGAAAGATAGCCACAGGCTGCAATGCAAGTCACGGACGGCATTTCTTTGCAGAAGGGCCCTACGGCCCTACTGGTTCTAACGAAATTTGTCGCCTAACGCCTCTGATGGAAACTTGGGTTTCATGGCTTGCTCAATTCACTGATAAAAAGGAAAACTCTAGCGCTGCTGATTGAAACTTGGCTGAACCTCTAGGCTATATTCAGATTAATTTTTAACTGGCCTCTTTAAGCATTAAAGAGTCCTTGCTGACTCTTAGCAGCCATTTAATTCTTTCATTAGGAGGTGTTTTGACGACAGAGGATTTTGCAGGGCAGAATGTTGTGGTGCTGCTGCTCAGGGCAAGTGACAGAAAAGGTGGTGTTGATGTATCAGTGGAAGAATTAATTGGAGTACGGAAGAATATATAAGAGCTGGTTAGAGTGAGACACGTGCATGTGCATGATGGAAGAGTCATTAAAGGAGGTTACTGGGATGGTGCTTGACGAGGTTGCCAGACTTGGGACTGAAGATAAGAAGCAATTCATGGAGAGTCCGTACAAAATTGTCGAGGAAGACTATGATTACCTGAGGAGGCTAAGGAAAAGAGTTGACAGGTTGGTTTTTTCTGGTGGCAATGAGTATAATCCCTAATCTTTCAAATGCGTTTCAAACCTTGCATCGTATTTTGCTAATTGAGTGTCGTGTTTTGCTGAACACAGGGTAGGAATGGAGCTTCCTAGGATTGAGATTCGGTTTCAGAATTTGTCGGTTAAGGGAGAAGCATATGTTGGGAGCCGAGCACTTCCAACTTTGCTTAATACCACCTTGAACGCAGTCGAGGTAATTCCTTAATCAGTTTTTCTTTTCAAAACTATACATTTTTGTTTTTGATTCTACAGGCTCCAGTCCCTGATGCTGCGATGTTCTTTAATGTGCATAGGGTGTTGCTCAGATGGCTGGGCTTTCTCCATCAAAGAAAAGAACTGTCAACATACTCCAAGATGTGAAGGGAATTGCAAAACCTTCGAGGTATTTTCATGACATACAGAGTCATAAAACTTTCCTTTTCCAACAAAATCTTTTCAGAACTCCATTATTTGCTTCTTACTTTTAGGATGTCACTGCTTCTTGGGCCTCCTGGCTCTGGGAAAACAACTCTGCTAAAAGCACTTGCAGGGAGACTTGACAATGACATACAGGTTTGTCTTCCTCAATTTCACTTTTTTTTATATATATTTTCACGCTGTTGATAATTAAGAAAGGTTACAAGCAGGTAACAGGGAAAGTCACCTACTGCGGCCATGAGTTGTCAGAATTTGTTCCCCAGAAAACATGTGCTTATATTAGCAAGCATGAACTCCACTATGGGCAGATGACAGTTCGTGAGACATTATATTTTTCAGGACGATGCATGGGAGCTGGGACTAGGGATCGAATACTCTCAGAGTTGTTGAGACGGGAGAAAGAAGCAGATATCAAACCGAATCCTCGTACAAGTAAGGAAGCTGCAGCCATGACTTTTCAGGATACCAGTTTGATTACGGACAACATTCTGAAGGTCTTTCACTACTTGTATTGTTTTTATCGTTCTAACTTGTTTCCTTGATTGTGAAGCCTAACATCGTATTATTTTTTTGACAGATACTTAAATTGGATAGTTGTGCAGATACTATGGTAGGAGATGACATGATAAGGGGCATCTCTGGTGGAGAAAAGAAGCGCGTAACTACTGGTATGATTAACTCCTTAATAATTCTCAATATGCCTATTAACTTATTGACAGGGATTTCACCAACGCCAAATATATCAAGCTGCTGATTCCTAACTGCAATTGGTTACACGAAGCAGGTGAAATTTTGGTTGGACCGACAAGGGCATTTGTCATGGATGAAATTTCAACTGGGTTGGACAGCTCTACCACTTACCAAATTGTCAAATTCATGAGGAAGATGGTCCATCTCTTGGATATGACCTCGGTCATATCTCTCCTGCAGCCTACACCAGAGACATTCGAACTTTTTGATGACATTATCCTTCTTTCAGAGGGTCAAATTGTTTACCAGGGTCCACGAGATAATGTCCTTGAGTTCTTCGAACGTATGGGTTTCAAATGCCCTGAAAGGAAGGGGGTCGCTGATTTCCTGCAGGAAGTGACTTCCAAGAAGGATCAAGAGCGATACTGGTTCAGAAAGAATCAACCTTACAAATATGTTTCAGTACCACAGTTCGTGCGCGCTTTCAATTCTTTCCACATTGGCCTACAGCTTTCAGAACATCTAAAAGTTCCTTACGACAAATCTAGAGTTCATCCTGATGCTTTAGTGAGTGAAAAGTATGGAATCTCCAACTGGGAACTCTTCAAGGCGTGCTTTTCAAGGGAATGGCTGCTGATGAAGCGCAACTCTATAGTTTCCATCTTCAAAATTATCCAAATAACAATCATTGCCATAATTGCTTTTACTACTTTCTCAAAAACCGGAGGGAAAGCTGGACAAAAGAACGGTGCAGCAAACTTTTGGGGAGCACTATTCTTCGGTCTCACAAATTTCATAATCAATGCGATGATAGAACTTACAATGACAGTTTTCAGACTTCCCGTGTTCTTTAAGCAGAGGAGTTCAATGCAATATCCTGCGTGGGCTTTTGGCTTACCTATTTGTCTCTTCAGCATTCCCGTCTCACTGATTGAATCAGGAATTTGGGTCACTCTTACATATTACTCCATTGGCTTTGCTCCAGCTGCCAGCAGGCAAGTGTAGTCCTTCTTCTTAATGATCTCTATAAAAGCGTGGTCACGGAGACAAAGGTTCTTCTTTTAATACATGACTGTTGTGTTCAGGTTCTTCAAACAGCTCCTGGCTTTCTTCAGTACATATCAGATGACTCTATCTCTATACCGTTTCATAGCTGTAGTTGGAAGAAAATTGCTTGTCGCGAACATACTTGGTTTCTTAACTATGGTGACTGTTATTGTTCTTGGAGGTTTCATCATCACCAAAGGTAATGATTATTCTGTTTTTTTTCACTGTTTAGTGCTCTACTATTGATGGATTATTCTGAAGCATATATCAGTCTAATAACTGAATTTTATGGAATCTCAGCGACTGGAACTTTTGAAACATAATAATTTGGATGGTTTTCCTTTTCGCTGTGCAGATGATATAGAGTTGTGGATGAGATGGGGCTACTATCTGTCTCCTATAATGTATGGCCAAAATGCCATTTCTATCAATGAATTTCTCGACAACAGATGGGGCAATGTGAGTTCTTCAAAGCATACGAAAAACTCTCTCGTGAATACTTACATTTATTATATTAAAATATTTCTGAGCTATCTAGGCTGGCTAACACAAGTTTGTATCGCGCAGCTCACTGGCAGCCCACATGAGTCTACTGTTGGAAAGTCCCTTCTTAAGGAAAGGGGATTCTTTACGGATGAATACTGGTATTGGATTTGCGTTGGGGTGCTTCTTGGGCTCTCTCTTATTTTCAATTTTCTCTTCCTTGCAGCACTCGAATTTTTGAATGGTAGGTCAATGTTTTGAACCTATCATCTTTGTTAAGAATATTGAACATTCAAGTATTGAGCATTCTGTTTTTTTTCAACTCATTATCAGCTCCTGCCGATTCGAAAGCTATGATTGCGGATGATGACACTGAAAATGTTAGTACGCGGAAACTGCCACCCAGTTCTGAAGGTTTGTGTCTTTAACTTCACATTATCTTGATAATCACTCTATTAATCATGCCCTTATCCTATGAAGAGTTCCTAGACATCTCCGAACAATCAGAAGAGCAATCATAACATCTACCACTCTCAACTCATTGCAGGAAGTTCTTCGACATCTGAAATTGGATGTGGTTAAATGTGCTATTGGCTTTGCCATCATGTTATACTTCTCAACCAAAATTCAACAGCTACTAATAAGTATTATTGTTGACCTGACAGGGAAAATTTCCCAGAGGGAATACAAACATTCCAAGATTCCAAACAAGCAATATAAAAAAGGAATGGTTCTGCCATTTCAGCCAATTTCACTTGCCTTCAACAATGTGAATTATTATGTCGATATGCCTGTGGTAACTCATGTACACCAATTCATATTTCAAGATTCATGAAAATGAACAAGAAGCTTCATATTGATATATTTATTCGTGGATTTACTAGGAAATGAGGAAACAAGGGACTGAGAAACACCGATTGCAGCTGCTAAAAGATGTGAGTGGAGCTTTCAGGCCAGGGACCCTGACAGGATTAGTTGGTGTCAGCGGTGCTGGTAAGACCACCTTGTTGGATGTATTGGCAGGAAGGAAGATTAAGGGGTACATTGAAGGAAGTATAAGCATTTCTGGGTACCCAAAGAATCAGGTCACATTTGCTCGGGTCAGTGGTTACTGTGAACAGATCGACATACACTTACCATTTGTTACTGTCTATGAATCTCTCCTCTATTCTGCCTCGATGCGTCTTGCAGCAGATGTCAAGAAGGAAACACGAAAGGCATATCACTTATTCACCATAGTTACTTCTTTTATGCAGTTTGAACTGTTTTTTTTCTAGCATTGCATGAATATTTGATTTTCTAACAATTCATCCCTTATTTCCATTTTTTCCCGTCGTTCAGATGTTCATTGATGAAGTTATGGAATTGGTTGAGCTTCAGCCACTGATGAATGCTCTCGTAGGACTTCCACGAATTGACGGTCTTTCAACTGAGCAGAGAAAGAGACTCACAATAGCTGTAGAATTGGTTGCCAATCCCTCCATCATTTTCATGGATGAGCCCACATCAGGCCTTGATGCTAGAGCTGCTGCCATTGTTATGCGAGCTATAAGGCATATGTGGTGGATACAGGACGAACAGTTGTCTGCACCATTCACCAACCAAGCATTGACATCTTTGAAACTTTTGATGAAGTATATGTTGTTCAATTTTAATTTTTTATTGATACTATATTTCATCTACGATGGTACTTTTTTCGTGATGATCTTGTTTTCTTCTCTTAGCTTCTGTTGATGAAAAGAGGGGGACAAGTGATATATGCTGGACCTCTTGGTCGCAATTCTCACAAGCTTGTGCAATATTTTGAGGTTAGTCTTCCTTTCATTATACGCTTTACTTTCCTTCTCTCTTTTTTCACCACCGAGTTGGAGTTACATATAGTTTGTCTCCATTTCGATCAGCCATTATCTCAAGTTTTCCCTTTGAAATATTAGAAAAACTGTCCCAACAAAATCTTCGCTTAATTTCCCAACATGCTGCTGCCCTAAACTGCAAATGTCCACATTAGCTGATGTCTAATTTCTCAAGCAGGCTGTTCCAGGGGTTCCCAGGATCAAACAAGGCTCTAATCCTGCTACATGGATGTTGGAGATCAGCTCTGAGGCAATAGAAGCTCAACTTCAGGTTGATTTTGCAGAAGTTTATGCCACCTCTGAACTTTACCGGTTAGTCGTATCAAAATTTCAATTTCTATCTCAATCTGCCTATTTATAAGAGAGGCTGTTGGTCGTTATCACAATCTTGTTCACACGTCCTCAGGAAAAATCAGGAACTCGTAAAAAAACTTAGTACTCCACGACCAGGTTCCAAGGATCTTTCTTTCCCCTCCAAATACCCCCAAACCTTTATAACTCAATGCACGGCTTGATTCTGGAAACAACACAAGTCATACTGGCGAAACTCAGAATTCAATTATACCCGGTTCGGTGTGGCAATCATCATCGGTATCCTGTTTGGTCTTGTCTTTTGGAGCAAAGGAGATCGAATGTATGCCTAGTTATTTATCTTAATCTGCATTTTCTAAGTCATAATGCTACTGTTGACTGGATTAGGGCACCTGAGAAGTTTATTTGCTCTTCCTATTGCTGGCAGATATAGAAGAAATGATCTGATTAATCTTCTGGGAGCTGCATATGCTACTGTTCTTTTCCTTGGAGCCACCAATGCTTCTGCTGTGCAATCTGTCATAGCAACTGAGAGAACAGTTTTCTACCGTGAAAGAGCCGCAGGGATGTATTCAGAGTTGCCTTATGCTTTTGCTCATGTAAGAGAATGAAATCATTTATTCTGTGCATCACATTTTCACTATATTTGTGATTGATGCTTACAACTTTCTGCTGCAGGTGGCTATAGAGATAGTTTACGTTTCGATCCAAACTTTTCTATATTCTCTTCTTTTGTACACAACGATTGGGTTTGAATGGAATGTGAGCAAGTTCTTGTACTTCTACTACTTCATTTTCATGAGCTTCACCTACTTTTCAATGTATGGGATGATGATTATTTCCTTGACTCCTGGCCCTGAGATCGCTGCGGTGGTTATGTCCTTCTTCATAAGTTTCTGGAACTTGTTCTCTGGTTATCTCATCTCTAGGCCGGTAAGCAAGTTCAAACTCGAAGTTTCTTTTTCTATATTACTAAAAAAAGAAGTTTTTTCATGAAGAATCCGCATACTATTTTTCCCAATTTTCTTTAGATGATCTGCTGAAATAAATACCTCATGATGCATTAGAGTTCAGTCAGCTCTTTGATTACTGCTTTCTTAACACTCCTACCCAATCACTGCAGCTGATTCCTGTGTGGTGGAGGTGGTATTACTGGGCTTCTCCAGTTGCTTGGACCATTTACGGCATTTTCACCTCGCAAGTTGGTGATAAGAATACTCTTCTTGAAATTCCTGAATCAGAACCAGTGCCATTAAAGGCATTCGTTGAGAGGTACTTGGGTTATGATCAAGAATTCCTTCTACCTGTAGTCCTAGCTCATGTTGGCTGGGTTCTCCTCTTCTTTTTCATCTTTGCATACGGCATCAAGTTCCTGAACTTCCAAAGGAGATGAAGGTTCAGCCAGTAATTTCATTAGTTCATTCATATAACACTTAAAAGAGTTCCAGATTTCATGACCAGTCAGAGAGGAAAGCTAGAGAATGGCCCCTCTCAGCTTCCATATTACCCTAACACACGTATCAGTTGTTTTCAATCTCTCCCCTTCCCATCCTTTTCCAACTCAATTGTACAGATGCTGCTGCCGGTTGACATTGAATTTGCTTCAACTCAGAATAACGAACGAGAGATGTTGAAGTTACAAAGTGCGATCTTTGCTTTGTTGTTATTAGCAGAAAAAAGGCTGGCACTGAACATGGGAATTTAGTTCATATTATAATTAAGTGATTAGACAAACCATTAACCTTGTCTGCAATCGAGATGAACATCCAGTCAAGAACTATACATCCAGTACTTTGCCAAGAAAAGAACAAAAGCCAAATCAATTGTATTTGTAGTTTGTACCGAACAGAAATCGAAAAGGCAGAAAACCTGGCACTTTACTTTTGCCCTATTTTATACAGATCAAATTACCTCATTCAGTGTTCTGAGAAAAACCTGCAACAGCCTTTATCTCCTTCTTGCTCTTCACAACACATCGTTTTTCGGTCTCAAAATCGAGTTTATCCGGATCAATTGAAATTCCCAAATAGCAATATAGAACATTTTCTTTTGTGTTTGAATTTGAATTTCAGTGTGTTAGTAAAAAAATGAAATATTTTTTTTATATATAATTTTAAACTATGAGTTTAGTGGTTGCACTAGAAAGATTTATTTACTCTATGCATAAGATTTTCATTTGATGTTTGAAAAAATATGTGGAGTAAAATTGGTAAGGATACCATGCAAGATTAAAAATACTTCTAAACATTATTTTTCACGTAATAAAACAAAAAAAAAAAAAGGAAAAAGAAAGTGTGCTGGAGCAATTAAATAATTACTCTTTTTTTATAAAAAAAAAAAAAAGGAAAAAAAGAAAGTCCTATTGAACTGGCACTTTCGTTGGTCATCGGGTGTCAATAACCTATTTGGGCCTCGCCCATTTCAGTCGTCTGCTTCATGCTAATAGATGGGCCCAGAGCATACGAGTAACATTGATCTCATTTGCCTCCAAGATGCTGCAACCCTTTCAAGCTTCACACTTGAAACTAGGGGTGAGCAAACCGAACCGAATAACCGATTTAACCGAGAAAACCGAAACAAAATAACCGAAAAAACCGAACCGAAAAAAAAAACCGATTAAACCGATTATTTTTTTTTAAAAAAAATCCGGTTCGGTTCGGTCTCGGTTTTTTACGGAAAAAACCGATTGACCCGAACCGAACCGAACCGGTTCGGTTTAAACCATTAATATAAATAGAAACTTTTTCCCATTCTCGCTTGAAACCCTAGCGGCCTCGCCTCTCCCTCTCGCCTTTTCCTCTCGCTCTCGCCTTTTCCTCTGGCCTCTCGCCTCTCACTCCCTCTGGCCTCTCGCTCCTCGTCTCTCTCTCCCTCGCCCTCTCGCTCGGCCTCTCGTCTCTCCCTCCCTCGGCCTCTCGCGGGAGTCTTCTTCCATTCCAGGTAGTTCATTTATTAATTAAAGATATTTTTTTGGTATAAAATTATGTTTTTTAGTGAAAAAGCTGAGAAATTTGTGTGCTTTTTTTTTTATAACAAGAGTATTTTTTTTTTCTTTCTCAACATAGATGTTGTGGTTGGTGGGAGAGAGAATGATGGTGTGGTGGTTTCATCGGAGATAAGGAGTCATCTTGCAGAAGAAGGGAACCCCACATCTGGTGTTTGATTTTTTTGGATAGCATGTGAGTAAAAGCTCTTAAAATTTCTTCTGGTGTTTGATTGTTTTTTGGAATTTTTCATAATTTACTCTTTTTTGTGTGTATTGCAGGAGACTGTCCCTCATTATCCTTGCTGCTGTAATGCTTGATTTAGCGTTTCTTGGATTCTGTAAGTGTTATTTTCTTGGATTAGAGAATGAGAATGAAAAGTGAGCACTTTATTGCCCTGCACTTGAGGTAATATCCTTCCGAATGCTTGATTTATGATAGTTTTCTTCTAGAAATTTTATTGTTGTTTGAATCATTGTCTGGCAAGTTTTTCTTATTATTGAATTGTGCTTAGCAAGGAAAAAGCAGATTGGAAAGGAGGCTGTAGTGAAAATAATTGATGATGCTTACAGGTGCTTTTTTCAATTTTCATGTTATGCTCTTGAAATCTTGACAGTTGTTCTGTAGTGTGTCTTCTAAAACTTTATTTACCCGTCTATTTACTGGAAAATTAATATTTTGATAGAACTTATTTTTCTCAAGCTGGTATCTCATCGAGTTTCTTATTTGTTTTGCAGGGTAAGCGTGGTATTGAGAAGCAACCTTTTCAGCTTCCTGATTTTATTGCTGCAACAGGAATTGAGAAAATTAGACAGGTAACTTCATTGCTATGAGCTCTTCACAATCATTATTCTGCAGTTATATTTCACACGCTCATACTTGTCATGACAGAGAATGTTTTCATCAGCTCTCTGATGTCCCCTTGATGCTTGTTCAAACGACCTGGTTTTTACATAATACCAGGATGGTTGATGCAACGAGTTCTTCACTCGATCATGCTTGTCATGATGAAGAATAATCATTGCTGCTTGCTTTTCTGCTCATTTACTTGTTATTTATTGTCAGAAAAAAATAAATCTTTCTTTGGATTTTTGATCACTTAATGCTTGTTCAAGTTACCTGGTTGTTCCATAATACCACTGTAGTGTTTTGATCTTTTTTTGCACTCAATGTAACAATTAATAAGGTTTTCAGCAGATCAATGGGATTTTCATTGTCTCTCTCTCACTCTATTTTTTTCACCTTTATTTTTTTACTTGGTGTCCATTGGAGATTAAACAAGAATATTCAATTTTCTGAACTGTCGTATTATTGCTCATCATGCTGAATGGCATGAGTGATGCCACCATAGGTATTGTTGATTTGATTTTGATCTCTTGCTGCCTTTGAGATCTCCTGATTTCTCTGTGTTTTCCAAATAGATTACATGACAATATGACTTTCCAAATTAACTCATGCTATTGATTAATAGCTTAAATATATTCATTTAAAATAGAAGTTGAGCCACTTAATGCAGCAGGACTAATGGAGTATTCTGCAATTACATGAATTTTGGAATTTTAATTTTTGCTGAGGGAATCGATTGATAGACCATCTTTGAATATTATTGCTATTGAATTTTCATTTCTTTCCTATTATATCTCATCGCTGTGGATTTGAAGAGCCTTAGTTTCTTGTGGAGTCAAGAAGAATTCCTTGTGGACTTCAAGGATTTGGCCTGCTGGATTTTAAGCTCTTAATCCCACTTCTCATCTTTGTAGATTTTGGTGGAAAGTTAAATCTAGCGACGGATGATAATTAGTTGAAGACCGATTGTATTTCTTGAAGTTTTTTATGTTAATATTTCTTGTTTTTTTAAGCCCTTTTTGAAGGCATTTTCTGTAATTTAAATTTAAATTTGTTCCTTTGTGTAGTTTTAATTATCTCTCATCATGCTAAATTACACAACAAAATTATTAGAAAGGTTAAAAAAACTTAATAAACACTATATTAACAATTTAATAAATTAATATTTGTATTTGTTGCAAAAACAATTTTAAAAATACTTTGGGTTCTTGTACAAAAATAGTTTTTCAAGCTTATCAAAAAATTTATTAGAAAACCCATCAAAAAGCCCATCAGAAAGCCCATCAGAAGGCCCAAAAACAAATTCGGTTTTATGATTTTTTTAACCAAAAAAACCGGACCGGACCGAACCAAAAGTGGCCGGTTTTGAATAAATTCGGTTCGGTTTCGGTTTGATTTTTAAAAAAAGCAAAAATTTCGGTTAGGTCCCTATTTTGACAAAAAACCGAACCGAACCGAAAATGCTCACCCCTACTTGAAACGATGGATCACATCAGAACTCAATAGAGAAATGAAATGAGTTTTTCACGAGATTTCAAAATTTGGATCTTGTTTAATATTTTAGTTGTATGGTTCGTTGGGAAATGGGAAAATTTCGAGAGAAATGCGGCAGCTCTTAACTTTGTTGTTTCCCAGATACACAGATCAGGGTTTTACAAGGATTGAAATATTTCTTTTAAAAAAAGAAAAAGAAATGATTTCCATTGCTTGTATAATATATATCTTACTACAAGCAGGTTTAATTTCTAGTAGAAAAGGAAATATTTCTCAGATGATAACTTAGGCGCACAAGCACCATCACGCTGGCTTGAACCGGCGTCGTACCACAAGGCCAACCAAAACTCAAAAGTTCTACTTTCTGGAAACACCCCATAACTTGGCAAGAAAAAGCTTACATCAAGCTTATCATTTAGACATTCTGAACTTTTCGAGTCCTTAAAGATAGAACGTAGTGGTGGCAGTTAGCTGTTGAATTTGTTGAACATAAAATCAATGTGGGCCTGAGCAGCATCATAGTTAAGAAAACAAAATGAAAAGTGGGCTAATTGAATCGACAGCCAGGAACATCATCAGCTGGAAAGTCATGCCCATCAAATGCTGCTGATGCTTTCCTATGTACTTAATTATCAACTTATGGTCCTGTCCCCAGTCCCTACATTTGAATTAAAGGTAACGAAAGAAAAAAAAAAAAAAAAAACCTCAGAAATAGCCCCCATTTATACAGGCAGTCTTCATCTTGCTTCCAAATAAGTTTTCATATCAATTTCATCCCTTCCGTCCATATTTGATCATGAATTCCTGACACATTTTACCTTTTTAAAAAATAAAACCACGTCATTTTGCAGATAACTTGACTTTTTATTTTATTTTATTTTATAAAGAGCTTAATAGAAGGCGCAACTGCGTTATATATCGAAATTGTTTTGCAACAAATTTGTTAAGGGTAAAATTTATACTACCTGTTAAGTTCGGGGGCTTTTTCTTAAGGTTTGTCCTCCAAACTGATATCCCTGATCACAACCACGATGGCTTGCATTTCTTTTCTGTTTTGAAATTTCAAAACAAATGACAAAGTCGCCGGACAATCTAGGAAACAAAAAAAATTATTATACTGATTGACACTAAAAATATTTTTGAAAAAAATTAAAAAAGTTTTATTTTTATTTTAAATTAATATTTTTTTATGTTTTTAGATTATTTTCATGTGTTGATATCTATATTTTTGAATGAAAAATACTTTAAAAAACAGACTTAAAATACTCCCAAACATAAACAACAAGTGTTAAGGACAAGATTCTTGGTAGCAGTTTAAAAAATGGGAGTGTGATGAAGGCAAGCAAGCTCTTCTACTCTGTCTTGTCCCCTAAGGCTCTCAATAAAATGTATAGCGCAGGTGAGCCCTAACTGTCCACTCCACGAACAAAACTTCCACCCAAAGCACCCCATCTTCAAGTGAAAATGGAAGATTTACCTGTACTTGGAGACCCTTCAACCAGATTTTAACCTCCTCGCATCATATCTGCATAATTAAGAGCTGGAAATTAAAACAATCGATTGCCTATGATACTACTCTCTATTTCTTCAAACATGTATATACTTGATTACGATGCCGTATCATATCATGCAACTAATCTACTATCATTTGACATTAACCTTTAAGACATGGTCAGATTTGTATGTATGTCTCGCGCCAAATACCACGGAAGTGTACTTGTCTTATTCGTTATTATATGAACGGACACGAATTAATTGTTCTAGAGTATGGTTTAGACTGTTTTTAAAAATATTTTTTGTTTATAAATATATTAAAATAATATTTTTTTTATTTTTTAAAAATCATTTTGACATCAGCATATGAAAATAATTTTAAAACATCAATTTTTTTTAATTTAAAATAAAAAATAATTTTTATTTTTATTTTTTTTCAAGAATATTTTTTAAACACAATGACAAACGCTCCTAAGTTAATCAGGCTTAGTATAGCTAGCTATAATAAATTAATCCGACTTGAGAAAATATTCATCCACCAATGGAGGCCTATCTAGGTCATTCATCAAGTTATATAATTTTTTTGCCTTTTAATTTATCTGGCCAGATATTCTTTCAATATATATATGGCCAGATAAATTAAAAAGGGAAAAAAATACCATAAACACTCTTAAAATATTTGAATACCATGATTTGTGATCATGTTCATTAAGAGTAAAGCTGAAAGGAAGGTTAAGAGGATATTTCAAAGTTAAGTCTTCATTCAACAAAGTGAAACCCTCTTTTTACCTTCATGATTAAAGGTGATTAGACAAATGGGTCATTTAGTATTTTGTTTTGTTGTAAAGTAAGCAAGTTGGTATCACACCATTAAAGCCAGCTTTTGCTTATAAACTACCTGCAACAAGAGAAAGAAAGCAATCATACCGAAGAGAAAAAAGAGCAGAGAGAATGACAACACAGAAACCAATATCTGAGCAACAGATGTCACAAATGCAGATCAAATCGAAGAACTCGGGTGTTATCAGTAATTACAATGAAAGCCCATTGTTAAGGGATGACAAGGATGATGAGATATCAAGGTCAGCACTGGCCGTGTTTAGGGCAAAGGAAGAAGAGATTGAGAAGAGGAAGATGGAAGTCAGAGACAAGGTTCATGCTCACCTAGGACGTGCGGAAGAAGCAACTAAACGTTTAGCGGAAATTCGTGAAGTAAGTCTACCATCATGATAATATATATATATATTTTTTCTTGTTTCACTCTTTGCGTCTTCACAATTCAATAAAAAACAATTTCTGTAATGAAAGTATAATGAATTTCCACTATTATATAGTTGTATGTTGATTATATTTGCTAGACTTTTTTTGGGGGGGGGATTATTGTTGTGGATTTTTAAAGCAAAATAAAATATTTCAGGAGCTTGAAGCTCTGACGGATCCAATGAGGAAGGAAGTTTCGATGGTACGTAAGAGGATCGACACAGTAAACAAGGAGCTGAAGCCTCTAGGCCTGAGTTGTCAGAAGAAGGTGAAATTAAAATTCTGGCTTGTTTACTTCTCTCTTCCTTCGCCATGATATATATATATATATCTTCTTAAATTGCAATCTAATTTGATGGGTTAATTTGAAAAGTCTACTATTATTAGGTTGAGATTTAAGTTAAACTAGAATATAAAAAAACATTGATATGATAAAACTTAATAAATTTGGTTAGATTTTTATCAGCTCCTCTAATTGAGTTAGTTTTATATTTTTTAATCAATCAATAAATAAATCATTTTAATATAAAAAAACACACCCAATAATCTATAATTTTTTGCAAATAGTTACCGGACTGGGTTTATCATGAAGCTGATTAATTAATTATCAAGGGAAATATGAGAAAGATTGCAAGTTAGACAATCCAATGTTTATTCTATATTATCAGATAATAATTTAATTACATATTTATGTTTTCATAGAAATAAAATTTAGTGGGATATTTATTAATTAACTTTTATACAGAATTTACATTAGTAGTTAATTACGCATTGGAGCAAGGGATGTCAGCAGCCCCTCAAAAAGTTTACATGATTGCAGGAGAGAGAATACAAAGAAGCCCTTGAAGCTTTTAATGACAAGAGCAAAGAAAAAGCCCAGCTTGTTTCCAAATTAGTGGAGGTAATTAATACTTAATTGATGTTTAATTAGCTAAATCTCATTTTTTATTCTGCTAATATTTTTTTTATTTCTTTTTGTGTCAACTGGTTGGTCAGCTGGTGGGTGAAAGTGAGAAACTAAGGATGAAGAAACTAGAGGAATTGAGCAGAAACATCGAAACTCTGCCCTGAACTCCTGCAGATACTCCAGCAATTGCCAGCCATTCTATGCCTTTTATTTTGAGTTTGGTGTATATCTTGTGATTTCTATGGTTTTTATTTCGAGATTTTTAGATGGGTTTTTCGTGGACATTTTTTTTTTTTTTTTTTTTAACATATAGGGCTGGAGTACCCGCCATATAGGTTTGGGACTCCTCACCACGTGTCAAATCTGGACCTTGTCATTCTTGTAGTCAAATTCAAGATATGTCTGTTCAATCTTGAAACTGAAAAAAGATTTCTTAATCGTAGCAGTGACAAGCCACCTGTCAAAATCATCAAATTGATGTGCCAACAAATTTATATTTTTTGCAGCCATCCAGCTACACAGCGGTCCAAAAACTAATTCTGCACTTCAAGTTCTAACTTCTAAGTTGATGTGAGAAATATCATGAACATCTAAGTTTGGCCGTATCAATTACGCGACTAAAAAATCCCAAATATATTAATTTATTTATACTCGATCCATCATGATTTATCATCGGATAATTTATGGATAAGTTAAACCCTTGATAAGATTAATACATTAAATAATGTTATTTTAAGTTTTTTTTATTTCTTCTGAATATTAACCTTACTCGGTAAATCGGTCACAGAAATTATAATAAGTTAACCAAGTTTGGTCAAATTAATATATTATTCGATTTAATTAAAATTTGAATAAAAAATAAATTTTGAATTAACCAAACTAAATCGGATTTAACAACTACGTAGACAGCACGTCGGATTCTCAATATTCTATCTAGATTTGGGTATAATGAAAATTCTCTAACGAATAATATAAATAATTCCATCTTATGTAATTCATTCCAAATATAAGATCATGTACATGTGTGTTTATAAAATGTCCGTGACGCGAATCATCTCACGAAGGTGCTGCTATAACGGGCCCAGATGTTTTTTAGGTTTAGGCCCAAACCTTATTGTTATTGGGTAAAGACCAGCGGGCTTATGCCCTATGGAGATGATTTAACAAGGCCCAAGAGACACACCAGCCCCCATTACAGATTTTACATGACATATTGCTTGACATGTCGTGAACCGCGAGGCTTCTCTCCGAGAGAGGCACGGAGAGAGAAATGGAGAGTGACATTGCGGCCGAGGAAGCTCTGCAAAACCCTAGCAACACCGATGGAGGTGGAAGGCCAACAGTTACAAGAAAAGAAGAAAAGGAAGAGAAGCCAAAGGTGGTAGTAATAATGGGTCCAACTGGTTCTGGAAAATCGAAACTAGCCATTGATTTAGCAGCCCACTTCCCTGTTGAAATCATCAACGCTGATTCCATGCAGGTCTACAGTGGTCTTGATGTTCTCACCAACAAAGTCCCCTTCTCTGATCAAGGGGGTCTGTTCTATTTTTCTTTCTACATGTTAATATATGTTGTGCTTACGTCTTCTATATAAAAGTGGCGATCTTTACACACACACTGTATACTTTACAAACAAGTATTACATGGATGCTTTATTTTCACTTATAATCAAAATGTTTGATGTGTTAAATTCGTAAAAACTAAAAGATTTTCACTGAGGTTTGGCAATAAATTAGCCAACTTTGTTGATGAAAATGACTAAAGCAAAGATTTTTTATTTTATTTATTTATGTGGTAATGTGTTGGCAAACTTAAGTAAAAACAAATTGCTTTAACTACACGCACTATCTTCGTCGTCTCTTGAATCAAGGATCAGTATTCTGGCAGAGATGCTCTAGAAGTTCACTTTTCCATTTAGTTATTTCTGTAAATTGATATAATCTTGCATCTTATGTATGATTCGTTGAAAATCCGTGGCAACCACTAGTATCTTACAAAATTTCAAACCTTTGTGGCTGTGTAGAGGCTAGGCCAGGTTCGAAACTACTTTACAATGCATGGGAGAGAAAGAAATTAGAGGGTGTAGAGTTTATGACTGTGAATGTGATGATTTCAAATGCTCAGAATGAACATGTTTATATTTTATAGACAAGGGAGGGAGCGTGTACTCAGCATTTAGGTTATTGTCTGCAAAACTAGGATAATATAGATAGCTTATTGGTCGAGCAATGTAAAGGGTCTCTATTTTTAGATGCTCACTAACTTTTGGATTATGTTATAGAGATTGGACTGTCTATAATCTTCAAACAACTATAGGTCTTGCCCACAAGTTCTGTTTTCTTGTACATGCAGCTCTTTCTTTTCTTAAGTAGTGGAAATTGGGTTTTTTCTTTCTTTCTTTTTTCCTCAAAACAGTCTTCATTTTCATAGAAGTTTTCTGATATTATTTATTTGTTTTATCATTTTGTGAATGGATGCAGGAGTTCCACATCATCTCTTGGGAACAGTAAATCCAAATGTGGAATTCACTGCTAAGGACTTTCGGGATTCTGCTATTCCTGTGAGTTAGCTTTTGCCCACTTCTTGAGCAATAGACACTGTGCACATGCCATATAGGTTATCAAAGTTGGTAAATGCAGATACTTTTTCAAATGTTGTGCAGGTTTTGGGATTTTCATGGTCTTTATTATAGCTACTGATAATGCAATAAGTGGCTTCATGGTACTAACAGTCAATAGAGCCATTCTAATTCCCATTTATTTACCTGGCTAAAAAGTAATGGTGCTATTTGGTTAAGCTCTGCAGCAATCCTTTTGGCCTTGCCAACTCAAGTAGTTGTCAAATGATAATTAATGCCGTGTCCTAGTTATCACAAACACAACCATTTGTTTTGACTCAATCATCAGTGATCATGTGCATGCTTTAATTTGATTGAGTTTATTATATTTCAGATCATCAATGAAATTCTGTCTCGCCATTGCTTGCCAGTTATTGTTGGAGGTACAAATTACTATATCCAGGTAATGATGTTTGCATTGTCATTTAAGGACTAGCATTGAGGTCTTTCTTTCTTTCTTTTATTCCCTGGCAAGGAGCTTTCTTGGTTGAACAGGAAGAGACTTGTCTCTTTTAGTATATTCACATTACAAGTTGTCAACTGTTGCATTTCCATTTTCTTTTTTAAAACTGCTGTGCTGTGTTTCACTCTTATCCATTTATTTTTCTGAGTTCAGGCTCTTGTAAGTCCATTCCTTCTAGATGATACAACAAATGATTTGTATGAAAGCCTTCTGGATCATCCTTCTGGTATACACCGACTCTATTGGCTTAAACTGCATTAATTAGCAATTTAAATGAGACTGATATATGTTAACAGGTGATGAGCAGGCTGATCATGCACCTGGCTCTAGGAGAGAGAGTTTTAATTATAGCTATGATTATCTTAAAGAACTCGATCCTGTTGCAGCGAACAGACTCCATCCAAATAACCAAAGAAAGGTTGGGATTCCAACTTGTTGCTTTTGTGCAGTCCTTGAAAAATGTATTGAGATTGCAATTTTTTTAGTTATCGTGTTTCGTAGACTTAATTGTTGTGCCACCATGGATATATTTTGCTATTCTGTGTACTCCATCTTCTTTTTACCTAGATGAATTGTCTTACTGAGAAAATATATCATGCATGAACAAGATGTCTTCTCCTGGGAGGACTGATGAATTTATTTGAACATTTTTATTGTAAGTTTGGCATCTCCATTTCAGCTGCATCATCTACAAATTAGTCAAGAAAGATATGGCAGTGACTTTTTTTTTCTAGATATCACTAAATTTGGTTTTCTATACAGATCAATCAGTACCTTAACTTGTATGCTCGCTCTGGTATCCTCCCCAGCAAACTTTATCAGGGAAAGGTTGCAGAGGTTTGTAATAACTTACTAAATATATATTCATACAATCATATTTGCTCTTGTTATAAACAGCTGCTAAATTTCAATCCAAAATTGTTGGCTGCACCATTTAACTTGATCATTCATTTTCTCATTATATTTTATACCGGAGAAGAAAACCGTTATTATTTTGGAAAAACAACTGTCTTGTATGTGGGCAGTTATTTATCAATACTTGTTTTTAAAATTTAGAGGGCGTGCTACCTACACATTTTCAATTCACCTAAGGCTATCAATTCCGTTCCGGTTAACATTCTGTTTTTCTTTTTGGAACAATAAATTTTGGTTCTGGAGCATTTCGGCATTCTGTTAACTGTACAAGACCATGAAGATCTGCCCAGTGTGCAGATATGAAATTGAAATCCTCATCCCTTTTTAATATACTACTGGCCTCCTTTTTTCCATCTGCTGTTTGATTCTGTAATATAACAAAAGGTCCAGGAAGGAAAGTTACTGGTGCCATTCAGTATTGCTGTGCAACTGCTGAGGTGCTTCCTTCATGGAATTCCCCCCCTATAAACATAAGAATTTGTTCCAGTTTCCTTACATAAGGTCTAGTATGCTAGGGTGAAACTCCTCAGGATTTAATTCCTCTAATTCAAGTGAAATTCGATCTCAGCTGACTGTCATAATAACAAATAATTTTTTAATTAATTCTACATTATTATTCTCTGGTTTTATTTTTGTTCTCGTAATTTTTACAGATCTTATATTTGGGGCCCTTAAGCTGTCTTCTTAAATTGCTGTTTTGCTTGTAGTTTAACCTTGCATGATTTGACAAAACTGACACTTTGGCTACTTGATGTCTTGGCATGCATCTGCACATTGGAAAAATTAGAAATGCAATATATTACTTGAAGAAGAATGGTTGCTGCAAGTATCTGTATCCCTTACTGAGATTTTTCTGGATTTAGATAGAATTATCACTTTTCCCCGTAGGAATGAAACTAATGTCACAGCAGCTTAGGTTTAGCTTGTTACCTCATAATGAACAGAATGGGATTTGGATCCATCAAAGCCAATTCTAACTGTTGGGATTGAAGCTTCATAAAATAGAGTTGTAGAAATGAAACTTTTCTTACCTGCATGCTCTTAAAATTTGTAACATCTTGGTTTTGGCAGGGCAGAATTGGGGTTGCATGGATAATTATAAGTTCCATTGCTGTTTTATATGTGTTGATGCTGATATCCCAGTACTGGACCGGTATGTCGAACAAAGGGTAGATAGCATGATAGATGCTGGATTACTTGGTGAAGTCTTTGAGGTTTACAATTATAATGCGGATTATACTCGAGGTTTGCGGCAAGCCATTGGTGTGCGGGAATTTGATAATTTTCTGAGGGTTTTCATGTCAGATGAAAAAGGACATGACCCTACGGGATCTCTCTTTGTGCAGTCAAAAAACAAAGATGTGAAGCTGTTGAAAGATAATATGAGGGAAATCCTCCATTCCTCTGATGATAACCAACTTAAAACTCTGTTGGTAGAAGCTATTGACAAAGTAAAAGCAAACACCAGAAGACTTGTTCGTGTACAAGTAAGTCTGTATTGTCTCGTATTATCTACTTGTCTTTGTCAGACAAGCACTTGTGTTGAAGATCATATCTGACATTTCGATATTTTTCACACTTCAGAAACAGTCACTTCTGTTTATATCATTGCTTATACTGTATATGTGCTTGTGTTTGTGACTGTACATGCAAAGTTGCACCTCTTGAATGCACAAGCAGCACCTGAATCCTGTTTCATATTTTTACCCAAATCATTCATTAAATTGCTATTGGTGCACCTCATTCTCTGTTAAGTGTTCATTGTGTCCAACATATGTAACTTCATGTTTTTTGGTCAACTCAAAGACTGGAGTGATTTAAATATTGCTGTTTTACAGAAGAGGAGGCTTACTCGGCTTCAAACATTCTTTGGATGGAACATACATTATGTTGATGCCACAAAATTCATATCATGTAAGCCTTTCCAGGTCCTAGTTGTTTCATCCCTTCTCTTAGCATGCTTAGCAATGTACTCTGCTAAATCTCACGGGCACTCATGTTTCAGGCAGATCAGATGAATTGTGGGCTGGACAAGTTGTTGGCACCGCAGTGAATGTTATCAGAGCTTTTCTAACCGAGAAGAGGAGTGCAGTGCCTGATTTGGGAACGCATGTTGGTAGTGGAGTGAAATCAGTAGAGAGGAAATTGTGGACTCAATACATTTGCAAGGTTTGCATGCGTCGAAGTACCTGAAGAATTATCTGTTTTTCTTAATTTTGACTCGTTTACTTTTATTGTCTACGTCGGCTGGTGTTTGATTCTAAAAAATATTCTTGCTTGCGCCTTTGTTGTTTTTAGGCTTGTGGGAATAGAGTTCTTAGAGGAGATCATGAGTGGGAACAGCACAAACAGGGCCGTGGTCATAGAAAAAGAGTTTCTCGGCTTCGGAAATCACAAGGACAGCCATTCCATAGTAGAGCAAGAGGGCTTCTCCAACAGTAGCTAGCCAGCAATTTTCATGATCGTACAACCCTAGATATGAGATGGGATGCTCCAAGTATTTGCACGCTGTACTGGTCTAACTTCCTGGTTTATTGTCCATGACATCCTTAAAATTGTCGCCCAGTGTAGATTCACCCAGGTCGTTTATCCCTCTGCCCAATTTGTTTTTAGTTTTCCTATTCTCAATCTTGATGCGAGATTTGGCTGTGGATATATCAGTTTTTAGTTGTATGTGGAACATTGTATTGTTTAGCATCGTCAAGACGTAGGCGAAGACCAAGTGCGAAACTAAACCAAAAATCACGTAACTGAATAGCTTGATGTTCATTCCTTCTCTGAGTCAGTCTTGTCTTCTGATGATTTGACAATACCGTATATGATAAATAGTGCAGTCAATCGTGAATAACGCCGTGTAGAAAAGAGTGTTCACCTCTCCTCCACCATGAGTTTCTTCTTCCTTTGACAAATCATCAGAAGACAAGACTGACTCAAATATGGGGAATCACCTGGTCTCGCACTTGTGCCTACGTGTCATTTCTTACAACACAACTTTAGCCCAAAACCTGGATTAATGAGCTACGAGTTAATTTTTCTTGGTCAAAGGTCCCGACTTGGCACCTTTGACCTGTAGAGGTGGTATCGAAATTTATGGAGCCTGTTAACCATCGGCACCTAATTGAAGGCTCCATCAAGGATTCTCAGTAAACTAGTCATGAGAACACACGAAAAGATCCTGTGAAAATATCTTCTGCCTTTCACTAATTAAAAGAGAATTTACCACGAATGAATATATGCATCCAAGCAGAAGTTACAATGGATATTGAAATCTAGAACACCTGGCAAGGATTCACGCCTCGGAAGATATACAAAGGTGGCGGGAAGAGACGTCAGAAGATGAGTAATGGACAAGATGATTAAACCAATAATACATGTATTACTGTAAATATATTTATAAAAAATGTTGAAATTTAAGTGTGGCAAATTTAGTTTACCAGGGTTAATTAGAAAGCTCAAAGAGGGTGTCATGGCTGCTTTAAAAGTTCAAATTCTGCTGTTGTATACTTGTATTTCAGACAATTCAAGTCAGCTTTTGTTTTTGCGGTGGACTCCACTTCTTGCAGTTGATGCCTCCGTCGTGGATTCAAAAGTTTGGAGGATACTTTTTTTCTCTGTGTCGTCATTTATCATATACAGTGAAAAGATTCTTTATTTATTTTGTTTTAAAAAACATGTTTTCAAAGAAAAAGGGTATAGTAAATTGTTTTTAGTGAACAACAAAACTATGCCTTTTTTGGAGAAATTTCTTTTTTCTTTTTTAGGAAAGTATATGCTACAACTATATAGGCAAGCGTTCACATTAGGTTATATTGATTCAATTATAGAGAAAAATATTATCTTTGGAATTTAATTTAAATTTATATATGCCAAACATAAAAAACATAATGTCTTTTTTATATTTATAAAAAGCTTGTTTCCATGACAGAACTCAATTTAAGAATAAATAAATTATTCTCTCCGAGAAAGTTTTATCCATAATATCTGTTTATCAAGATAAATAATTTTCTCCCAGATAAATAATATTCACATCAATTCATTTAATTCTCTTTCGTGTTTTCATAAATCTGAAAAGAGGGAAGATTAAATAAGTTGCTTAAGAGTTTGGACATTACATAATAACACGTATTTTGTTTAGAAAATAAACCCTAGAGTTTGACCAGTCATGGTATATGAATGGATCACGTCCATGTCCTTCTCTCTCTAAAAAGCTTTAAATCAGAGCTTCTTTCCTTTAACAAAAAGAACAATCTTCATCACTTCCTTACTAATTAATTAGTTCTTGTGTAATTGATTCCCTTATTTATTTCTTAAGGTTTTTTTTAATAATAATCAAGGAATTTATTAATAGTTGCTAGTGCTAAAAAGTCAGTGGCCAATTAGAATGAAGAGAAAAACACGATTAATTCTCTATTTACTGGAGAAAACCAGAAGAAGAAGAAAGAGCTAAGAGATATTTACAAAAAAAAAAAAACCATGAAATATTTCTTAAGAGTATTATTAAAAATAACTTAAAAATGCCTGTAGTTTCTTCATTTAATATCTCCTACAAGTAAAGATTTTGTTTTGTTTTGTTTTATTTTTTTGTTAATTTTACGTTCATTTCCCACTTCTTTACCTTTTCTTTTCTATCATTTTTAGCACACGAAGAAAAAGTCAGGTTTCCTTTTTGTTTGCTGTACTCCCCTTCCAACTCAATGAATCCACGCACATGACCATGTACTCTGAGTTTGTTAACCAGGCAGCACTGCCTCCAGATAATCCAAACCAGCTACGGCTACTCATTCAAGGTCGTGGTCAACATTAATCAATGCGGGTCCTTTCAGAAAAAAATATTGGTCCCACTAATCTGTCTTCTTGTTCATCGTATAATAATTCAAATGTACAACAGAGTTATCAGGCCCCATGGTTTTGATCCACACATGTGGAAGCTCGAGCGTCAGTGTGTTGCTCGTGTAAAACCGTGTCCATTTTCATGTCTGCTTCGCGGATCGAATAGTTATCAAAGGAAATGGTCAAAAAACTAATTAATCTCATGCACAATGTTTTCGACAGTCTCAGGCTCGTGTGTGATCACTTGCTAGCATATATAAACATTACATCTGCAAATCAGTACTCCACCTAGCTTGACCAATTGCATCTAATTTGGCTCCCAACTATCTGTTCTCCTTTGATTTGTCAAAACCTAAATGGAATTTGAGAATTATTCATCGTCATCATCCTCGCAATCTTCAATTCGTCAAACTTCATCATGCAAGCCATGCAACAACCCTGATATTTATAATCTTACGCTAGGGCAAGAGAGGCAAAATGCAGTTTTGATCAAGAAGAACAGGGCGGGGAGGACGAAGTTCAAGGAGACGCGGCATCCGGTATACAGGGGGGTGCGGAGAAGAAATGGGAACAAATGGGTTTGTGAAGTGCGTGAACCAAACAAGAAATCAAGAATTTGGGTGGGGACCTTCAAGAGCCCAGAAATGGCAGCTAGGGCACATGACGTTGCTGCTTTAGCACTAAAAGGAGAGTCTGCTACTTTGAACTTTCTTGATTCACCTTCGATACTTCCTCGAGCAAAGTCGTCTTCTGCTAGAGATATACAAAGGGCTGCCCGTGCTGCTACTGAGGTCTCTGGACAAAGTGCTTCTTCGTGTTCTTCTTCCTCGTCGCCTGATCATAAGAAACTTTCATGCGAGACAAGGTCAACGAAAGTTTTGAGTTCATCTTTAAGTGATCTTCCACATGAGAAGGGCACGGAAATTGCTAATGAAGAGCTTTTTTCAAACATGGCCATGTCATGCTCTGATAATTGCTCGGAGAAGGTCCCTAATTATTCCAATGAAATGTTCTTTGATGAGGAGGCATTGTTTAACATGCCAGGATTACTTGATAGCATGGCTGAAGGTTTGATCCTTACCCCGCTAGCCATGGCAAGTGGAGCACTCAATTGGGATGACATGGCTTGTTCTACGGACTTGACATTATGGGAGGACGACTGCTTAGATTCTCGGTGATCATATTAAAATGTTACACCTTTTCGTTTTTGATTCATCATGGATTGTCTAATAAAGGTAGAATTCTCATATATATATCCATTATCCTTCTTAGGGTTCATTGGGAATAGCCTTTTTAGGACATTAGTTATAATGTCTTCTTAATTGAGAATTCAGGGTTCATCGGCTCTAGGAATCAACTCATTTTCTTTAGGACTTCTATCATGTTTTTCAAATCCCAATTTTACAATCTAATTTCCCCTCTTTTCAACCGATTTATCTAGAGAGAGAATCTTTGTGTATTTAGACTCAACGACCTATGTATCAAGAGTATATTTGATATTTTAATAGCGATTATTTTTTAATGTGTTTATTTTTTTTAAAACAAAATATCAAAGAAAAAAAACAAAAAAACATTTTTTTAAACAAAATATTTTAATATTATTACATTAATTAAAACAATAACAAAATATCAAGAGGCCTGGCAAAGAAAAAAAAACATTTTTCTTAAACAAATCAAGAAAACACTTCTGGGCAACAATCACCCATGATTGATGTCAAAACCAATGTTCCGGTCGCCGTTTCGGTTTTTCTATTGGTACAGAACGTTTCGGTTTCGGAGCATTTCGGCGTGCCGTTTCGGGCTTGTACTGTTCATATATAATTAATTATATATATATATATATATGAAAAAAATTAAAATATTAATTTAACAAGCATAATTAAAATTCAAGATAAATTAACTTTAAATTATACAATATAAACACAAAGTTAAACAAACATAATCTTAAAATTAGAAACAAAATCACAAGTTAATCAAAATAAGGAGGATTTTAAGGCCGGAACGGCACACCCGGAATGGTACCGAGACTTTTCGGTCGGAATTTGGTCGGTATTTCCGGAACGGGCCGAAATTAAAACCGAGACGAAAACGACGCCATTTTATCTAGGTTTTTTTAATGGCACGGAACGTTCCGGCCAGAACGGAACGGTATTGACAACCCTGGTCAAAACTCGTGCCGTTTTCAAAGTGCATGATAAGTTGATTAGTGTTTATTTAGGATGTATTTTCTTCTTGAAAAACATATTACTAAAAACAAAATTCTAATTGATGACGACAAAAAATAAGAATATTCCCTTCGAATATATAGAAAGATGTGTAACCAATTTAATACAATTATCAATCAAAATGAAATCTGTGGAATTTGATTAGAGGATAATAAAGAGGAGAGATAATATTTTCATAATGGTTGAAGGCAAAAAAATCATGGGATTGATATAGTAATTATGAATAGTTATCTTTTTGAGTCTAGGAGAGAGATGGATGAATAACGAAAGAGAAAATTAAATCTGTAATTGATAAATTCCTTTACTGAGAATAAATATGAGTAGTCATTACTTCAACATCATTAAATTTCTCAAAGACACTTGAATCATAATAGCATGCTAATGTTGGCCTGTTCATGTCCCTGCTATTAATTTATTCATTTTTTTCTGAAACCACGAGTGGCCGGTTCATCATTGGTTTCTTGGAACCGGATCTTTCGTTGCTAGCTGCATTAATTCTGGAGGCATGCACGATTCCATTCCTAGATGCTCATTATTCTGTGGTCAACATGCTGGAGGCCTTGCGTCTTTTCTATCGGAAAAATTCACGTTGGAGCGTGGCTGTATAATTCCCTCTTCTTCAATGGCGGATGAATTATATCTTTCCCTTTTGACTTGCATCGAATATTCGGCCATTATCTTTATGGATTGTTTTAGAAGATTTTAGATTCCTAATAACAATTTCAGATCACATTCGTAAGAAATAAAATAAGATAAAAACAGGGTCTTGGCCTGGTGGTCAGGAAGGGCTTCTTCCTTCCTCTCACCTCAGGTTCAAGCCTTGTCAGGCACGCCTGTCACCCCCACGGTGCCTTACATGCTCATTGGGCTTGCAGGATGTTCAGTGAGCCCGATGATTAATTATGGTGCGCGCAAGCTGGCCCGGACACCCCGATTATAAAAAAAAAAAAAAAAAACACGTTTTGGAATGGTCCATTAAGTTTTTGTTAATAATATCTCTTTTGATTAAAAAATTCAAGATTAATTTCTACATCATTGCAAAACTAATTCAAGAGTTGCGATTCTTGTGGGCCAGATACGACACGTGTCCCTATCAAGTGAATACTAGGAATGAGGAAACGTATTCTCGAGCACCCCAAACCAGGAATCAATAGACCGGATGAAACCAGAGCGGCCTAAGCAGCCCTAAAGAAGCTAGAATGGCCATGGGACTGGGCGTTCAAAAAGGTTTTAGGTTAAATTATAAATCAGAATGAACCAACCTGAAATCACAATAATTTTTTTTTAATTTTAAACTTGTATGACTGAACCATGTACTATATATAGCTAACAATTAATCATCTTTGTGTTAAACATTCGAGCGTTAACATCACTCGTATGAAATCTGCCCTTCCCACTAGCTTAATCAAGAGTCTTGTCAACTCGAGCTTTGAACCATCTACAATTTTAAGGAAAATTCAAGCAAGTTATGTTGTATTTGAATAATTCAATCAATGTTTTTTTTTTAAAAAAAAAAAAAAATATTTATCAACTTGCTTAAAACGCGAGTAATAATAACTCTGTTTAGACTCTTAACCTGAGAGATAGACACGTGTCTTTGGTTAGACCCGCAACACCATCCGATTAACTACACATTGACAAGCAAAACCCTTAATACAATCGATCCATTTCAAAATCTTAATTAACCACGCCAACTTTCAAAACCAGGGAGTCAACACGACAGAAAAGAATAATACAAAGGAAAGAAAGAAATTTCTTTCTTTCACACACACATATCTCCAAGGAACATGATATAATAATAAAGTATTTATGAGTTTGAATTAAAATATATATTTCTTGTAAAAGTCTAAAACAATTGAGATTTTATTTATTTACATAAATTTATAAAATATATTTTGGCGTGGGGGTAGACTTAAGCATTATGGTCTCTGACCTGAAGAGAAGACTGTCCAGCGGCGTTGCCACGGCAGACCTTTGGCACCACCAATTCGTCTGAATGTTCAATCATAATTAATTACAAAAGGAAAGTAGGGAGGACGGGTTGTGGAAAGGAACAGTGCAAGATCCTTTCACACTACCAAAAATAAAAATAAAAAATAAAAAATAAAACTATCATATCCATGCCCTGCGTGAAATATGTGTACCAAGTTTCATTTCGTCGATGATGTAACTCGTGATAAATCAATGAATTCCATGATAGACATCTGTCACAGTAATTTGAGCTGCAGGTCTACACTTTTTTTTTCTATCCTTTTCACCATCAATTGCACGGACCAAGCTGCTTCAAGCTGTAAGATTTTTCATGTGAACATAAAGAGCATCTTCTACACGTTATAATATCTAAACTGAACATCTTGTTTTTGTGCGGTGATAATCCATTATTATTAAAAAAATTGTTTTTCTTGTAGTCTTGAATTTAAATCTTATAATTATTAACATGATGATCATTTAATATTTATATAATCATTATCTTTAAAATTCATATGATTAGTTAAAATATACGTAAATGAACTCGAATATTCATATTAGTAAAAAAAATATGAATCTTTATCAATCAATTGATAGCTTATGGAACTCGTTTTCTATTTGTTTGAATTTTTAATCACAAACAAACGAAAATTAGGTAATTCTTAATTTAAATTGATTTCCCAAATCATTTAGACATGGAAAATATATAGTCAGTGCTCGGAGTCTTTTTTTTTTATTGAACGTAAGGTTCTGTCCTTTATTACATATAGGTCGTGTTTATTTAATGTTTTAAAACAGAAAAAAACTGGAATATGTTTGATTTATATAAAAATATAAATATAAAATAAATTTGTTTTTAAGATAATTTTAAAGTAAGTTTTCTGAAATTTCAAAATAAAAATGATAAATATTCTTTATTCCAATTCTCTTTATCTCTTTTATCTTTAAAATACAATCTAGTTATAAATGTCCTTGCCAAGTAATTTTTATTTTCCTTTATAATACCAAATGGAATCACACTTTATATATAATTTTACTAACAAGAAATTTCCTTTTTAGAGTTATTTATTTATTTATTTTATTTCTCACGGATCGTTCCATGATATATTCTCTAGTTTCTACCTCATTTATTGTTATAATACTCCATGTATATACACGTGTGAGCGTGTTTTACACTTTAGCGTGTCTATCCATTTTTCTCTTTCAACTTGCACGTTTAGGTTTCGTTAAAAAATAAATAAATACACACACACGTGTTGCGCCCACATGTATTTCAAGCTCTCCCTCTCTATATATAAAAAAACACACACACACACACGTGTTGCACCCACATGTATTTCGTGCTAGCTTTTTAGATACCTTTATCTCCCGGGTCCATTCCAAGTCTTCCACTCTTGGTCCTACCAATACGATAAAGGGACAACTGATGTGTAGCAGCATGTTTTTGAAATGTCACCAGTAGTAAATGCTTGAATACTTATCATTCTAAAAGTTAACTTTAGATATTAATGCATACAGGTTTATAATAGTTTATATAAGTATCGACTTTTCAATTTACAATTATTTTTTTCACTCCATGTAAAAACATATATTAATAATACTTACGTATTAATTATTTGATCAAGCAAGGCAAGTGGAGAATAAACATGATAATTCCTTATATATATTTATTGGCACAAATAAATTTTGATTTATTTAAATAAATAAACGCATAGACGTAAATTTATAATTAGAAAAGATTTTTTCAACGACATCATATAACTAGTTAATTACTATATAATAACATATATTCAAGTGCAATTTTCATCATTTTATAGCAAGACGATAAAGGTAACTTCCTCAGTCTTTAAATCCTACTCCACCTTCTTAATGTGTTTGCAAATTGAGAGTGTTTATTCAAATGTTGATAGATTTGAAAGGTTATGACGATAATTTGATGTTCAAATTAAAAGGTTATGACGATATAGATGGAGATACATTTGATATATATTTGATTCATTGGCAACCAAGGTGATAAAATAAAAAATGAGATATCTCCTTGTTTAGGTGGTGTTTGGTATTGCGGTACCGATTACTTTTTAAAAAAAACTATAGGTAAATATATCAAAATAATCTTTTTAGTTTATTTTTAATATTCATACATCAAAACGATTTGAAACATAAAAAAATAATTATAAAAAAATTGAGAGGAAGAAAGAAAGAAAGAAAGAAAAAGACCACTCTTTTATCTATTTTAAGTCATTTAATTAATTCAGTTTTAGAAAGGTATTTTATTTTCCGTTAATAAAAAGAATAAACATAATCAAATATGATTGCTATAAAACTGAAATAAATTTTGTAAGCAATGCTATGTGTGATAACGGACCTTAACGATAAAGAATTTGCTAACGAAAATGGTCGCATGCTGCATGCTATAACAAAGGAAAGGAAATGACAAAAACCCATGCTTTCTTCTACCTCCATCAGACCCAATTACAATATTTCAAATTTGATTAAATGCATCTTTAAATCACTTTGAGAAACAGCGTGAATGTTCAAGATGTTCAATGAAAGATGCAATTCACTTCTCATCATGCTTTTCTCTCGAGTACTTCCTATATTCTCGATGGACAAGAACACCAGCTCAATCTCATGAAGATCATGCGGGTACAGGGATATAACCAGGTATATTATGTTCCCTCAAAATGTTCAAAATTAAAAATCATCTTACATCCATTTTTCCTTGCTAGATAGAATGGATAGACAATCGACACTTCGTTAAACCTTACATTCTTCGTTTCTTCTTCTCTGGAGTTGCATGTACTTGCACCTTAATCCCATACGTTTTAAACTGGAAGTTTTCAAAAGCCTCAGAGATTGCTCCTACCTGTTCCATGGTTGTTTAGAAAAAAGAAAAGTCACTGGAAATAGTATACCAAGGTTAGGAATCCATTTGCAATCAAACTACTGAGTTATCTGGATCTCAAACCAGTTCAGGCTTTTTGGCGTAGACCCTGACTATCTTATCTTGAAAGCATGTAGGCAGCAAGTGACTGATGCGATCATCAGGTATGACAAAATTTTCTTCACTCTCATAATCCTGAACAGGAGACAAGAAAAGGAAATGAAATAATGTGTAAAAAAAATTGAATATTATATGAGTTCTGGCTTGAACATGTAATAACGTTGAGTTCAACTCTAATCCTCTCCTAAAAGTTCATTCAATTGATTACTTTTACATGATAGAAAACTCCTGCAACTATGATAACAGAGTGAAAATGCCATCAACTTTAAAATTTATCTCGTTTAGAGAACATGTAATTTAAGCTCTCAGATCGAAGCACCAAAATCCGTTCAAGAAGAGAGCTGTTGGAGCTACTACTGTTCCCTGTAAAACCAAGTAGTCGATCACAACAATCTGCTTATTTTCAAGCACGCAACAACCCTCAATATGCATGATGCCTTGCTTTAATAATCTTGTATTGTATATGACTATAAAAACCTCCTTTTGAGTCTGCTGGCTTTCCCCTTTTTAAAACACTAAGCAGAATCATGAACAAAAGTCAAATAATCATTTTAGGGACCAGATAACATCCAACTAAACTAAAACTAGAGTGCATGACAGATTGAGGTTAACAAAGTAGATTAGATTACCTTGAAAAATTTGATTCTGGAGAAGATTACAAGTACCAAACAAAGAGAAACAAAAATTAGTAGAATTAACTGCTCAACCAAAAATTACAACAAAAAAAGTGATGCAATGCTCAAATATAAAATAGTTTCCCTTGTACTTTCTCAAGTACCTTTCAAGAGGATTATGCATTCCACGTGTCAAATCAATCCTCACATTGCTTACTGCAACATCCTCCTCCTTCAGTAGCACCCCACCATTTTTCTGCCAAAAAAAAATAGCTTATATAGTAGGTGTGCTCGGCGCACACAAGACAGGGAAATTTGACATATTGTGAGATGACCTTAATTCTCAAAACATAAAATGAAAGGTGTGTAAGACCTGAGAACAAACAATATCCCGTGCAGTGACGTCTTTGAAATTTTCTATCTTGTCCCTTGGAACAGCATACTCATTGCAAAACTGCCACAAGGAAAGGGAATTGCTTAAACTTCACCACCCACACCGTATCTAAAACCGTAGGGTAAAAGGCATGCTAGCATCACATGCAGATACACAAATTACTATGCTTCCTTCAATACAGCTAACATACAAAATAGAAGGCAAATTATATTATTTAAAGAAAGTTAAAAGCAAAAAATCTCGACCTGGTAAAGATTTCTCGTGCGTATGCGTCGAATCAAATTCCTGGCTTCCCTTAGCTGTTGGTTTGGAGCTGTCTCAATAGTTTTGATTATTGAATCATCTAACTGCATTCTCAATAACAAGCAAAGCATAACATTATCTTAGAAAATTAAATAAAACCATTCACCCCAGCTTCTTATAGAAAACAGCTTTCATTACCTTCCAGTATTCTGAAGGATCTTCAATGAAAGATGAAATTTGCAGATAATCATTTGCTTCCACCAAGGCATCTACAATCATCAGCTCTATAGCCTGCAATAGCATCAACATCATAATAGCCGCTTTGATCTTCAAATCAAGTGAGAAAAAAGAGCAAAGGAACAAAAGACAAGAAAATAATAACTTGACAGGTAAAGAAAAAAAAGGAAAGAAATGCCACAGGGAAAACACGTCAACATGACAGAAGCAGCTTTTCTTTTCTGCTCTTTTCTTTTCTTTTCCTTTTCTCTCTCTCTCTCTCTTTTGAGATTACAAGGGATGTGCCACCATAGAAGACAATAACCAATCCTAGTTTATACCTTTACTTTTGGGTGAACATAAACTGTACGGTAAAGATCCGCACGAGTAGCAAACAACTTCTGGACGGTGAGATCTGCCAAAACACCCAAAATTATGAAAATGACAGTAAAGACCATAATTAAATTTCTTCATGGATGGATAGAAGATACTAACACTCCTTGGCGGGATAACAAATCTCATCACCCATAACTTGCATTGTCTCCATCAACCTACAAAATGAAGAGCATATAGTGCTGGAAAACTATTCCAATATATTACCAATACTTTGCTAGGTAATAAATTGCATGAATGGCTACAGGAAAAAAAATGACTTGAGGATATTAACAAAAACCTCTGAAACTCAAAACTGAATCCCAGACCACAAGCTCGGCTATCACGTACAATGTAATCAAACCTGTATATCAACAGTATCAACAATCAAAAGAAGAAATGTAGCACATGATTTAAGAATTGAAAATCCCTAAACTTCACCCACTTGTCCACATCAACTCCATTTCGACCATTCGCAACAATATCATACAAAAAGCGCTTCTCTCCTGCATCCTACAAATCAAAGCAAACCCATAAATGTTGAAAATAAAACCAAGATGATAAAAACAATATGTTTCAAGCTTGTTCCACCCCCATTTTATCAATATATGTCAACATCATGGAGCACCTAGAGAAAAGACCTTACGTTTTTTTGTCCTGATCCTGAGCTAGCTAGTATCATCTCCTGTAAATAAATGCAAAGTGTATATAAAAATCATGACAAAAGGAAAGAAAAAATCGTAAAGTGTTTTTATTTTCACCCTACAAAATCCAAGAACCACATTACTTTATCAAAATGAAAAGGAAATGTAATGAGAGCATACAAAGACCAGATTACAAGATGGATGTAAATTAGTATAGCATGACCTTACAGGTGCACACACGAGCCTATAAATTAGTATAGCATGACCTTACAGGTGCACACACGAGCCTATAAATTAGTATAGCATGACCTTACATGCATATTATAATTTGAACTGTGGGCATAACTTCCATACACGTGATCTAGAAATACCTAGCGGAGCTTCCTAACACGATAGCGATTACAATAATATGATATACAGTCTATATGGCTCAAATTACTGTTAAAGCATCAATTAGAGAGCAAAAAAACCCTTTATAAGCTCCATTGTTTCTTTCAAAAAGTCAATTCGCATCTTGTCTTTTGATTTTACTTCACATGATTCGTTGAACCTGTAGCTTCCATGTGAGTGATAGTCACGCATTCAAGAAAGATAATGTGAATTATAATTTCCAAATAATATCAAATTACCTTAACTTTTCTCATCATTTCAGAGTCGACGTCTATATGGTGCTTATCAACAATATGATCAACCATTTTTGTCGACATTTGCTCATGCGACCTGGTAAGTATAGCTATGTCATAAACAGATACTGAAATGAGTTTTGAAATAATATATAAAAAGATAAAAAGAAAGAAAGAAGAAGCAGCAAACACATTAAGGCTTGGCTACCTTTTTATCTATATTAAGAAACAACATTTTAAACAATAGGATTCAGTGAAACAAATTAACTCAAAGAAAAGCAAGCAAAAGACCTAAAGATCCATTAGGATTTGTTATTTTTGGAGTATAGGTGCAGTATTTAACATATAGTGGTTGGATAAAGCTTAAAGGGTAGTAGAGTTATTGGTTAGGGGAAAAAAATCATGTAGACTGGTCTAGCTATATATCTCTTGGAGGTTTTGCAACATCCTTTTTATAAGAAGACAACAGGAATTTATGGTAAATAAAACGTGCTAATTCAATACATCCAATTTTATTGGAATTAAAATATATGAGGAAAATAAAAACAATGAGAGGAACATTCATGAGGGAGAGGTAAATACTTAATGTTAGCACCCTCATTAATTAGTAGATTCCAAGTGGCAACATCTCATTGGGTTAAATCTTAACACTTGTTGAGTTCTGATTGACTAAGATGGTGACTTGACAACAATTAAGTCATTGGATTGTTTTAGTCTTCCACCTATTAGATTTCTGGAGTGGAGGTCGTTTCTCAAAAATTAACCCCTCAAATTTAGGCTTCTAATTCTAAGGCATCCATCCAACAGTTGATTTGTATAATCACAAAAAAAGAAAATATTATATACATGCTTTCTATGATGTAAAATGTACCATTCCGTGCCATTCATGACCAGAGGGAGAAACTCGGATTGAAACAGGTGACTGAAGGGACCGTGACCCACATCATGTAGAAGTCCTACAAATTGAATGAAAAAATTACAAAACAAAAAACCTTAATACCGTCTAGCATTAAAGAGAGGCACTGGCCTTGCATTTGATTAGCGTCCCACGAAAAAAGAAACAGGATAGAAACATGTTTGGTTGGGAAGATGAAGATATGATAACAAATCTATCTCCGGGACAACACTGTAATCAAACGCTATATATAACACGTTAAACTACCTGCAAGTTTCACCGTCTGAATATCAAAATTATCAACACCTAGCTCCAAACCCTGCAATCATCAGTAGCAGATACGAAAAATAAAAACGCTGCAATTACGAGGATAAGTGCTAGGCAGATGCATGACTCTATTACCTGGTGTTTTTTGATCAGCTGAACAGCTTCACCAGCAAGCCAATACACGCCGAGAGAATGTTCGAACCTGGTATGCACAGCCCCGGGATAAACCATATGCGCAGCACCTGGGACACCCGAAAATCGTGACTAATTTTGAATCATTAATCAATTAAGAATGTTAATTTTCATGAAAAGAAACTCACCAAGTTGTTTAAGGTCCCGCAGCCTGTAACAAACAAACAAATAAATAGACAAGCATTAAGTGAAATTGCACAGTTCAGGATTGAAATTATATATGAGAAAATTGAAAAATAAAAAGCAAAACCTTTGAAACTGCTCTGTATCAATGAACTTTAAAGAGAGCTGCAATCAAAGGCGAAAAAAAATTAAAAAAAAAAAAGAAAAAATATATATAAATAGAGAGAGAGAGAGAGACAGAGTAAGAGTACCGGGTCGAGGTAAATGTTGCCGTGGACATTATCGTGAACGTGTTTGGATAGTCGGGTATTTGAATAATCGGGAACCGGAGGCTGTGAGAGTTCTTCGTTGCTACAAGCTCCCATTTCCTATAGTAGAAATAAGTGGCGGATTTTTTAACTTCAATTTTTTTCTGGAATGGAAAGCCTAAGGAGATGAAGCCCTGCAGAATTTAATTTAATACTCTGACAGTCTGACACAGATGGGAATTATTCGGGAGTTGGCTTGCTTTACGAGGGTTTTCTTTTTTAAAAAAAGGCTTTGCTTGCACTCCAGGAGAAAGGATCTGTTGGGTAGAAGGCCGTGGCTGCCTTGCTAGTGACATTTTGGGCCCTTTTCTACACTTGTAATGAAATCCAGCCTGGTGGCTGCTGTATTAGTTGCCGGAAAAAGCCCGGGATCTGTCTTGAAATGGAAAACAAAAAATCCGTGAGGTACAAGACAGACAATCGTGTAATTTGGACCTTAAAAATAGTTGAAAATTTGTTAATTTTCTTCACTTTTTGAGATACATGATAGATCCAATTTATTTTTTTTTTTTGGTAAAATAGATCCAATTTATTTGATTGTTAGAAGAAATAAAAACAAGAAATGGACAGGTTTCAGCGCTTTTTTAGAAGGGACACGAGGAAAAACTGATAGAAATTATACGGTACTTTATTCCTCCGAATAAAAATATTGATTATTCAAAGATCCAAAATTGTCTTGTCTTATTATTATAAACATTTTTATGTTCAGCAATGAGACACGTGCTGGATTCAAATTATTTATAATTAAATTGGAATTAAATCTTTCATTCAGAGATTTCAGCAGCCTTAGCAACAGGTTCGGCACGGTGACAGTAAGAACCCCATTCTCCATACAAGCCTTGATTTGGTCCATCTTGGCATTCCCAGGCAACCCAAACCTCCTCGAGAACTTGCCACTGCTACGCTCCACACGATGCCACGTGTCGTTCCTGTCCTCCTTCACCACAGTCCTCTCTCCACTAATCTGGAGTACTCTGTCATCTTCAATTTCAATTTTCAACCTTCACCTCCTCCTTTTTAGGCCCTGGAAGATCTGCCTTGAAGACATGGGCTTCTGGGGTCTCTTTTCAATCAATGCGGGTGTTAACAAAAGCTGAATTTTCATGAGAAAGGAGAGAATTTGAAGAGGAATCATCGCCATTCTTTTTCTTACTTATTTGGCAGAGAAAGAATCGTTTGTTTTTATGATTTGCTATGGATTTCTGAACTGTCTTTTCTTCTCTGATTTTTCTTGAAGATGTGCGTACGACGAGAAAGGTTTGATACTTCTAGGACGTAGAGGAGGCATCTGGTTTATTCTGGACAATGGAGTGGGAACTGGTTGGGGAACCTTCTGGGTCTAACGTCGGATTAAAGAACTGGAAGTTTGATGAACTTTCTAGTAAATTCTTCTATTTTCCGGCCGTGGATTTTGAAATTTACGTACTTATGTTCAATTGGGTTTCGAAGGGCTCGAGCCTATTAACTAAAAAAACTAAAACACATGGGTTTTTTTTATATTTATCCTTTATCATGAATTTTTAATTTTTGAATTTAGTTTTTAATTTTTTTTTGTAAGTGAAGACCAATTAATTTTGATATATAAAAAAAAATGGAATTGAAAGAGTATAAATTGAAATGAAAAAAAACGTGAAATATGAGTGATATATCATGAGTTTAAAACAAAATATATTTTGTTTCTCTAACCTTAGAAGTAAAAGAGTGAACATGAAAAGAAAAGAAAAAAAAAAGGAAGGGGCGAGTGCGATGAAATTTTTTACTATCGAAACTGTTGTGTTACATTACATAATACATTGAACACTCTTGTTGTGTTTTAACAGGTAGACCAGAGCTTCCAGTCACATGAGAAAAAAAACACAAATACAAAGAACCATAATTCTTACAAACAGGGGATATTGACCGGTAGGCATCTCTGTCTCCGTCAACCAGAGATTTCAATTGCCTTGACTTCAGGTTTGTTGACTTCCTCTTTAGGCACAGTGACAGTGAGAACTCCATTCTCCATCGACGCCTTCACCTGATCCATTTTTGCATTCGCAGGCAACCTAAACCTCCTCAAGAACCTGCCACCACTACGCGCCACGTGATGCCACGTGTCATTCTTGTCTTCCTTCTCCACACTCCTCTCTCCGCTAATCTGAAGGACTCTGTCCTCTTCAATCTCAACCCTCACCTCCTCCTTTTTAAGACCCGGAAGATCTGCCTTGAAGACATGGGCTTCCGGGGTCTCTTTCCAATCAATGCGGGTGCTAAGAAAAGCTGAATTTTCACGAGGGATGAGGGAATTAGAGGAAGTGAAAGGGAAGTCCTTGAGTGGATCCCAAATGTCAAAAGCAGAGAATGGATCCAAAATGTCACTGCCTCGTCGATTGTTAAAGAAGCTCGGAAGCATTGCCATCTTCTTTTTCAGAGAACTAATAGTTGCTGGGCTGCGGCTATTTGATTGCCTTGTCTTGTTCTTGATTATTATTTTTTGTGTGAGAGAGTCACAAAACAGATCGGGTATTTATAAGAAGTAAAGGAGGCAACTGGTTTGTTCTGGACGATCTGATGAAGGAAGATTCTTGAGTGCACAAAAAAAAATCAGATAAAATTAGAAGATTGACGAACTTTCTCGTAAAATCCAGAATCCTCTCGGCTGTGAATTGAAATGTTAGGCCCTGGTATTCGAGTAGGCCTGCCTCTTTAATGGGCCAATGCCTTTGTTATTCCTTTTTTTCTGGGTCTGCTAATCATATATAAATTCTTCCGACCACGTTGATGGCCCAAGGCAGTCATGAAATAACGAGGTCCAAGTCAACATGGCCGACAACCGCACAAAATTCAGAGCCAGACAAATATCGGGGAATTTCCCTTAGCAGTGTCACACGTGTCTTCTACTGTAACCAGCAAAAAATTGACTGACCTGGCAGTGTCTGGTAGAATGGTTGAAGTTGTTTTTGAAAATATTTTTTATTTAGAAAATATTAAAATAATATTTTTTTTCAAATATCATTTTTGATATTAGTACATAAAATGATTATTTTTTTTAATTTCAAGTAAAAAATAAATAAATCATTTTTAAAAAAAACATTTTAAAAATGCAGTATCAAACAAACACCATGTGCACTGCTTGTCATGCTCAGAGTATTTTTCTGGGTCTGTTTGTCTTCATGCGTGACGCATGTAGGAGAGAGATGAAAGCATCAAATGCAAGGTTTATATTATAATTGATCACCTTTGCAAATTGTATGATTTAAGGAACCTTGTAGTATTTTGTAAATGCCAGTCCATATATATTCTAGCATAATTGAATAGAAAGGAAGCCAAAAAACAATAGTCAGTGGAGAGTAATGACTAGCTTGATTGCCGGTGAAGAGTACCATGTTCATATCTATGATTTTGAATTTTCCTTCGATTTCTCAGAGACCAAACACATGTTGTCGAAAATGTTTTAATATGCGTGAAGTATGGTGCCGTGATTCAAAATTGGGAGGAAGAAGGAAGTTACTTGCCGGGCCAAATACGCTATAACGGTGGGCCGGTGCTAGAACTCTTTTATTTTTATCGTAAATTCTAGCCGAGGGCCTGAAAACATAGATCATAAAGGCCTGGCAAAAGTATTGGAGCCCGCCCATGTTCGATTAATTGAAGGGAAATAAAAACTTTATTTACGACGCTGGCTAACCATTTTATATATCTGATGATAAAAAAGTATTATCAGGATCAATTAAAATGTTCATTAAAATTATTTTATAACACGTCATTTATATCGACAAATAAATTTTTTATAAAATTTTAAAATAACCCGGAAGCTATATATTTTAAGATTTGAATTGAAGATCTAGAAGAAAAAAACGGTATCATTGTATATTTTCTTATAAAATTAACCGACCCAAGCGTCCGCGGGCTTCAAGATTGCTCGAGTGAGTGTCTTCATTCAAGTTGTCCTGAACTCCATGTCCGAAAACCTACTCTCCCCGTCAGAGTCCTAAATGGAGCAGTAGACAACAGCACTCAATAGGCCGTGGAGCCTTTGTTTTTTTATGAACCTTGACCGTACGAGCAGCAACTCTTGTTAACGTTGGGGACATACTGCCACTGCCAGACAGTAGACGTGTACTCAACAATTATTCCCTGCACGAGGGGTTTGCTCTTCTGTCTGTCGGTAGGGTTAAAAGGGCCACGGTGAATTCATGAATCGGAAAAGAAAAAAATAATTGATAGTCATGGTCAAAATTTAAGTAATTGCCCCCACTAGCATTTCCAGTGTATTGGTTTCTATAGTTGCGAGTGTTGGTTTTATAGGTGTAATAGCCATTCAAGGATTAGTTTATTTTAAAAATATATATATATAAACTAGGTTGGGGCATTATTTTATTAAAATCATATTATTTTATTTTTAAATTATAGTTTTTTTCTGTATAGTATAATTGATTTAGATACATTAGAAGAAATTATGAGATTTAGTTTTGTTTTCTAGTAAAATGAAATTTTATATTTAATTACTTTTTCTGGCTAACATTTTAAAGTTTTCCCTCATTTTATCGTCAATTTTTAATATATATCATTCTTACAAAAGAAATTTGCAGGATTCATGTAGGCAAGTGCAATGGCCGAAATAACAAGTTATCTTAAAGGAGTGTGATGCGGTGATAATAAACTTAAGATCTGCTATGTTTATTTTGTAAAAATATGGATTAGTTAGAGTTTAATTCATTTAATTCGAGTCAACAAAAATACCAAAAATAAATGAGATTTACTCAAATCTATATAAAAAAATAACGAGTTTAATGAATAAAAAATCAATTGATCTGCTACCAAATCTATCTAATTTTATATTTTCTTACAGCAGAAACTTGACTGGCCTGGTTCAATCCGGTTGTTTTGTTCAAGAAAATTTGAGGATTTATTTCAATTTATTTTTTTATTAATCCCTAGGTATCAGCATAGTTTTGTTACAGAAAATCTAAGATCCTTTCAGAATCGAACAAAGAAAATCTAGCCGGCCAATAACCCAACAATTGAACCAGTGTCATGGCGATCAGCTTCATCAATCTATTGTATAGTCATCGATCAAACTGTTTTTTGGTCCCACGAATTTCGGTACACAATATAAATTTATTTATTTATTTATTTTTATCTTTATGAAGTTGTTTGGCACGACGTTTCACCCGTAGTACTGCAACTTTTAGTTTTTTATTTTATTTTAAATGAATATGTTTTGGTGTTTTTAGATCATTATGATGTGCTGATGTCAAAAATGATTTTTAAAAAAAAATATATCTTTTTAATGTATTTCGACACGAAAAACACTTTAAAAAACTATCGCAACAGCTCTCGCAAACAGACTTATGTCATTGGATTGTGAAAGCAAATTTGATATGGCTAGAGGCCTTCTGTGGAGCATCGCGCAGCATAATTCATTTGCAGACAGATTTTTGTGGTGACATCACTCCCACGTCATGCCAATGGCTTCGTTTGAGTTTAACAGTAAGATGTTCAAGATTAATTTAGGAGTTCAGGATTTGATCAATTAATTAACCAGAAACTATTGAGCTTGTATATAGTTAAGATGTCAAATAACTTAGTCAAAAAGGTGACGACAGTAATTAATCACGATCACCTTTCCAGCTCAAGCTAGATCAGTGGCTCTAAATGAAGGTGAGAAATTTGTATGAATGAAAGGGTATGATTAAAAGAGAAATGGAAGCTATATGTGACATGTTTGAAACGAAGATGGAAAGGAGATGGTAGAAAGAATTATGATAGTAATGCAACATACATAAAGAAAAGAAAGCAAGGAAAGGAAGGATATTGTTCTTATTCCAGAAAATCTGCCTATGATATCTGTTTGTCGGCTACATTTCAACATTCAGGAAGCTAACTCAGTTGTCAAAAAAAAAAAAAATTATTTTAACTCCCTCAGTTAAAGTAACATGTTGTTGTTTGCATAATTTTGGAGTGGGTGTCTTAAATTATGCAAGGATGCAGAGGTGTTCATTGCTACTAATGATTGAGTGTTTGGTTATTATCTTGAAATGAAATAGCAAAAAACAAAGGGAACACTTCTATATTTTTTTATTTTAAAATTTCTACTTAAAAAATATTATAAAAAAAAGATATATTTTATATCTTTTTTTATTCTCTCCCATCAAATAAGTTTTTTTATATATATATATTTTCTTTGTCTTAATGATTAGCATAATGGGTAAATAGGCTTGCTCTATCTAAATCAAGGTTATCAATTCTGTTTCGGTTGGTGCTTCGTTTTTTCAATTGGAACAAAATATTTCGGTTTCATCTCAATCTAACAGTCAAATTAAAAGATATAATTAATATTGAAAAATTATTCATTATTTTAAAAAAAATATTATTTGACCGAAACGGAACAAGCAGAACAAAACCGGAATGTTTCAGCCAGTATTTGGCCGAAAACTCCAGAACATACCGAAATTTAAACCGAGATAAAAACAACACCGTTTTATCTCGTTTTTTAAATGGTATAAAACGTTTCGGCCAAAACAAAGCGAAATTGACAATCCTAGTCTAAATTAGAATCTGAAATGGGCTACTTAAAATTCAATGTGTATATATGACCTTGGTACAGCTATGACCGTAACGCGGTCAAGATGCAATAATACACGATACAAAAAAACAGTGTCGACTGCAAGTTCAGACGAGATTTGTTATCATCTATGGTTTTAGTCTTGGCCTATCGTGTTAAGGTCATCTCTTAACGCGGCTTGAAAATGAAGAGAAATAAGGTGGAGATCACTGTTCTTAGGAGCCCTTCAATTCACGTTAGTTTGATTCTTCATTTGCATCCAAACATTGTGGGCTATAATACCATATATGAATCCTAGAAATGGGTCGATTTCTCTCCAGCTCATGATTCGATGTTAAGAGTTAATTATGACTGAGGTATGGCATTGATTCATCTTATGATTTTTCAACAAAACAAATTAATTAGACATGCAGCCTATTTTGAAATTTAAGTTGTGGGCTAGTTCTTGCGTCAATTATTACCTATTGAATTACTTAAAACTTCATTATGCAAATGTTGAATACATATTTGCATTCTTTTTATTTCTTTAATTTGTTCACCAACATTATCTTATGTTCAAATGATGCATTTCTAAGGAAAAAAATCAATTAATCGGCATCATTTAGTTTTTCTTTTTCTCATTTACTTTGTTTTTTGATGTGTTTGTGCTGTTCTTGGAACGCATTCCCAAGTTTTAGTCATTTTGGTCACTTACTCTGGTCTCCATGGGCATGGACCTTCAATTTCTAATCATAATTACCGATCACCTTCTGTTTTGTTCTTTAGAGAATTGCATGCACACTCTCAAAGTCCACTTTGCTATTGATTCTATCAACTATATAGCAAATACTGAAATTAATTTGGTGGAGAAAAATGAATGTTATGGAGATCAATTTAATTTTTCACCTAAAAAGGTTATATCAGTCATTATGGCCATCAAGACTAGCTTTTTGGCTAATTTTGTGTTGGCTAGAGCCCGATGCAAGGTTTAATCCGATTTAAATAAAGAATGTAGCTTTTTTTTAGTTCAACGATAGAAAAATATTCGAATTACGTATTTTATTTATAAATTAAAAAAAATCCATAAAATAGGTGAGAGTACATCTCCATCCAAGTAATAATACCTTTCATCTGGCCATCTCAGTAAGGAGGTTAAAAACTCAAAGTGTTGTCCCTCTATTTATTACATTGGTCGAAGCAAATCTTTATCTTTAAATAATATCAAATTAGCCCTTCAACCCTACTTCCCTTGGAAGGAAATCAAGCCCCTTAATTCAATTCAACTAATAACCAAGTGTTGTTTCTGACTTAATTGAACAAAGGATTTCAAGTTATACTTAATTGGAATTTCAAAGCATTATCTCTCTCGCGGGTAATAGCATCATTCACTTGGATTTTTTTTATTAACGTTGATGTACAGGACAGCCTGCGTGTATTTATATAGAGTTTATTGCTTTCAAAAAACAAATGTGATGTATGCTGTCAGGGGAAGAAGATGAAGATTTCTTTGACGGGCTGGTAATTTTGCATTCCCTTCATCATAGCCTCTTCTTTTTCTCCTAGAGAGAAATTAAAAAAATGTGTATAATCATTTGATATAAATTATGTAGGACATACCGAATTTCACCCAGGAATGATGAAAAGATGACTTTTTCGCAGCTTAAAATGGAATTTAACCTGAACGCCTCACTGAGGACGTTAATTGAGGACCAATCTGCTCATAAAATATTATGATAAGGAAGATAAACTGCTGCAGTACTAAGCATAGATTAGTATCATTCCTTCTAGTTAATTGCCTGATTAATTAGTTTTTATATCATTTTCCTTTTCTTTTAGGTATTGACCCAATCAATCCTCTCTCCGGCTCCCTTATACTTCCATATCTTATTGAGATTGTGCACTCCCATGTCAGTTTATTTTGTGAAAAAATGCGTGCTCATATATGGGTCAAATTCCACGATCCTTGCCTAGTATAAAAATTAAAGAAGAAATCCACTGTATTCATTTAATTCTCGTAGAATGTCTATTGGATTATTTTTATTATTATTAATATCCATCCCGTTAATTTGCTTTATTTAATCTCTTTATCTGAGGCATGAGCCAAAAAATCCATCTAAAATATTAAGGGGAAAGATTATATATATATATATATATATATATATATATATCCAATTCTACAGCCTAGCTAGCATGTATAGTTTGAAACTATTATAGGATTCTCTTTTATTAGTGAGTCTCGGTTTCTGCACGTCATTTTCTCTAACCCCACCACTAATCTCTTTCTCTCAATCTCTCAAAGCAAACAAACTTGGGGCAAAGGTTGACAAGAAAGAAAGGGAAAATAAAGACTTGTTAAAAGACAAAACAAACAATACATCTTTCAAAACACCAGCCATATACATGAAGCGCAAAAGCTAGCTTTCCCACATAAAGTGTGGATATAACCCATCTCGGGAGAGAACTCGAGGAATACCCACAAGATGGGTTTACGGAGCTACCATGTAGAGGACAGCAATCTTTGCTTTCAAGCTCCAAATTTCATTGAATGGCTCAAGCCATCTCCGAGCTCTCCTTCTTCATCTTCTTCTTCTCTTTCTTCTGTAACTACTCAACAAGTTCAGCCCGCAAATCCCATGAGCATACTGAAACTTGCAAGCTTTTTCCCACCTCAACAGCAAGAATCAACGAAAGAGACAATTCAATGCTTGCCTCTTCTAAACAGGTTGACCGAGAAGAAGACATTAAAAGAGGAAGAAGTTATGGAAATGCAAGAGAGTACTGTTGGAGTTAAACGAGAGAAGGTCACAGTGGCTTTGCACATTGGATTGCCTAACAGCGGAGATTCTGAAGTTGAGACTGAGGTTTTTGAGCTCAAGGAAGAAATATCCATGAAGAAAAAGTTGCAGGGATACTCTTTCAACTCGGAGAGTAGGTTTTGGATCCCAACGCCTGCACAGATCCTGGTCGGGCCCATGCAGTTTGCTTGCTCTATATGCAGCAAGACCTTCAATAGGTACAATAACATGCAGGTTAGTAAATTAATTCTCAGCGATTCTCTTCCTAATCTTTTATTTTGTTTACCGATCAGTCTTCTCTTCGGCCCATGAAGGATTCAAGCATATATAGAATCACACGAGTTCTTTAATTAATCTCTTCAACCTTTTCTATCATATCTCCCCAGTTTCATTTTGTTTTCATAGGTTTACGCATGTATCTAACTTGAATTGAATTCAGTTTATGTAAACTTTAATTTCTTGCCACAGGGGGGGAAATATGGGGAAAGTACATCAGAATTGTACTTTTTGGAGGGACAGACAACAAACTGTTTTTTTTTCTAATAATAGTTTTATCTTTATTTTTATAGTAGGACAGACAACTAACTAATTAACACAAATTATATGTGGAGAAAATAGGGAGAGGTTGATACTTAAATCAAGGATTATTTGAACCTGATTATGGTAAAAAAAAATATAAGAGGCATGATAAATAAACACTAGTGCCTCAGAACAAAAAATAAAACAGTGCAAGAATACTTAGGATCATACGAGACTCTCTTCTTCTTTTTTTGGTAAAGAGAGCTTTTCTTTGAGGTATATCTATAGTAAGTTGACGATGTTAGTGATCCTAGACCAAACAAGTCATTTGGTATACTGAAATCGGACATTAGAATCTCGGCCAGATAGTATAACTTTCATCACAAACATATATTTTTGTTTTTATCAAAAAGGATCCGTTAAGCTCCAAGCAATTAGCTTGTAGAAAAGGTACGTAGATCAGTTAAGGTAGCATAGGATGCCAGCTCAAACAAGAAGAACATGTAAAAATTGATCAAAAGATAGCAGAGATTTCTTTTTCGTTTTCTTCTCTTAATAAAAGCTTCTGGCTAATTGGATGATCATCTTATATTTCCATCTTTAAAGCATGGCATTTGATCATCTTTGCTGTTGTTTTATTGATAATTAAGCATTACTCATAAAATAAATTATTATAGAGGAGAAAATGAATCATAAATGTGCCCCCCTTCACCTAAGCAAAGATTTCTTCTATCATTGCATCGTCTTTGGGTGGAAAGATAGAAGAAAGTTATTTACGGTGAGTGGAAATTTGGTAGACTTTATAAAAAGATGGGATGAGAAGTTGAAAAATGATGAGAGGGCAAGATAAACTATACAGGCATGCAGTTGTAAAATTGTCTAAAGATATATAAAGAGAAGGTGGGGATGAAGGCTACGACTTTGGATACTCTTCCTTTAATTATGATTCTTAACCTTTAATTAAGTAAAGATTAATGATTCACAACTTTTGGCTAGCTAGAAGAACAGAAATGAGTAATGATATGAGTTAATTTCTACTCGTGCAAGATTGAATCAATGCAAATTAAGAGAGAATGAGGCAGTATTATAGCAAGATTAATCGTAATCAAGTGGCTACTTTATTTTTCTTGTGTGCAGATGCATATGTGGGGGCATGGGTCCGAGTTTAGAAAGGGACCGGACTCACTTAAAGGAACTCAGCCAGCAGCCATGCTGAGGCTACCATGCTACTGCTGCGCGCTGGGGTGCAAGAACAACATTAACCATCCAAGAGCTAAACCATTGAAGGATTTCAGGACCCTTCAAACCCATTACAAAAGAAAGCATGGCGCCAAGCCATTTCTGTGTCGAAAATGCAGCAAAGCATTTGCTGTTAAAGGGGATTGGAGAACCCATGAAAAGAATTGTGGGAAGTTATGGTACTGTACTTGTGGATCTGATTTCAAGCACAAAAGATCGCTCAAGGATCACATTAGGTCTTTTGGAAAGGGTCATTCTCCTCACCCATCTCTTGAAGGTTTTGAAGATGAAAAGGAATGCATCACCGGATCCGAAGATGAATTTGCACGTTAGGGTGCGGGGGGAAATACTGAAGGTTTTTTTCGATTTTCTGCTTGATATATATGGTGTTTTAAAAACTAGCCCTAGCTGCTAGCTAGCTAGGCTTATCTAAGCTTGTGCTCAGTAACAAAAAATTCTCAAGAACATGCATGATCAGGCACACAAGGGAGCGGTTTGCTACGGAGCACTTGCTGGGCGATGAGCAATATAATAACTTTACACAATTTGCAATGTAATAACGGATTGCCTCAGGTGGTGAAGTGGATGAATTTTCGTCTCTTGGAGATCACCCAAACTAAGTTGCTATGTTGAAGCCTTTGTTGGCAGAAAATTTGTCTACTTCATTGCTAGCTATATATTGTACTCTTAATCTAAACATGGGCATTGGAGTAATCTTAATCGGTTTTATTGCTGTTTGTGTTCTTGCTACGTTGTATATGTTTAATCTAATCTGCTTTGAGATCTAGTTTCTCTGTCGGTTATTTCATCTTAACTAAATTGCAGCTAGCTAGATATATTGTTTCAGAAACTACCATTCTTACCGAATTTTAAATATATGCTGAGACAAATTACATACGAATATATATATATATATATATACACACACATATATAGTGTGAAACTATTTTCAAAGCCAAGATATAAGCCAAGTTTCTAAGATTCCAACCCGGTGGGCACAGCAAATCATATTCAACAACCGGGTATAACATCAACTAGAGAATGATTAGGCATTAATTAAGCTTGAAAGGTGAGCTCTGTAGACTTTATGGTCGATCCCTGGAATGGAAAATGAAAGAAAACCAACCCACGAAAAGGGTTTGGGTTTGCTTATATGTGTGAATATAAGATATCCACCATGACTTTTTTCAGAGAAGACATAAGAGCATGATGATCACGACACACAAATACACAGGGAGAGTTTAAAGAGAGTTCCTTTTGAGGCAGCTTGACCACCTAAAAAGTTGAAGGGGAAAATGTGAGAGGGCCGTGCTTTGAATTTTTTTATGAAGATAAGGACCTCCCACTACGTTTTGTCGGGGGCAAAAGAGAGATTTAATGGTGATGAGAAAACTACTTTCTTTACCGCCATTGTTAGAGCTTGAAGGTGGCTATATAAATTCCTCCTCAGCTACGTACCTGCGTAGAGATATATGAAGCCATGTATTATGTACGGATCATCCAGTTTTGTTAAATGTACCCGGCCTTCATTAATTAACACGATGATTTCATTGATTTGGAACCTAATCAAAAGTAAAATAAAAACCACTGCTGACTTTGATAAATCCATACGATTTGATGACATAATGCACCGGTGTAATTGATTTAATTTATGTACGGATTAGCCATATAATATGGTTTTAGTTTAATTTTGATAATCGAGTGGTGTTGATTGCTAGTCAAGGTTATCTTTTTCTAAGCAGAGAATTTATGTATTTGTTGTATTACGATGTCAGCGATAAATAATTCTCGATAAAGACGAGATTTGAACTTAAAATTCTGACCTTTTTGCATTTGAATTATATGTATTGATAAACAATTATTGTTTTTGTTTTGCTTCTTCATGCTTGAGCTTTAACATAAGACCTGTTTCTTGTCTCTTTAGTACATGCATGGGTGTTACTATATATGTCGGTGTTGATCTAGCTTTTTATGTCGTTTTCCCTACGTCTTGATAATATTTTAAAATAATTAATAAATACCTAGGAGCAAACATAATATTAAACATATCCCCGAGGTGGTGGCCTAGCGGCTGGTGCTTGGGATCTGCTTCGGCAGGGTTCGAGTCCGGGAAACAACCCCTCCTCGTAAGAGCCTGGGACAGCCGGAGGTTTATGCATGCCCTGGGCCCACAAAGTACACTTTCCGGGTCATGTGGTTCCCCGTTCCTATATGATATCCAAAAAAATAATATTAAACATATATATATAAATGCAGGCATGCACCCGAGGGCATGCATATTGCTTGTAAGAGATGGTAGCATACATGTCCTGCCAAATTAAGAACCATTTAATTCAATAAATAAAATTAATTATGAAGTGGACTATAGTGTTTTTGTAAACTTTTTTTAAGGATTGTTTAATCTTTATTTAGTCAGCTTTTGCAAGCTGAACACCTTGACAAAAGCGATAGTATGTCCAAACATACAACGTTACAAATATCCTTTGGTCTAAGAAAGAATTAATAAACCACCTGCCTCGACTTCGTTCGAATTCATTTATCTATAATAATGATAAAAATCTACTAAAATATTGAAAATAGATATTTTAATATTTAATTTAATTTTTATTTATTCATTTAAAGTCAAATATCAGTGGTTATATTGACTTGAAAGGCACACGTTGAGCAACCAAAAGGTCCTGAAAAGAGTCCATGTCCGCTAATTAAGAGACTTGACTCATCATCAGAACTGGCTTGTATTTGATAATTATATTGGGCCAGGCCCGATAAGCTCAAGTCGGAGAGGCCCATCACATGGCCTCTCTCTTCGACTTCGCATAGAGCGATGCTGAGGCCCGTTGCTTTCTTTCTTTCTTTCTTTCTGAAAATAACGTGAGACGTATTTTAGATAAATCTATTTATGATCTTATTTCAATTTCACTATAAATAAATAAATAAACAATTGATATTTAATTAGAATCAAATCTATCAAAATAAAACTTTAATAATCAAAATAAAATTATAAAAAATAAACAGTATCATCCCATGACCACGTGTTATAGATTTTTAGTAAAAACACACACACACACATATATATATATATATATATATATATATATATATATATATATAAAAAAAGATTATGAACAACATTTTGTCGACACGAAGCATAAACTTGCCAAGCCGTTTGGATAAAACCTGTAATCCTCGCTGACTATTTGACTATTGATTTGACTTGAAGTTAAAATTAAATGTGCCTAGTAAATACTTTTATATATAAAAAATATTTTTAAATTGAAAAGGTTTTTCAAATGTAATTAATATTTTCAAGACTAAACCCAAGAGGGTTGGCCTGGCGGTAGGAGGCCTGGGACGGGGAGTGTGCTCCTTCCACATCTCAGGTTCGAATCCCACCAGGTGCAAATAACTCCTTTGGACCAGCGGACTTGGGCGAAGCCCATGAATTAAATGGTTCTTCTGGCTTGCCGCGGTGCAGTTGGGCCATGGGATTAGTCAGGCCCCAGCGGGTCTGGATTATCCATTAAAAAAAAAATATATATATATTTCAAGACTATAATTTCAGAATCATAAAATTAAATAAATAAATTTCAATCTTCCCAAACACACTTTAAGAATCATTTAATAACATAAATAAACATACCAGCAACTTTACCAGGCTACAGAAATCGCAGAAATCGCAACAGCACACCTACCTCCCACCCACCCGAGCCAAAACCATGACCTCAAAGAGAAACCCATCAACAAGAAGCACAGTGACATGTTTTTACTAGTGACTTTTTGTGAGTGTTTTTTTAATATTATTTTTATTTAAAAATATATTAACATTATTTTTTTAAAAAAATTATTCACCACTTTGGGAATCGGGACACGCACGTTTCGATCCAAAGCACATGAAAGGCTTATTAAATCGATGGTTTTTACGGCACTCTCTATCAAACCTGTGGCTCTTTACCTGCCATGAGAAAAAGAAAGATCATGTGCTGTTTTTCTTCCTTTCTCTCTGCGAATATGTGTCATTATTAAAATAGTAAAGTGCTGATTAAGAATGGATTTTTTTCTTCATCAATCAATACTTGTTGGAAAGAGTAAAATGGAATCAGCCGGCCATGGCAGAAACCAGAGTATAAAACAAGTGAAACCATCAAACACTAGCCTTGAACACCTGGGGCTGTCCCTCCACGCAACCACTCCAAAATCTCTATAAATATGCAGCAGGATCTTGCTAGTTTCATCAGTCTAAACGTACCCTCTAACTCCTTTCGTTAATCAGCCAGCGTTGATCTGCTCACTTATCTCTTACGTACGATGATGTCTAAGAATGTCGTAGCCCAGTCTCCTCTTCCGAGAAACAGCGTAGCTTCACTTGACCAAAAGCTGGCCATGGCGAAGCGCTGCTCTCACGGTACCCACCCAGCCTGCCCCTTTTAGTTTACTTGGTGGTAGTTTCTAATGCAAGTTAAATTTGTAAGACTAATTTGTTTTTGGTGGATGATCAATAGAAGGAGTAGTTGCAGGAGCCAAGGCAGCTGCGCTGGCTACCATTGCCACCGCCATCCCGACTGTAAGCCGATCATCCTTTATTCAACTCATTACAAAAATCAATAATTCAATCAGTAAATAACAAGAGGGTTCTTTTATATATTTTCTTATGAAGTCTAGTCTCTGTTTATATAACATGTAGCTGGCGAGTGCAAGGATGCTGCCATGGGCAAGAGCCAACCTGAATCACACAGCTCAAGCTCTTATAATCTCAACAGGTGATTAATTAATTAGTTGTTATCTAATCAAACAGACATTATCCACTTGGTAATCGTTGTTTTCTTCTTTTATTGATGAAATTGTACATTTCCATGCAGTTGCTGGAGCTGCATACTTTATAGTTGCTGACAAGACTGTTCTTGCTACTGCAAGAAAGAACTCCTTCAGGAATCCCAGCTCTAACAGAGAGGCGTGATGACTTAATTTTTAATCTACGGTCTTGATTATTTAGACCTTGTTCGTAGTTCATCAATCTATTTGCCTGAGAAGCGATCGTATTTGTAAACCATCATCATCATCTATATGTATGCATAAACAAAGATGGAGTTCACATTTTCAGCCTGCGAAAGTATTTATTGTTTTCTTGTAAAATTAAAACTCAAGTGGAGATTATGATCGATCTCATGTCAAATATTGAGAAGAACAGCAACGTTCACTTCTACCAAATAGTGATGAAGAAGAAGAGGAATAGATCTAGAAACAGCTGAAAATAAGTAAATTTGTAGGCTGGGTGTAAAAGATGTTTCTGTTGAGAGGTCCCAGAGTAATATTATAACAAGAATTAACCCCTCTCAGACCACCATTGGAAGCCCACAGAGTTCTTACAAAAGCACCGTTTTACTACAGTTATAAGTTCCAGTACAGAACGTGGGTCAAATGGCGAGTTGAGTGGATAACTCGCGAGTTAATCGGTCAACTAGGATTTATTTTAAAATGATGTTTTCTTACAGTTGATTTAGATGGATGAATTGAATTCTGAGTTAACTTGGGGGGATATTTTTTGTCTATATATATACTAAAATAATATTTTTTTTATTTTTTTTTAAATACTTTTTATATCAACATATTAAAACGATACAAAAAAAATAAAAATAATTATTATTTTTAAAACACAAGCATAAACCTCAAAATAATCACTATAAATCTCATAGCATCAACTTTATGTCCCATAGCATTGGATTGGCATCACTACTAAAGATAAACCAAATGATCCATTCTATTTTTATTGCAATGTTATCAATTACATCATATTTTGTTTGGATGACTTGTATATTTTATTTCAGTTCAAAAAACAGAAATAAACTAAAATAAATTTTATCTCGTTTGAAATCTCGGTATGCTCTATAAATTCCATTCAAATTCCAGTCGAAATATTTTGGTTTGTTCTATCCATTTTATTTTGGTAAAATGGTATTTTTTTTAAAAAATAATGTTTAGTTTTACATTAACAATCATATCTCTTGATCCGATCGTTGAATTAAACTAAAATTTTACAAGAAGACTTTTGGCATAATGATATATCTCGGGTTAAAATTTTAGAGCAATTAAAAATTAGAAAGATCTTGCGAGATTATTGGTGACATTCTTGTATTTTCGTTCATATTAATATTTTTGTTCAGAAAAATTATTTTATGTGTTTTTTTATATTATTTTTTTCTCAATTTATTATTCAAGAATGAGTTTCATAACTTGTTTTGATGAGTTTTATTTAGAGTTATTATGGTCTTATAATCCATGTCATAAATTTAGAAGGCCAACCTAGATTAACCCAGGTCGATTGAATATATTATTATCTACATTTTTTTATATAAAAAATGTTATCTTGAATTGTTTTTAGTAAGATTATATTTTTAACAATTGTTCATATTATCTTTGGACTTGTCAAGTCAATCAAGTCATATTGATTCAACTTTTATGAACAGAAAAATCCAAAATAACATGTCAAAAGAATATGAAATCAAAACAATTTATTTCAATTGATAAAATAAAACAATAATTGGAATGAAATTAATAAAAAATATATTTTTTTTTAAAATGAATACAAAACCATTTACCATATAAATTTTGTAAATTACTCTTCAATCTTCTACAATTAAGAAGACGCTTAAAAAATAAATAAAGCAGGAAGAGACTAAAAATCACTAATCACCTTGAAATATTCTTAATTTTTCGTATAATTAAAACTTTAATTTTAAAATAAAAGCTAAACAAAATACAAACAGATCAGAAACATCCTCTTACAATAAACTGCGACTAACCATCCTGAGTTTTGTTGCTCTAATTAAAGTCTTGTATATAGAATTGAAAAACTATTCTCCGCAAAAACATTTAGGGAAAATATGTCAGCTCTTCGTGCATTATTGATTAAAATACAAACAATTCCTGAATAAATTTATCAGTTTTTAGATAAATTGAAGATAAAATCAAACCATGCCCCAATGGGCTCATGCAGAGACTAAAGAAACCAGATGAAACTCCCATAACGTTAAAGTAACAGTTTAGATCACCACCTGTCAACGATTGAAGATGTTAAAGAAACCCGATTGGATTAGTGTCAAGTTCTTACACCCCTTGATACACATGTCGTGTTTCGAGGAAGACAGAGCATGAAGAGCTACGAGGTTAGTAACAGAGCTATCAATACACGTGTCTAGCTTAGAAGGTCGTGTCATTACAAAAACCTGGGTATAATAATGTCAAGTAAAAAGGGTCTATAAAGTTTGTCTAGCTATATTGTTTTGGTATATTGAAGTACGAGTAAGATTCGGTTTTAGTGTTTGTAGCTGATCGAGTTTGTGTGTAGTCATCTAGAGAGATGAAGGTTGGTTCCTTTTCCTTGAAATTTTCATCTTGGTTACCTCAAATTAATGGAATTTAATTCCTTGTTTTTTATTTGGTTAATGTTTTCAATTTTCAATATCTCATTGTTAGTATATTGTGCGTATTGAAATGTAAGATATATATTGTTTGATTACAGCAGGTTAGGGACTCTGTAATTTTGTATACTGTACTAACACTACCTGCACGCATGTGTTTAAAGGTCCATGAAACAAGATCTCAAGCTCATGCACCATCTGATGAAAGCAGGATAATGACAAGGAAGCAGAAGGTTGTTCAAAGCAAGGTACATGAAGGAGAACAATCACAAAAGAAGAAGGCAAAGAATGGAAAGGATCAAAATGATAGTACAAATGGGAAATCTGAGGATAAAATTGCTAAAGAGTATGAAGAGTTTTGTAAAGTAATCGAAGAGCACCTTTCTGTTGAACAAATGAGAGAAATCTTGGATATGGATGAGCAAGATTCCTCCTCTGGCTCTGATGGTGTCGTCACTACCAAATGGCAAGTCAATCCCAGCCTAATTGGAAAACTCTTAAGAGTATGAGAACTGGCTGGGTATTATCACTGATAATGTTGACTTTTTTTTCTTTCTTTGTTTTTTTGGGGGGGACAGCCAAGATGTGCTCTTTTTTGGGCCACTGGACAAGTGCCCATTATGCAGCAGCAATTTGGAATTTGATGGTAAAAGGTATTCTTGTAAAGGGTTTTACAGTGAGTGGTCTAGTTGCACATTCAAAACAAGAACTCCACCAAGGAAAGAGGAGCCACTCAAATTACCTGATTCTGTTCTCAACTCCTCAATTGCAGAAGTAACTTTCACTTGTATCACGGAAAATTTTTGTTTTGTACTTCCACTTTCGTTTTGTTGATTGTTCTTGTTCTTGAATACTTCAGTTGCTAAAGAAGCATCAGGATCCCAGTGGCCGGCCTTGTCAGGATGCCCCAATTAAACATTTGGCAGGAATAGTGGTCTCTTTATCAGGCCGTCTTTCGCGAACACATGTATTTTCGTTGTTCTAATTGTTGGTACTGTGGTTTCCTGGTATATCTGCATTGCTAATTGGATTTGAACTTGTGTTGGTTTATGCAGCAATACTGGAAAAGGGAGATTGAGAAACATGGAGGGAAGGTTTCTAGTTCAGTCGAAGGTAATTAATCCACTCTGGAAAGTTTGGTTTACGAGTTTGCATGGATTCTTGTGCTGATATCATATCTCTCACCAACATTTTTTAACTCCGCAGGCATTACTTGCCTAGTTGTCTCTCCTACTGAGAGAGAACGTAGTGGTTCTACGAAGCTTGCCAATGCCCTGTGAGTTAAGAAATCTGTTTAGGCTTACGACTGTATCTGAATATGGGATATTCCTGCTCTCAAACAAATCTCTAATGCAGAGCATTTGGTCTTTGGTGTTTCAACAAGCTAAATTAACATGCTTTTTCCATTCATACAGAATACGGTCTCTGTATTAATTAGTTTTCATCATGGATTTCTCTTATAATATGTGTGTGTGTGTGTCAATCACTGTACTTAAAATGTGATTTACTAAAAAATTTGGGATCATCAGCTTCTAAGGCTGCATTATTTTTTTCGTGAAGGGAGGCGGGCATACCTGTAGTGAAGGAAGAATGGTTGCTTGACAGCATTGAAAAACAAGAACCGCGGCCGATGGAAGCATATGACGTTGTTTCTGATCTTTCTGTGGAGGGAAAGGGAATTCCATGGGACAGACAAGATCCCAGTGAAGAGCCTCTGGAGTCTATTTCAACAGAAGTAAAGGGCTTGTTACTCTTAGCTTCTAAAGAGGGCTCCTGGGAAATAAATCTTCTCCTAATCAGCAGATTGTTTCTGTGCGTTTCAGCTCAAACTATATGGCAAGAGAGGAGTCTACAAAGATACTAGATTGCAGGAACGTGGTGGACAGATATTCGAGAAAGATGGGATATTGTACAGCCGTGCCTTTTCACTTTGTGACCTGGGCCGAGGACTGAACGAGTACATAATATGAAAGAACTGTTGTCTTAATTGATTTTCTATAACTACCTGAGCTTATGTTTCATGTGAACTGATGTAGGTATTGTATCATGCAATTGATCACGGTACCAGACAGTAACTTGCATTCCTACTACAAGAAGGGGAAAGTAGGTGACGATGCAAATGCGGTAGAGAGGCTTGAAGAATGGGAAAATGTGGACAATGCTATTAAAGAGTTTGTCAGGCTCTTTGAGGAACTTACAGGAAATGAGTTTGAGTCATGGGAAAGAGAGAAGAAATTTGAGAAAAAACGACTCTGTTTCTATCCGATTGACATGGTAAAAAAATGCTTCTGTTATAGCTCACTGAGTGGATTAATTTTCTACTTTGCTTTTTCTTATATATATATAGATGGATCGTTGCTCGATTGGGAATTTTGTTTTGGATAGGATGATGGTGTGGATGTGAGACATGGAGGGCTTGGTCTAAAGCAGCCAGTAGTTGCAGCTGCGCACAGCAGCCTTGAACCCAAAATTGCTTATTTTATGAAAATTCTGTGCAGTCAGGAGATATACAGGTATGACCCTTCTATAGATAGTTCCATCTCCATCTGTTTTCTGCACAAGTTCTTTTGGTTTAGATCATCTTGGTTTTTGTTTGGCAGGTATGCTCTAATGGAGATGGGTTTAGACTCTCCCGACTTGCCAATGGGGATGCTTTCAGATTTACACCTGGAAAGATGTAAGGGTTTTCCTTTCGTTTCTACCCTTTCCTTTTCTTTTTCCCTCACGAATAACAAGCTAATCTCATCAGGTGAGGAGGTCCTGCTTCAGTTTGTAAAAGCTGTGAAGTCAATGAAAGAGACAGGACAAAAGGCAGAGGCTGTTTGGTCAGATTATAGCCAAAGATGGTTTACTCTTCTGCATTCGACTAGGCCTTTCATCTTCAGAGACTATCAGGATCTTGCAGATCATGTAAGCCAACCCAAGCTTCCTATAACTTCTAAAGTCCCTCTAAATTGGACACTAATGCACGATTGCGGATTGGATTTTTAGGGGGCAGCGGCATTTGAGACTATCCGAGACATAAATGTGGCATCATGCCTTGTAGGAGACATGTCTGGCTCAGCCCTAGATGATCCTTTGTCAGATAGATACAAGAAATTGAGCTGCTCAGTTTCTGCACTAGAGAAAGATTCTGATGACTACAGGATGATTACGAAGTACCTGGAAACAACTTATGAACCAGTCAGGGTTGGAGACATGGTGAGATTACACATCTTACTATCGCTTAATGCAATCATTTCTGATCAATACCATGTTATTAAATTTACAGTGTTTTATTTGTTGATGTAGGACTATGGAGTAGCAGTTGAGAATATTTTTGCTGTGGAACCAAGTGCTTGTCCTTTGGATGAAATAAAGAAGTTGACAAACAAAGTCCTGCTATGGTGTGGTAAGATTTCAGTCCGAATCTGCTCTGCATCCTTGTTCTAGCAGGGATTACTACAAACTTTAGTTTATTGCTCTCTTAGGCACTCGATGCTCAAGCATGTTAAGGCATCTGCAAAAAGGGTTTCTGCCATCAGTCTGTTCTCTTCCTGTCCCCGGTTACATGGTAATATCAATGGCTTACAATTTAAGCATGCATCGATATTCTAATCTTGGCATTGAAATATTTTTGTTTGGCTTGCAGTTTGGGAAGGCAATTGTTTCTTCTGATGCTGCTGCGGAAGCTGCAAGGTATGGTTTTACTGCAGTAGATAGGCCCAGAGGATTTTTAGTTCTAGCTGTTGTTTCTCTTGGGGATCAGATCATCGAAGTTAAAAGTCCACCGGAGGTATGTTAATGTTATTTCCATCTTGATTGGAAAAAAATGGCTATAACTCTCCTGGAATCCTGAAACTTTGTTTCGATAGACGCAGGATACGAAGTCATTGGAAGAGAAGAAGCTTGGAGTGAAGGGATGGGGCAAAAAGAAAACAGATGAATCTGAACATTTTATATGGAAGGATGACATCAAAGTTCCTTGTGGCCGCTTGATTCCATCAGAGCATGGAGACAGCCCTCTTGAATACAATGAATATGCTGTTTATGATCCAAAACAGGTATAATATTCTGAAAATACAGCTTACAAGCAAGTTTCGGTGACAGCAGCTTCTTTTATTCGGTATTTACTTTTGTGAAATGTTTGAGTTTCAGACGAGCTTAAGGTTCTTGGTGGAGGTCAAGTACGAGGAGATGGGTGCTGCGCTGGGAACCGCAGAGCCTTGAGAAAAGGGAAAGGCCATGAGCGAGCTGGGCAAAGAACAAAGAAGGGTTCTGTACAGACCTTTTGTCTTTATTGCCTCTTTTTGCCATCTTCTTGGGTGGGGCTTCGGGGTAAAATCAGAAGCTTTTCAATGGCGGTGGATGGTGAAGGATTTTGTGCTGTATAATAATCATCAGAACCTGTGCTTTAAATTGTTATTAGAACAGCATATCAGTCTGTAGCCTTTCTACTTCTGGGGTGAAGCGCAAAATTTCTTGGTTCATCTCTGAGTGGATCATTTGGCAATAAAAAACTTATCGAAGTGAAAATACATATTGCTAATTTTATTCTTTCTGGAGATTTTATTTCTAATAATATTATTTTATTTTTAATATCAACACCAAGTTAACGTGATTTATCATCACTTCTGAATGTTCCAATCAACTTCACAAGTTTAACTTCATAAAGGCAGTGCAAATTTGACAAAATCTTTCAGATTCATAACCTGCACGTGACTTCAAGGTGACAAAATTATTCATGTTGAAATATTACTCCAGATTTTCCCAACAGTTAACCCACAGTGGTATCTTCATATCTAAGCTACGATAAACAATTATTGATACGATAACTAAAAGAGAGCACTGTTATGCATCAAAGCTTGAAGAACTCAACAGGAGCATTTTAGATATTGCCCTAGAGTATCTTAGACAGTACAGGGTCAGCATATGAGACAGAAATCTTCGACTACTGTGTTTTCATAACCAGCTCGTAGAGCCAACAACAATACAGAAAATTGAGCTTGACAACTAATCAATCAATCCCACATAAACAAAAGATTCAGCATTTGAAAGATCATTGATAAACCATAGCAGTAGGAAACTTGAAGGTGCCCGTAATGAAGGGTATTGCCTGTGGATTGTTGACCAAATCGTGATAAAGATCATACTCTGCCTCGTAATCATGTAGCTTAAGCTCAGCCTTTTGATTAGTATGATAATGGTGCCTGGCTGAAGCTGATTTTCCAAACCCAAAAATACTAACTTTGTCACAAATCCCTACTGCCAGCATCACAGCTTGCAAGCCCGATGAGTAGTGGAACATGGAACCATCATGAACTGAGCACCATTCATCCAATGGCTTCCTTGTCTCCTCCACAAATCGTTTCAGCGAATAATATTTCACAATCCTTGCACACAGCACATCAAAGCGCGGATCAGTGACAATCAAAGGCGCGTTGTGAGAAGAATTACAAACAGTATAGTCCAAGAAATGTGTTGGTTGACAAATATAAATAACCATAGGGACATTAGCCCCATATGGATGACAAAAACAACCTTGCCTCCTTCCACAAAGATGCAAAATATTGCTATTTATAAAAGAAAAATTAGTTTTGACCCCCACATTTCGTTCATATCTCTCCGTCCTCGCATTGTTTAATCGGATTACAATCTCATGACCATCAATCAACTCTCCATATTCTTTCTGCATCAAAATCCCACTATTCCCAACTACAGCACAAGAACCATACCGCCTTTCAGAAACCACCAATCCATTATGCCTATCGATAGGACCCTTCACAAGCCCTATTAATTCATCCATTATTTCAGGCTGATACCTCTTCTTTCGCGACCAATCATGTAAAACCCTCCTGAAATCTAACCAATTCCTATGAAACTGAGGGGACCTGAGCATTGCTAAAACACCCTTGGACGTTCTCGCTTTAACACTATACCCATACCTTCCTCGACTACCAAATCTCCCTTTTAATAACTCTTCTATTTCATGCTTGGCTTGTGCTTCTCCCACATCAATAGCCGCGTATTTCAGCAACGTGGAATTAAAAACCGGAACTTTGTTCCGTAAAACCAAACTGGGTTCCTCCACCTCGATGGAGCTAAAGCCGCCACCGCGTCGGACTAGGATCTTTGAACTGAGGGTCAGAGAAAATATAATGAGCAGTAGAATGCTAAGAAGTGGAGGAGCTGAACTTTTCATTGGCACGGTGAAATCAGAAAACCGGGTTGTGGGCACTGCTTAATTTTCAGAGTATTTGTATCAGATTATTTTTTAGTTCCAAGAAATATATGCATCACAAGAGAAATCAAGAAAGTCTAAAGATCAATAATAAAAATGAAATCTTGGATGAGTTAGTACTTAGTACTAGAACAAAAACACGTTTTTTTTTTCTTTCTTAGAAAAAACTCAAAAATAAATATTCGAAAAGAAAGCTTGACGTCACACGAAAGTGAAATAGGAATTGCAAGAAGGAATAATTTGGGAGTGGAGAGGTTTGGTTCAGAGATGGGAATTTCATGACTGGCTGTGGAGTGAAAGAAGAGGAGGAGGAGGAGAACTGTAAATTTCGTTGTGTTTTTTGTTGGGAAATTGTGATCAGATTCTTCTGTTGTTTTTATTGGTTCATGATGGAATTATATTGCGTTTTAGTCCTTGTTCTTTTTATATTTTTATGAGTTAATTCTTCTAGTTTAAAACTTATAAGCGATTGCTTTGATCAAAGTTGATTGTTAATTCTTTTTTTATTAACATAACACGATGTGTTTTTACTTGAATACCAAAGAAGATTTTATCTAATTGATAGGATATGATCAGGAAATTTACTAAGCTTGTACTTTTATATTTTATGTTATTTGTTTTATTAAATACTATAAAAAATATCTAATTTAGAGGTTTAATATGTTAAGTGAGGTTACGAATATGATTTATATTATTCTTTAACATACTTTTTCAATGGAAAATCTTTTAAACTTGAAACTTGCACAAAATATATATTATTTCATACTTGATTTTTATCAAATAGAATGCGGGTTGTGATATTTGAATTTATGATTAGATTCTGATATTATATTAAATAATTATATTTAAAAAAAATATTAAATAAAATCAGGGTATAATTTATGTTATTTTTTAACAAATAACTAACGTAAGCTAAAAACAAATTACTGCTGCTTTGTTTTCATTTTATTTAATATCAAAAGCTTTTATGCTAACCCGGCCAATATATCAGATTCTTTTTCTTGTTGAATCTCTCGTCTATTTCATTTTTAGAGGGGGGGGGGGAAGGTCATCTCGTGTTGAAAATGACGTTACCTTTCGTTATTTGTTAGACTTTTCTTCCTGTTTAATCGTAAGGCTTTCTTATGGTCTTGTGATTATTACAAGATAGAACTTCTGTAGAGATTTGTCATGTGGTTTTCACCGATTGACTGCTATAGTTGTGCTTATTTTTAAAATATTTTTTATTTCAAAATATATTAAAATGATTTTAAAAAAAATTTATTTTTATATACACATAAAAATAATTTTAAAACATTAGAAAAATTAATTTAAAATAAAAAATAAAAAAAATCAATTTTTTTTCAAAATTACTTTCAAAACGCAACATCAATATGGACAAATCTGCCGTCTAGACCAAGTCTTCCACCACTTGTACGAGTCAACTTTGGAATCTACAACAATGCTTCCACTGTCAAATCAAACGTAGCTCGGTGGAAAAAAGGGAAACGAAAATCGCATGAAAGTGCCGACAATTGACGTTATAGATCGCTGCATTTTTTCCCACTCGGAATGGCTATTTGCACAGCTTCCACCCCGTGTGTGTACACGATTGATTCCGGTGAGGGTAAAGGGCCACTTACCGGGAAGAGAACGAGGTGGATGGGTTATTGGTTTAATTTATGACTCAATGAGTTAATTATTTTTATTAGAACCAAGCTGCTTTTTCTTATTAAAAAATGGTATTGACTCGATAGAGTTTGAACTGGGTTCAGTTAACTCGACCATGTCACTGAAATCTATGAGTTAACACGGTTCAATTCCTTGAAATATTCTGCATCATGGCAATTTTTGGTATTGAATTGTAGCTGTTAAAGAAAGCTATAAAAAATAATAATAATGAGAGACGTTGATATTGTTTATTATGGTGTCTGACTTGTTTAAAAGTGATTTTGTAAGATTTTTTTTAATTTTTAATTTGATTTTTTTATGTTTTTGGCATGTTAATATATATATAAAATATTATATCCTAATTGTATATAAATTATATTTAACTCGTAGTCCTTAATTATATATAAAGAGATGAAATACAATATATTATATAAAATGTTTGTTTATTTTTTTTTATTGGATGATTGAAATATACAATCTTTCATAAGTTGCTCAATTATTTGATTTCTTTCTTTTATTGGTTATGAAATAATTAATATTATTTCTTCCATTATTTCGAGCTCGTTTGTGCTGTCAGAGTGATAATCATCAACAGACAACCTTAACTGTTTATAAATTAAATTTAGATTAAGCTTATTGTATGTTTGCTGGTGAAAAATCATGCACAGTGAAACCAAACCTCCATGTCTGCTGGCTGCTGGATGCAAAACAATAGACAATGAGTTTATAGAATCATACAGCAGAATATTTTGATAGCCTCTTTTAATTAGATAATTGAAATCATTTCATCATGATCATCTCAAGCTGCTATTTTGTCGATTATTTATTTTTATTATTAAAAATAATCAATTTGATAGTTTTATTATTAGCATAGGAGAAGAAAAAATCAAGCAGGCGGTGGACCAATTTATCATCTTTCTTGTAATAAAATCATCACTCCCGATCACAACCATGTTAAATTAAACCAGTACAGCGCACAGACTATTCCAAGTTCAAAAATATATATAGTTCAGGCCTTTCAAAAACGTTTAGAAAAAAATTTAAAAAAATTTATTTTTTTATATTTTTTAATTATTTTAATATACTAATATCAAAAATAATTTTTAAAAATACAAAAATTATTTTAAAAAACAAATTCAAACTCAATAAAACTCACGTCACATAATATATTCTCATTTCAAACACACCCCAAATTTTTTAATAAAAATGAACAACCTAATGATCTCTTTCTAAAAAGGAAAATACTAAAATATTATAATTAAATAGCTGAAATTACTCAAACCACATAGTTACAACAATACCCCCCAAGCCACCAACCCCGCGACCACCCCTTCCTCTTAACACCGCCACCGGCCGACAGCACGATGGAAATCGTTAATTGCAGATTTAGGAGAAAACTCCATTAAATCTTTTGAAGCTTCTCTCCCTTAACAACCGGATTAGCTTTAGCAATCTGTTCTTTCCCCAAGCTCTTAAAATCAAACTCGCAACCATGTTGTTCTGGGTACCTATGCGTTCCACAAAACACCATACCACACCTGCACTTAAATCCCGTCAATCCTACGCGCCTCCTACATGCCAAGCACCTATTTGGCTTCTGTTGTGGAATCACAACCGTAGGTTCTGCCTTAACCTCCTCTTTTTCATCACCTTTCGCCACCAACACAGGACCTACCTGGTTCTTTATAACATCAACGGACGGGGATGAAAAGGGAGAAGAAACAGAAGCAGATGACGATTGGGCTAGGAGCTGATCCAGGGGCTGTGATTGATGAAGATCACCATAACATTTAGAGCACAGATTTTGAGTTGCTGGGTTTCCAAAAAAACCGCAGTTGTTTACGCAAAGACGTGGTCCTTGGCATCGGTGTTGTTCTTCTGCCATTGTCTTTCAAGATTTCTTGATTTCCTTGATTTATTCTAACACGCAAAAAGAGGGGAAAAAAACCAAATTTCAGAAACAGACAACAACAACAACGCTAGCTGCGCTCGGCTACAAGAAATCTAACAAATTACCTGTTTTGAATTCGAGGGAAGAGCAAAAGGCAACGCGAGAGAGAGAGGGTTGAAAATTAAATATAAAGAGATGGGAAGAACTTCTGTGGAAATGGAAGAGGAATCCTGTTTCAGAGAGGATTCCCACGCACCTTCGTTTTTTCCCCCTCTCTCTTCTCCTTCGGTTTTCTTTAAGGCTGTGCAAATGTTTGTTCTCAATATATCGTGATAATTAAGATTCCAGAAGAAAATTGTAGCCGTCAAGATGTTGGAGAAGCCGTTTAAGTCACGTATATTTAGGGGTAAATTAATAAAGGTTGTTGTTGGGAACCTTTTTTAAAAAAAATAATAAAGAAATAGTTGATGAGGTTGGACCATTTCTATTTACGCGTTGGATGAAGATGATGATGCTAGAAACATTGAATGTATACAAATTTAAGGTTTAGATTTTCTTCATGTGCTTGTAATGCTAGGATTGAAAGGACAAAACCAATGAGAGTTCAAGGTAGGTGTTCTCATTGTTTTGCAAGTTGTTTCTTTACGTGTCATTATGACAAATAATTTACAATTTGAAAAGTAATTTTCGATTTGAAAAGTAATTTTCGAGTTCGACTCATGATGTGTATTCTTTGTAAGAATCTGAAATAATTAGATTTTACTTGTTCATTTAAACCCACAAAATATTTTTTTCAGTAGTAAAGTTTACTTGCATAAAAAAAGTTGTTTCTTTATGGACATTTAAATTAATCAAATTATCAAAATTAGTGAAATCAATTTTTAAAAAAAAACACCTGGTGAATAATTCTTGTTATTTTTTTTTAAATGAAAATTTACTCTTAGTTTTATTTGATTCAAATTGTTTTTTAGAAAGAAAAAAAAAGGATTACTGGTTAGATGCAATTTATTGAAAATTTTCTTTTATGTTTTAGGGAGGAAGGATCCACCCATGCACGCACTTGCTGGATTTACATCAATATGGTATTTAGAAGTGTGGTTGTTTTAAAAATAATTTTCACTTAAAAATATATTAAAATAATATCTTTTATGTTTCAATTTATTTACCTTGTTTAATCTTTTTTTTTTCTTCAAATTTATCCCTGATTATTTTTGGTTAGCCAGGGATTCTACGTTGTTATTTTTTTGGATTTGTCTTTTATGTTGTGATCCGGCTACATGATTTATGTCGCGAGTTATGAAGGTTGAACTAGATGGACTTTGATATTTTGTTTTAAAAAAACCATTCATCATCATCATGTTTGTTGAAAATTGTTATTTTTTATTTTTTTTATATAATTATCCTAGTATTATGTCTCGAGTCATGAAGTCAACAAGTTCATAAGGTTTGGTTTAAGGCTTTGAGCTTTTTTTTTCATTATTTTTTAATTCATCCTTTTAGTACTATGTTGGTTTGAGAAATAAACTCCAAGATTTTATTCAGTTTCTCCATGAGAGTTATTTTGGTCTTGCAACTAGGTTATAGATTTGATTTGATTTGATTTGCGGTAAAGCTTGATGATGATAAAAAAAATCATGTTTGGTTCTTTTTGATGAATGTACTTTTTAGAACTCACCTATGTCATGGTTCATACATTTATGAGTTGGTTTTTTTTCTTTTCCTTTAACTATTATTTTTATAATTTTGTCATTCACCATTCAATTGTTAGGATTCAAGATTCATATTGTTTCCATTTGTTTTTTTATATGTAATCATCTCATTATAATTCATTCATTTATAATTTGTTAACAAACAAAATCGTTAAGACTTTTTAGAAATATTATAAAGATATATATTTTTTTAAATATTGGCAAGTGCTTATCTTTTGCATTGAATACTTGTTTTTTCCTCTATTTTATTCGTTATCGCTATCTTATTTTTTTAATTATATTATCAAATTAATCAAGTTTATTAAATTAATTCATTAACCAAATGTTTTTTTTTATATATACATATATTAAAATGGTTGCATTGATTTCATATATTTTATACGATGAAAAAAAAAATAGACAGGCTTGTAGTGTAGCATAGATCATTGATTCAATACCATCTACACGAATATATTTATTCAATATCATCTACAGTAATATTTATAAGGAATTTATTTTTATAATATATATACACACACAATATTTTTCAATATTATCACATCAAAAATATATAAAAATATTAAATTTAATGTAAAAATCAATTGAAAAAACAGGTTAAACAACGTAAATAAACACAGCACCACCAAGTTTATATGCCTAGAAATCCGAATGAGATTTTATTATATAAATCGAGGGCTTACATGAAATTAACCCTTAAAATTTCGAAAGGAGCAAAAAATTCAAATTTTGAATGCTAATTATTGTTATTGTTATTATTATTTTTAATTCATCATGGCCATCATTGACTCACAAGCTAGTCATCATTGAACTAATCAAACCTAAGTCGTAGAGCGTAACCCGCTCTCCTTATTCCTTCCTCTCCAATCCCTCCCTTCTCTCGAATATCTCATCCCAAGTCTCTCCCATCAACAAAATCCCTAATTTCTAGGGTAATTTTTTTCCTCTCCATTATCGGAATCTCTCATGCAATCGCCATCATCAACCCTCTCATAAATCGAATCAAAATCAAGCCCTAGCTATGTACAGCAATTTCAAAGAACAAGCAATAGAGTACGTGAAACAAGCGGTACAGGAAGACAATGCAGGGAATTACTCGAAGGCGTTTCCTTTATACATGAACGCACTTGAATACTTCAAGACCCACTTGAAATACGAGAAGAACCCTAAAATTCGTGAAGCTATTACTCAAAAATTCACCGAGTATCTTCGACGGGCGGAGGAGATCAGGTCTGTTCTTGATGAAGGAGGTCCTGGCCCTAATTCTAACGGGGATGCTGCTGTTGCGACGAGGCCGAAGACTAAGCCTAAAGACGGCGAGGACGGCGATGATCCGGAGAAAGATAAGTTGAGATCTGGATTGAATTCGGCGATTGTGAGGGAAAAGCCTAATGTGAAGTGGAATGATGTGGCTGGGCTCGAGAGTGCTAAGCAGGCTTTGCAAGAAGCTGTTATTTTGCCTGTGAAGTTCCCTCAGTTTTTTACTGGTCGGTATTTTTCGTATTTGCTGATTTGGGTTTTCTTGGGTTTGATGTGTTATGCTTGAAATTGGGAAATTGTATTTGTGCGGTGTTTTGGGAGGAAACACTTATATAATTCTAGTTGTTTTCTAAACTGGTTTGGATTGCTATGTTGATTAATTAGAGATCAGTTTGTGATTTTTCTTATAATGGGGATTAAAAACTGGTTGCGTTGGTGTGGTTATTGATCGGCTGATTGACTCCGTATTGTATTGTGCTGACTGGAATGTGATCACCATGTGTATAATCTGTTCTTAGGTTGGTTATTTTGCTAATTTGTTTTCTCCTCGTAGCTGCTTTGCTGAGTCTAGTGTTTTTTTATTTTTCTCATAATGTAGTCAATATGAATGTCATTGGTCCTTTGTTATGATTGAGATAGAGTGGAAGGGTAATTCATTTTCATGTTTTTGGTAGCATTGATTTGTATTTTTTTGTTCCATGTTCATTACACTGAATTGATGAATTCCTTTTAGAAGATAAATGATGGATGATAAACTCAAAATTTGAAAGAGAATTATAAATATCTAGCACCTGTTTCTTACCTGAAAATCCTCCACCACTGCTAATGGAAGCACTGTCTGGCCACCTTCTGAGAGATGCATATTTTGCTTATGGATCTAAATTAATCGAATAAATTTAACTTTTGTTCTGTTTCTAAAGTGAAAAGAGAAAATTTGCTTTGCCACTGAACTACTACTATCATGACCAAAACTCCCATGATAACCAGTTATTTCCCCAGAATTGAAACCTCTCACAAGCCACATAAATGGCAACGTATGCATGGTTAATCAACTTTTTACACCATTGCTGCCCTTTTCATTTTCCTTTTCTAAAACCATTATTGGTTTCCCAATGATGTCCATCTCTTGAGTATACCAACCTGTTATGAATTTATACCATCATAACAGCATGAAGAGAAACACCATGCCTGGAAATGTCTTTCTGGAAATTCTCACTATTCACGTGGTAGTATTTTGATTTTTCTTTCAGTTTGGTTATGATACTTTCACAATAGTACACTATTATATGAACTACATAATGATGATAGGGAAAGAGATTTAGATTTTTAGTGGGTTTTTATCTTTGTTTTGCAGAGGTAGTTTCATCACTTTCTTTTCAAGTCCCGTATCCCTCAATTACCATTTTTGGTATTTATAATTTGCATATTATTGCTGTCAATTATATCACCCTACTTTAGGACATCCTTCCATCAGTTAAATCCATGCTGCTTTTCATTTGATCTTTAGATTGCAAATGTTGGCCTTCTGTATTTGTATGACAACCTTTTTAATTTGTATTCATATTATCTTTGATATATCACCAATGAGAAAGTTCCATGTTTGCTGGTGTTACCATTTTGAATTTTTGGCTCCATCATATGAACTAATTTAACAAATCCTTTTATGAATCTAGTGGCACCATTCACAGACACACAGAGTCACACATGTATTCTTGTGACTCTCACCCACCTCTGCAAGCAAGCAGACCTGCCCACCCATGCATGCTTCTTTGAGTGTGGATATACCGGAACACTCATGGGTCCACTGCATGCATATAAGCACCCATATTTGTGAATGTGGTAGACATGAGAGACCTGAGCCATGTACTTTATCACCACTTAATGTTGGTCCATCTTATTGGCATCATCATTTTATGTTGTTGAGCATAAATTTTCCTGTGTATCTGGTAATGACATTGCATGTTGTAGCAAAGTTTTTGAATAACTGACGTTCTTCATTTTGAAGAGCAGTTAAAATGAGGGTGTAGAAATGGTTATTTCCTTTATGCTTCTTTTATGCTACTGCTAAGTACTGAGAAGGAACTCGGCCATACTTACAGCTATTCCTTCCTTTGTTCTATTTAATTTGTAAACATTTTGATCCACAAATTTGACTTGTTTTGTTTTGTTAAACTGATGCATCCTCCATTTGATCTCTTTAGGTAAGAGACGACCTTGGAGGGCTTTTCTTTTGTATGGGCCACCTGGAACTGGAAAGTCATACTTGGCCAAGGCTGTTGCAACTGAAGCAGACTCCACTTTTTTCAGGTATATATTTTTTTAATCACAAATAAACCTTTCTATTATGCCTTAAGATAAACATTTGCCAGTTTGATTTTTAATTTCTGTCTTGGTCTCATGCATGCTTTTCTCCTTTCCCCTTTCTAAAGGGACAATAGTCTTTGCTTCTGCTGGTGTCATGTTTCCTTTCTGTCCATTGTTGATTAGACCGTAACTTGCTGGTTTTGAACCCCCCCCCCCCTCCCCCCCCCCCCAACCCCCAAAGTATTTCTTCATCAGATCTGGTTTCAAAGTGGATGGGTGAGAGTGAAAAGCTTGTTTCAAACCTTTTCCAAATGGCCCGTGAAAGTGCTCCTTCAATCATTTTCGTTGATGAAATAGATTCCTTGTGTGGTCAACGTGGAGAGGGCAATGAGAGTGAAGCTTCGAGACGTATCAAGACTGAACTTCTTGTGCAGATGCAGGTATCTGTTTTCATGTGTTGGAAGTTGATGGAGAATACCATTATGTTTTTCAATACTATTATAAGGCTTGTATCTTGCCCTCTAACTCACTGTAGCTTATTTAGGTTGCAATTGTCAATGCTTTTCATTTTTTGATGTAAAATTTGATTTGACAATTTCTGAGAGAATTATCAAACACAATTGCCAAATATTCTGGTTGAGAGAAGTTCTTGCCTTTAGAAGTAAGAATATTAAGTGAATGTGGTTTTTAGCTATTAAAATAAACTTCACGCCATGGATTATAAATTCTTTATTTTTAGTAGTTTATTGTATCCTGGAAGTCAGGATGGTTATGTAAAATCCAACTAACATACAGGCAAACATTCACCACAATTTCAATTTTATTGCAAAGAAGTCTGACCTTGTTTTTCTGATATATAGGGTGTAGGAACCAATGACCAGAAGGTTCTTGTTCTTGCAGCAACAAATACTCCATATGCTCTAGATCAGGTAAGGGGGTTTCTGAGATTATTTCTGGCATTTAATTTTGAATCATCTGGACTATTTGGCACTGTTTCTAATCAGTGTGAGTACAGGCCATCCGACGACGTTTTGACAAGCGCATATATATCCCACTACCTGATTTGAAGGCTCGTCAGCATATTTTCAAGGTATTAGGTCTTGTTGCTAATTTTGTAATAATAGTATTCTATTGTGAGAAATATTTTGATATTAGAACATCTTTATTGAGCTACATATTTTATGGATTTTGATGTTGCTTAAATTATTTGCCCAGGTGCATCTTGGAGATACACCTCACAACTTGACTGAAAGTGATTTTGAAAGCTTGGCACGAAGGACAGAGGGCTTTTCAGGTTCAGATATATCTGTTTGTGTAAGCAGTGCCATTTCAGTCTTTTATTTCATAACTTTTTTTTCTTGGCTGTAATGGTTGAGTGGTTGACACCATGCTCTGTGCCCTATTTTTGCTCCCCTCAGGTCAAAGATGTTCTCTTTGAACCGGTTCGTAAAACCCAAGATGCTATGTTTTTCATACATGCTTCTAATGATATGTGGATTCCTTGTGGACCAAAGCATCCTGGTGCTGTCCAAATTTCCATGCAGGATCTTGCAGCTCAAGGGCTTGCAGAAAAGGTATCAGCTGATGCTTTAAATTAAAACCTGTTATTGCCTCTTTTTTCTGGGTCTGACAGGGAAAATATAGGATTAGGCTTGCCTTCAGCTTTTTTGATGATTCAGCTGCTCATGATACTTGAACTTGCAGTGTTATGTTTGGAATACCATGTCTTTACCACTGCATAGAGAAATGGATCTTGGCATGCTTTGGATCTGACATGCTAATTAAAATAAAAGATTTTGTTTTCTCTCTCTAAACATGTACAAGAGGGTATTCATTTGTGGGAAACATGTGTAGACCTTGAGAGATAACAAGTGGGGTGTTTTCATTTTGATGTTTTGTTTATTGTTATACTAACTAAATTTTGTTGAATGCTGATAACTACATCCTCAGATCCTTCCACCCCCTATCATGAAAACAGATTTTGACAAGGTCCTAGCAAGACAAAAGCCAACAGTGAGCAAAACTGATCTAGATGTCCATGAGAGATTCACAAAGGAGTTTGGGGAGGAAGGTTAATGAAGATGATGACAGAGACACATTGGCCAACGCTTGTGAGTGCAACCACTGTGATTAGTTATTGCTGCTGGATCCACCAAAATATTTAACTTTGGGGAAGGTGACTTGACCTTCCCTTTGTATTGGGATGGAATGACTGAAAACACTTGTTTGAAATTGTGTAAAAAGAAGAGTTTCAGAAATATTGTCCCAGGATCGTGGACATGATGCATATATTATGCTTCTTACCGACTTATGTTTGTGCTGTAATATTGCTTACTAACTATGTTTTTTTGCCAGTTGGTCGAGTTTCAGGGATATCTCGGAGCCATAGGGTATTGCGTGTCAATTTTTTTGTTTATACGAGTTGGGGGGCTTTAGTACTTAGCAACTGTATTTATGAATACATTTGCTATTCTCTTATGCTTTTGACCTTGATGCCTGGATGACGTGAATACCAGCCATGGTAAATGGATTCCATTGCCTAGAATCGTCAAAAGAGCACCAACAAAAAAATGGTTCAGTATAGTGATTTATTATTGTTTTATTATTGTCTAAGAGGGTTCTTAGGAAAAGTTGCAGTTTGGATTTTATTAATATGGAGTCCTTCCCTTTGCAGCCGTTTAGGACAGGCAGCAGCTTGTTTATTTGAATAAATTTTCTTCTGTTAACATGATTATTGCATATGCTCAAGTTTCAATTGATGTAGTATTCGGATTAGTTACCTGGAAACTCCCTATATGTTTTGTCTTGGTATGAATCTTTGGCCAGCATGGATCTTTGGTTGGCACCTGCGGTTTCACTTATCAGACAAGGAAAAGGTGTAATAATATAAATAAATCAATAAACATAGAATTTATGCCTGTGGTTGCTATGTTCCGGAGATAACATGGCAGCTGTTCAATGGACGCAGCAGTCATGGGGAAGTAGTTGGGTTCTGTACACACTTTTCTGTCCTTTCTCAGCCTTAGAAGCTGTTTGGGAGGGTTGTTGTACTGCTGTTTCTCTAAAAAAAATTTTTTTTTTTTATTTTAAATGAATTTTTTAGTGTTTTTAAATCATTTTGATGTGTTGATATTAAAAATAATTTTTAAAAAATAAAAAAAATATTATTTTGATGTATTTTTAAATAAAAAATATTTTTAAAAGTAACCGCAATCGTTCTCAGGATTTAGAGTCTCAACGCGGAAAGCTGGACCAGGTCTCGACGCGGAAACACCTCCATATGGGTAATGCAAAGATAACAGACAAATACGTGATCGATTTCCGTTGCTCAATTGAGCACCACGGTGTATTCTTCGGCTTGGTAGTCATAAAAAACCCAAGTAATTTGCCTTCTATCTGGGTCTTCGAACGTTGAGAGTTGACATTAATTTAAACCATCCAAAATTTATCATCTATCGAAAATGGTAAGAATAAAAAACACAACTGTGATGTGCGTGTTTCACCAAGTTCAAACTTCAAACATCACCGGACAGCTAAATAATACTATACGATAAAGAGAGATGCCATACCCTAGAGTTGCTTATCATACTCGCTCAAACTTCATATGCACTAACTATATTTTAAAGCATAAATTGTACATACAGATACCTGTTCAAAATCCCAATATGTCAGCATAGTCTTATGTTCTCAACCTTTCCAAGTTCACACTCCAGATCCTGCAAAGATTAAAAGGGAAGATTTTCTGGTGTGCATGGCTGAGGCTCTTATTGATGATCCAAGGAAAAAGGCAGTAGCTGCACAACTAGGTGGAGGTGTGGCAATGATATTGATCGATCCAATTGTCAAAGAAATTTGCTTTCAGTTTGTAGTACCAAGCACATTAATCGGTCAAGAAGAAGCACAACAGCTTCAGGCATATATGCAAGCACAGAAGTGAGTTCTCTAACCTGCCTGAAGAATTTATAAGAGAGAAACATAAAAAAAGAGTAAAAATAAAGCCTCAAAATGACATTACAGAATTGAAAGTTAATACTATCTAACAGAACTAAACGCGCTTCTCTTTCTATAGGAATCCAACTGCTAGAATTGCTCCAACAGTTACTGTTTTGAACTCAAAACCTGCACCAAAAGTGACAGTGTTTTCTTCCCAAGGACCAAATATTAAAACCCCGGATACCATCAAGGCAAACGCTATCCACCCTTTTAAATATATCCATTCAATCATGTGTACCTTTTAAAGTTGATGACTACAAGAAGGAAAAGAAATGTTCGAAGCATAATTTGGCTTTGACTACGTGAATTACAATTGCAGCCAGATATTACAGCTCCTGGTCTGAATATTTTGGCAACATGATCTCCAGTGTCAACTGATGACACTGCTGGGCGATCCGTGAACTACAGCATAATTTCTGGAACCTCTATGTCTTGCCCCCATGTTTCAGCAGTTGCAGCAATCTTGAAATCTTACAGACCTTCCTGGAGCCTGGCAGCGATAAAGTCAGCAATAATGACAACAGGTTAGATGTTGCAGAGCTGGAAAGTTATCAGAAAAATTTCAATTCACTAACAAGTTTTTTGCACACCTTTCTTCATATCTGGCATCTATTGCTTGAATTCATCTTTGCAGCTATAGTCATGGCCAACACTCGAAAACGTATTGGGAGAGATCCAAATGACACCAAGGCCACATCTTTTGACTACGGACCCGGACACATAAATCCACTAGCAGCATTGAATCCAGGTCTAGTTTATGACTTTAATTGCAATAACGTCATTAGTTTTCTCTGCATCACTGGTGCAAGCCCTGCACAATTGAAAAACCTCACAGGACTGTTGAAGTTTTTTAATCTTGTGTTTGATTGGGTTTATTTGTTGATTTGTAGGTTGATTGTTGATTTGGGTAGCAGGAGAAAGGTTTGCACAGAAGGTTGAAGACGGGAGAGAGGATTGCAGAAAAAAGGTAATTCTTTGTATATAATTTTCCACACACAACATGCTTGACAAAATGCCCCTTATAAACTGATTTGGGGAGAACACACGTATTGTGTGATCTTTTACAGCCTGTAATAGCTAGGCCTACTAAAAAACATTTTAATTACTTTTTCTTTTCTTAGTTTGTTACATATAGCAGACATGTAACTAACTAAACATTACATAATAATATTCCAGCAGCTTCTTCTTTTCCACCTTCTTTACTGTCAACTTTTCCATTCAATCTTCTGCATTTGTTTATTGAAAATCCAGCTCAGCAACTTAATTACCAACAGCCTCTCCTAAGTTGCTGACTGGTTTAACCCCAAGAGTCAGTCTTAGATAGTTGAATCTGTCTTTAGGTAGAGCCTTGGTGAATATATCAGCCAACTGGTCCTCACCCCTACAGAATTGCATGTTGATCAACCCTTTTTTCAAGGATTCCCTGATAAAGTGATATCTCCTGTTTATGTGTCTTGTTTTCTGATGGAAAACAGGATTTTTGGCCATTGATATTGCTGACATGTTGTCACAATACAATGGAGTTGCCTCAGCCTGCATCTCTCCAAAATCTTCAAGCACAAACCTAAGCCATATGGCTTGTGCCGTGGCTTCAGAAGCTGAGACATACTCAGCTTCTGCTGTTGACAAAGCCACTGTGCTCTGTTTTACAGCAGCCCAAGAGAACACACCACTTCCAAAGCTAAAAGCATAGCCTGAAGTACTCCTGCTATCATCCTCACTACCCCCCCAATCAGCATCACAATAACCGATTAGAGTAGCTGATTTGCCTCTTGTGTACTCAATCCCATAGTCTAGGGTACCTTGAACATATCTCAAAACCCTTCTAGCAATCCCCATATGTTTCTTTGTAGGGCAACTCATGAATCTAGATAGTAAGCTTGCTGAATACATTAGGTCTGGCCTTGTTGCTGTCAAATACAGCAAGCTTTCCACTATTCTTCTATACAGCCCTTCATCTGCAGGTTCACTGCCATCTTGCTTCTTCAATTTTTCACCCACAGTTAGAGGAATTGCAACTGGATTGCAGTCCTCAAGTCCGAACTTAGTAAGTAGAGACTTAGCATACTTACTTTTGGTGAATAAAAACCCCTTGATTGGTCTGCAACACACCAATCCCTAGGAAGTGATGAAGAAGCCCTAGGTCTGACATTTCATACCTCTGCATCATCTCCCTCTTAAACTCAGTCATCATCCTTTCACTACTTCCAGTATACACAATATCATCAACATATATTGAGATAATGATCTGGCCTCCTTCACTATCACTTCTGGTGTACAAAGTTGCCTCACTTGCACTTCTTTCAAATTTGCAACTTGTAAGATAAGCATCGATTTCACTATACCAGGCTCTAGGGGCTTGTTTAAGTCCATATAGAGCCTTGTATAGTTTATACACCTTGTGGCTGGACCCCTTCACTTCAAACCCCTCGGGTTGCTCCACATACACCTCCTCATCAAGCATTCCATTTAGAAATGCTGACTTAACATCTAGTTGAAATAGTTTCCAACCCTTTTGAGCTGCCAATGCAATGAGAGTCCTTATAGTATCCAACCTTGCTACTGGAGCAAAGGTCTCATTGTAATCCACCCCAGGTTTTTGTGCATATCCCTTGGCTACAAGTCTACCCTTATGCTTGTGTATGGACCCATCAAGATTGAGCTTGGTCTTGAAAACCCATTTCACACCTATCACAGGTGCATCAGAAGGTCTGTCAATCAGCTCCCAGGTATGATTCTTCTCTATCATTTCTAATTCAGCTCTCATTGCATCCTGCCAGTCTTTACTCTTTGCTGCTTCTTGGTAATTTTCAGGTTCAATGAAGCTCATGTGACATCTATTATAAATGTCTTCAATGCTCCTTAACTTCACTGGAGTTGAACTAGGTGATGATCCTTGACTGATACTCTCAACTGATTCTGTCACTGAACCATTTTCAGGTGAGTTTAACTGATCAATACCATCATAATTCTGTGCAGCATCTACATTAGTTTCTTCTACTTCACTCCCTTCTTTGTTGCATTCAAACCTTAGTTGCTGTGTGACTGATTCCATATGATTTTCAGTCCAATTCCAGAACCTGCTCTCATAAAAAACAACACTCCTTGACAGCACTATCTTCTTTGAGTCCAGAATATACACCCTATATCCTTTCTCACAACTTCCATAACCCATAAACACTCCCTTCTCTGCCTTACTGTCCAGTTTTTGTCTTAGTGCTGCTGGAATGAGTGTGTAACTTACACACCCAAACACCCTTAAGTGTTTAATTCCAGGCTTCCTTCCCGTGAATGCTTCAAATGGTGTCTTACCCTCCACAGCTGATGTAACACACCTATTTTGAAGATACACAGCAGTATTCACTGCCTCTCCCCAGAATTCAGTGGGTATTCCTTTCTCAATTAACATTGATCTTGCCATTTCTCCTATGGTCCTATTTCTCCTCTCAGCCACTCCATTCTGCTGAGGAGAATAGGCTACTGTGAGCTGCCTCTCCACACCCTGACTTGCACAATAATTCTGAAATTCATAGGAGGTATATTCTCCTCCTCTATCACTTCTCAATTTCTTTAAAGAGTAGCCACTTTGTGTCTCAACAAGTATTTTAAATTTCTTGAAAACACTTAATGTGTCAGATTTATTTCGCAGGAAATATACCCAACACATTCTAGAATAGTCATCAATAAAGGTAAGAAAGTACCTATTCCCACCAATTGATTCTGCCTGCATTGGTCCACAGAGGTCAGTATGCACAAGTTCCAGTGGATGTTTGGCTCTCCATGCTTCCCCTTGATCAAATTTCTCTCGGTGATGCTTCCCTTTTACACAGCCTTCACACACATCCCTTGAATCTGCTATCACAGGTAAGCCATACACAATCTCTTCCTGTTTCATCTTCTTCATACTTGCAAAATTTAAATGGCCAAGCCTTCTATGCCATGTCCACGAATCTTCATTTACTGATGCTTTCATGGCTGCAGGAGTTAAAGCTTCCAGTGCAAGGGGAAAACATCTATTCCCCTTCATTATCACTTTTGCAAGCACATTCTCTAGTTTCTCATCATCAAATATTACTGCCTTGTTGCCCCCAAACAGAATGTAGTAGCCATGTTCCATCATTTGACCTACACTAAGTAGATTCTCATCCAAACCCGGGACTAGCAGCACCTCATTTATGTATCTTCTGCCCTTTTTGGTTTCAACAACTAATGTTCCTTTTCCAGTTGATTGAACCAAATCTCCTGCCATTTTCACCTTGCAAGTGATACTTCTATCAACATCAATTAAATTCTCCTCTTGAGAGGTCATATGATTACTACATGCACTATCAATGAACCACACATCTTCATTCTTTATGCTGGCAGCATGACATGCATAAAACATAGTGCTTGTGCACACATCTTCCTCCTTTGCACTATTAGCTAGTTGCTTGTTGCTGTCACAGTCTTTGGAATAATGTCCAAACCGACTGCATTTCCCACACTTAGGTTTCCCCTTATATCTACATATTCCGAAATGAAATTTTTGACATGTAGAACATTGAGGCTTTGTGTTTGTTTGATTACCTCCACCTCTGTGCTGTGAACTGCTGCTGCTACTTGCATTTCTGTTATTCCAGTTTGTGTTGTGACTGAAATTGTGATGATTATTCACATTTCTTCCTTGAGACCAGCCCACATGCCTTTGATCATGCCCCTGCCATCTTGGACTAGATCTCTCCTGCATGGCCTTGTTTGCAGCATGATTATAGCCCATTTTAAGACTACTGAATGCCTTTTCAGTCCTTGTAATCTTGTCTTGTTCATCATGCAGGTCTTCTCTCTTGTCAAATACTTTGACAGAGGCTATAACTTCTTCCACCTTCAGCACATCAAGGTCCCTTGTCTCTTCAATGATAGAGACAATGGACTTGTATCTCCTATTTAAACTCATTAGGAGCTTCTGCACAATCCTAATCTCAGGTACATCTTCTCCTAGAGATTTCAGACTGTTTATAGCTTCAAAAAACTTAGAAAGATAGTGTTCTAAGCCTTCTCCTTCTGTCATTCTCATGTATTCAAACTCTGCCCTCACAGCTTGTAATTTCACAGACCTCACTTTCTTATCACCTCTATACTCTCTTTTCAGCACATTCCATGCTCCTTGTGCAGTATTCTCATTCCTTATTCTAGGAAAAAGTTCATCAGTCAAAGCTCCTTGGATGAGGCTCAATGCCTTGGCATTTCTTATTTTATTTTCTCTGAAAACAGCTTCTTCAGCTATGCTGCTCTCAGTTTCACCATCTTTGCTCTCGGTTTCATCATTCTTCTTATCTTCTTTCTCAGATTCTTCTTCTTTCACACTTGAACCTGATTTCATGCCAAACTCAACTACATCCCAAAGATCAAATGCTATGAGGATTGTCTCCATCTTCACTGCCCAAAAGTCATAGTTCACACCATTGAACTGAGGTGTTCGTAAGTCTCCACTGGACACCATCTTTTCTGGATTTTTTTTTTTTGTGTTTTCAGTCCCTTGTTGATCAAGTTACTGCTCTGATACCATGTTGAAGTTTTTTAATCTTGTGTTTGATTGGGTTTATTTGTTGATTTGTAGGTTGATTGTTGATTTGGGTAGCAGGAGAAAGGTTTGCACAGAAGGTTGAAGACGGGAGAGAGGATTGCAGAAAAAAGGTAATTCTTTGTATATAATTTTCCACACACAACATGCTTGACAAAATGCCCCTTATAAACTGATTTGGGGAGAACACACGTATTGTGTGATCTTTTACAGCCTGTAATAGCTAGGCCTACTAAAAAGCATTTTAATTACTTTTTCTTTTCTTAGTTTGTTACATATAGCAGACATGTAACTAACTAAACATTACATAATAATATTCCAGCAGCTTCTTCTTTTCCACCTTCTTTACTGTCAACTTTTCCATTCAATCTTCTGCATTTGTTTATTGAAAATCCAGCTCAGCAACTTAATTACCAACAAGGACAGCCAACTTAATTATTGCCCAAAGCAAACAAAACCACCGGACAAAGTGTTTATGTTGTGAAGGTTGATTATCCAGCTGGTGTTCAAGTTACAGTGACACCTGCTACAATCAAGTTCAAAAGACAACCTCTGAAGACTAGTGATGGGAATTTTGTGTTTGGAGCTCTGACATGGGTAATGGTATTCACAGGGTCAGGAGTCCGATTGTGTTCTACTGCTGATAGCTTTCGTACCTTTTGAGTTCACTAAGGTGTATATACTATATATGCCTTAATCGTAAACTAGGAATCCTCGATTTTTGATAATTGATTACTGATCAATCTATGCATATTTCACAAACACTAAAATTCTATGTAATTTTTTCTCTGATTTCTTATTTTACAAAAAGGAATTTGTTGTCTCTAAATACATGTACAAAACCCTAATTTACAGTCTACAATCAATGCTATATTTCGCTGTTACAATTTGATTTTCATATATTATGGATATGCTGTAATTGTTGTGATCTTTTGCCATATATACATTATTGACAACATTCTTTTATAATATTGAATATCACAAAAAACACACCATTTTTTAAGTTGCGGGTTAAAATGACTCGCAATCACCATGCTAGTTTTTTTTCAACCAGAGTTGCATCAAGCTGGTCCACTTGCAGTGTAATTGATTAAGTAAAAAAGTACTCCTAATCCTTGCTGGATGGATAACTCGAGACCTAACGAGTTCCCAAAACACAGAGTCAATGATTAAATCCCAATCATAGCTAGATGTTTCTAGAGCTGGATTGCAAACCAAAGTAATAGCTATGCCATCATATTTCAACTATATTACAATCTCTCCTTCATTGAAGAGCCAGTTACCATAGCAATTAGCATGGCCAGCAGTTAACCTGCAATTATATATTATCCAACTGCATTAACGCTCTAGACCGTGCAAAGATTAGAGGAAATTAAGGATAATGCTCTAGACCGAGCAAAGATTAGAGGAAATTAAGGGTTGTGGCGTGCACAACTGAGAGGCTCGAGCTGCTGATTTTTAAGGACAAAAGGCCATCTCAATACAACTAGGTGGAGCTGTCGGCATGGTTTTTGATTGATCCACTCGTCAAAGATGTTGGCTTTCAAGGCACGGCAATCTTTGGAATAAAAGGAAAAAACAGCTTCAAGCATACAAAAGTTGCCTGTATAATTTGTTGCCTACAAGTCATTGTTGAAGGAAAGAAAAACAAAAGACAGTGAAATGAATGCTACTGTTTAATTTATTGAAAATAACTAAACACTCTTCTCTTACTCTTACTAAAGGTACCCATTTGCAAGAATTGCTCCATCAGTTACTGTTTTGTGCTCTCAAGTGGTATGACGTGATTGTAGAGGATTTTCGATGTGCACAACAGGTTTCAAGTTCGAATCAGAACATGTATTTCCTTGTAAGAGTTTAAAACAGCAAGAGTTATACTTATCCCCAAAAGACGTGATATTATAGTAGATGACTTGTGATTTATACAGTGGATCTCAAGTTCGAGTTAAGATGTGCATTTCTTTTAAGAACCTTCAACAATCAAAATTTTACTCATTTACTTGAACCCACAAAATATATTTTTCCGGAATAGAATTCCCCGTATAAAAAAAAAAAAAAAAAGTTATTGTTTTGACTCATAAAACCAGCACCACAAGTGATCGTGTTTACTTTCCAAGGACCAAATGTGATTGCTCCGATATTATCGAGGTAATCCATAAATTATGCAAGTTAATGACAAAAGCAGAGATAAAATGTTTAAAGTATAGCTCTACTCGAATCCAAGATTGACAGCTAGATACCACAGCACCTGGTCTGCATATTTATTCTGGCGGCATGGTTTCCAGGCGAGTGTGAATAGCAACATAATCTCTGGAACCTCCCTGTCTTGCCCAGATGTTTCAGCAATCTCACACGCCATCTCGGAGTCCAGCAGCAATAAATTCTGCAATAACTAGAAGTTAGCTGTATCAACAAAAGTTGCTTTCTTAAGGGCCTGTTTGGTATTGCGGTTGCGGTTGAGGTTGAGGTTGAAAAAAAGCAGTTTCATAAAAAGTGCTTTTACTGCGGTTCAAAATAAATAGTGAAGTGTTTGGTTAAAACTGTGGTTGAGTTTGAGGTTGAAAAAAAGCAGTTTTAAAATGTTTGGTTACCAAACTTTTCATATTGCTTTTAACTTGTGAAATTACTTTAAAAGGCATATATATGTATATATACATATGTATATATATAATTTTTTAAATATTATAGATTTAATAATTATAATAATAAAATATAATTAATATTTCAAATAAATTAGACACTTGTTTTTATTCTTTCATCAAGCTACTTGTAATTTTATCACGAATTAAATTTATCCCGGAACAATAGTAAAATATCATCTAAAATAAAATTAGAATTGCAAGACAAAAATTATATTGTGATATTCTTATAATATATATATATATATATATATATATATTGTAATTAATTTTTAGATTATTTTAAGATATATATATGGGCTGGGGGTGGGGATACAGGATATAATAAAAAAATAGAATTAATAATTCAACTAAATTAGACACTTGTTTTGATTCTCTCATCAAATTACTTGTAATTTCATCCAAACTAAATCTATACGTGAAGGGCTTTTCGATCCCAAAACAATCGTAAAATATCATTTAAAACAAAATTAGAATTGGAAGACAAAAATTATATTTTTTATAAATATATATATATATATATATATATAATATATATAAATAAATAAATATATATATATATATATTTTTATTTATTTATATTTATATATATATATTGACCTGAGGGGGCGCATAGCTTAGCGCCCCCTCAGGTCATGGTTTGAACCTTTAAATTGATGGGTCCCACCATCAATTTAAAGGTTACCAAACACTAAAAAATGGGTACAAACTGCGTTTTCAACAAAACGCAGTTTATACCACATAACCAAACGAGCTGTAAATCCTGATTAATTATTGGCTAATCCTGCAATAAATATGATCACGTGGCTAATTACAATCCAATTTTAATTGAAATCCCATGGAGACCCCAAATGCTTCTTAGACTCGATTTAAGAATCAAACTTTTTGAAAAAAATTAAATAATCCAAATTAATTATTTCTATTAAAAGGATAGTATTTTGTTTTTATTTACCTGTTAAATTTAAATTGAGTTTAATTGAAACAATTCTGTTATAGAAACATAACGAGTGAATTCGCCCGCGCGCTGCGCTGGGCTTTTTTTCTATGTAAAAAACTTATTGATATTATACGTGTTGTAATTTTTTATTTTCGTATATAATCAGTAAAATTATAATTGATAGAATCTGTTAGAAATAATATTTTTCCACCTAAGAGTGATTGAATGTTACTACCATTAAAATTATTTTGATAATTATTTAATCGGTAGATTGTACAATTGGAATCGAAATTTTTTTGTGATTGTTGTGTATGTTTTATTTGTTTCATGAATTCTTTCATTAGCAAATAGTAAAATTACAATCGTTGAATTGTAGCACAAATGAATGATTTGTTTTATGCAGCAAACAATTTGATTGATGATTTTTTTAACTATTTTGGTAATAATTTAATTGGTAGATAGCATAACCGTAATTGATGAAATTGACCAAAGATATATTATTTGTTTCCTGTAACATATTAATTATTTGTTGGACATGTTTTAACTATTTGCCCAATAATTTATTTGATAGATAGCAAAAATACAACTGCTAAAATTTATGAATAATGTTTTTTTTTATTTTTTCTTCATATTAGTATATTAAAATTTTTTAGAACACTAAGTTTAAATTAATGTGAGATTTTCAAAGGAAAATTAGTTCAAATTTTAATATATATTTTAAGACGTTAACATGAAAAAAATATCACAATATATAATTATTTTCTCCTATTTTTTAAGAAAAAAGTCATAAAAATAATATATATAAAAATTTAGGATCATTAACAATTTTGTTACATGTTCAAAAATTTGGTGTCGACTGTGGTGAAATGCAGGGCAATTTTTTAATTTATTATTCTAGATAATTTGGCACAATTTTTCTAGCTATCTTGTCCAAGTGTGGTTTCGTATATTTTTTTTTCGTGATATGAGATCTGATATATTATACATAAAAAAAAAAAAAGCAGAAGTTATTTTTCACAAAAATAACATTGATCAATTAATTTTTATCATAATTATTATAGTTGTCATTATAAATATTATTATACATAATTAATATTCTAATTATTGTTGGTCATATTATAGATGACACCGTCATTGTTGTTTAAATTTTTGTTTTATTTGTTAAGATTTATTCCTCGTATTATTCTTTTAAAAATATTTTAGAATAATGATAGTAAATGATCATTTTTTGAAAATAATAAACAGGTCACTTATATATATATATATGGGGGTAAATTTATATTTAGCTATTTAAAAAAATATGTGCAATAACCTTAATGTCCCCGGCAGTTGCTGTGAATTTTTGTCCTCATGACTATTTTATTGTGCAAAAATATGGGGAAAAAACAAAACGACCCCCAAATAATCTAATTGGTCCCATGGAAATTTCCAAAATACCTCTGATATGAAGGCAAGGGTTGAGGTGCAATGAGGGGTGAAATCATTAATACACTGTTGTAATCAACAGTGCTTTGTGAGTGAGTGCACAGTGTTTGAGCAAGTTGTTTTAGTTTTTTCCTTAATAATAATAGTCGTGGTGCGCGTAAGTTGGACCGAACACCCCGATTATTGAAAAATTATATTAAGTGGAAAAAAAAAAAAAACGGGGTCCTAGGATTATTTGTGGCGTGCATAAGTTGGCCTGTATACCTCGATCATTACAAAAAATGTATACTTGGAAAAAGAATCATGGAGCTCGTAACATAAAAAAACCAAAAGAAATGTACAAGTGGCCAAAAAAAAGGAAAAAAAATATTAATAAAAATGGTTAAAAAAAAACTGCAAGGGGAAAGCACCTTTTCAAACAGTAATGAGAAAAAAATCATTGTGCGTGTAAATTGAATCGGACACGCCGGTCATAAAATAATAAAAAAAAATACATAAGTGACAAAAAAGAAACAGGAAAGAAAATGTAAAAAAAAAATGGGTTCAAAGATTTGTTGTGAAAAATATTGATGCGCATAAACTTATCAGGACACCCTGGTCATAAAAAAACCCAAGAAAAATGTATAAGTGGAAAAAAAACCAATAAAATTGTATAAGTGAAAACAAAAACAGGAAAAAAATTGTTATAAAAAAATAGGTCTGGAGATTAGTCATAGTGCGTGTAAGCTGCGACGCATACCCCGGTTTTTTTTATAAAAAAAGCCTGGTTAAAAAAACAAAAAGGCCTTTTTGTATCGGTAATGAAAAATGAAAATCACTGTTCATTACTGAAAGAAGTTGGTTCGGAGATTAGTTGTGGTGCGAGTAAACTGTTCCGAACAACCTAGTTATTAGGAAAAAAAAACAGCAAAAAAAAAAAAAAGTGCAAGGGGAAAACATATTTTTCTGTTCGTTATTGTGATTTTCACTGTTCATTCCTATTTGAAAGTAAGTGTAAGCTTACCTGGATACCCTAGTTATAAAAAAATATATAATTGGACAAAAAATAGGAAAAAAATGTTTTTTAAAAAATGGGTCCGGAGATTAGTCATGGTGCGCGTAACTGCCCCGGACACCCCAGTTATAAAAGAATAGACAAAAAAAGAAGTCCAGTTATAAAAAAAACTGTAAGGGGAAAGGACCTTTCCAAATAATAATGAGAAAAAAATCATGATTCGTGTAAATTGACCCGGACATTTCGGTTATAAAAAAAATATATAAGTGGAAAAAAAAGAGAAATAAATGTTAGAAAAATAGGTCCGAAGATTAGTCGTGGTGAATGTAAACTACCACATATACCCCCGTTATAAAGAGAAAAAATTAAAAGAAGCCTGGTTAAAAAAAAACAAAGAAAAAAACACGAAAAGCCCCTTCTGTAATAGAAATGAACAGTGAAATCAGTGTTCATTGATGTTCAAATGGGCGACCTCTTCAAAATTATTTTTGTCGATTGTGAGATTCAAACTCTCTCCTTTGTTACACCGGCACGCCTTAACCACTCGGCCAAGCAACCTCATTGTTCTGTCCTGGTTTACAAATAATATTTATATTATTATGTAATTTAACTATTGAAGTCCACAGTGCCTCTGAGTTTAGATGAAAAGTATAAAATATTGTTTAAAACCGTGAGCTATTTTAGCTTTATAGATAATTCCTTTAGCTTTTCGTTAAGAAAATCATCAAAATGATATTTTTCCAATTTTTTTAAAATTATTTTTTACATCAACACATAAAAATTATCTAGAAACACCAAATTCATTTTTTAATTTAATTTTTTTCAAACACACTTTCCAAATGCATTCTCAAACACCCTTGCCATCTCCCACCAAAACCACAGTTCAATTTATTTTTTGAAATAGTAATGAACAATGTCAATAGCTGTTGAAATCATTATTTATTACTGTTTGAAATTACGATCTCTTTTAGCTATTCTATAAAATAATAGTCGTGATTCGCGTAAACTGACCCCGGATACCCCAGTTATAAAAAAAAATTTAAGTAGGAAAAAGAAAAGGAAAAAAATTATAAGTGGGAAAAAGAAACAATTTTTTTTTAAAAAAAAATAGTGGATCCAGGTATTATTCGTGGCATGCGTAAGGTGCCCCGGACAACCCTGTTATCAAAAACAAAAAAATATATACGTGGGGAAAAAAATCATGGTGTGTGTAAGTTGACCCGAACATGTCGATTATAAAAAAGAAACCAAAAAATTTATAGGTGGGGAAAATAAGAAAGAAAATGTAAATGAAAAGTGGGTGTCGAGAAAATAAAATGTATATGCGGGAAAAAAAATAATGGTGCACGTAAACTGATCTGAACACTCTAGTTTTTTTTTAAAAAAATGTATGAGTTGAAAAAAAAGAAGAAAAAATGTAAGAAAAAAAATGGATATAGATAAGATGGCTCGGACACAAATTATAGAGAAAAAAAACGAAGCTGGGTTAAAAAAAGCACTCCCATGAACAATAATGAACAGTGAAACACTGTTCAAAAAATTGTGTGGCCAGGGATATTCGAACTCTGGCTGGGGGCGAAATGGAGCACGCGTTAACCACTCGGCCGAACGACTCCTTTGTGCTGTTGCTGTTTAGAAATAATATTTATATTATTAGTTTAGCAAAATCCAAAATCATTTTGAGCCAGAGAGATTCGAACTCTCGACGCGGGGAAAGGATAGGCGCACGCTTTGCCAATCTGCCAACCGACTTCTTTATGTTGTTTCAGTATAGAAATTATACTTATATTATTTAGTAAACTTACTATTCAAGTCCACTGTGTTATGAGTCTAGGTGAATAGTGACGAATGCACAGTAAAAACGCTTATGAGTCTAGGTGAATAGTGACGAATGCACAGTAAAAACGCGAGCTGATTTAGCTGTATGTGTATAATGTATAATGTATAATAATTGAGTTAATCAAATTTTATCTTATTAATATTTTATTGAAGTTAATTAAAAACCTGAATCAAATTAAACTTCAAATTTTCAAATAAAAAAACTCTGCCCCCCAGCCTTTCTCTGCCCGAAGAGGCAGACTCATCCTATACCCCACCATATCTCTCTGCGTTTCAATGTCTCCATTAAATCCACGTGTCAAATCATGGGAACATTCACGACCCCATCAATCACTGCAAAATCATATCCCTCCATGTAACCTGCTAGTGCAACTGGAATAAACCCTAGGTGCCGTTGGATATGCTTGCCAGATACTCCTCCCTAACCGGATCCCGCCCCGTATATCCTCCCTTCCTCAAAAGTGATTATTTCTCTCTGCAAGAAGTGTTGTTGAAAAAAGCTAAAGTAAAAGTTATTTTTATTTTAAAATATTTTTTATTATTTTAATATTGTGATATCAAAAATATATATTTTTTAAAAAATAAAACATATTATTTAAAAATAAAATAAAAACCACGACACTTACTCTTTCAAGTTCAACCTCCACACAGATATTAATCTTCACTCATTTTCTTCAAGCAATTCACCCTATTTTTCAAATGTTAACAAAAATAACTTATGCCAATAAATTAATTCCACCGAATATTTCCAACCAAAATCCCTTTTCCAATATTAATTTATCTTATCTTCTTAATATATTAATTAGTCCCCCCCACCCCCACCCCCACCCCCACCCCCACCCCTTTTCTCTTTATATAGCTTCTCTCACATATTTCTTGTTCTCCATGTTCCTGTCTTCTAAGCTTTAATTTATGCTTAGCCACTCAAATTTCAAAAGTCTTCTCCTTGTACACAACCACGACAAACTACTTATATATATAAAAAAACTCTGAAACAAAAGGATAGAACTGGAAAAAAATGTCAGGTTTTGTGAGAGCTAAGCGAGTTACCGATCCTCTTGACGATAAAGCTAAGGCTCGGCTCGTCGGTACGCTGCTTAGTTATGTCAGTAGCGGTAGCGAACACTCAGCAGATGACGACGACGACTTACCTTGTCTGTCGGAGCTCGTTCACGGCTTTCTTGAAAATGAAGACTCCGATTTAATTCACGAGCCAGTTATTGGTCACGAGTCGGATTCAGATCGAGTCGACTCAGTCGCCGATTGTACGGATTTCGTGGAAGATATCCTGAGATCAGGCAGTAAGGATTCGTACCGGAATTTATTATCCGCCCATGTTTCGAAAGCGATGGAAGCTTTTTCGTGCTTGAGAAATCAAAGACCGGTTTTGAGGCGCAAAGTGATGTCGTTTTTGAGAGAGTTAGGACACAATGCAGCGATCTGTAAGACTAAATGGGAATCTTCTGGTGGCGGTGGTCTAACCGCCGGTGGATACGAGTTCATTGACGTGGCGCAGTCAAAATCCTCCACATTGCAAAACCGTTACGTAGTGGATCTCGATTTCGCTTCTCAATTTGAGATCGCGAGACCTACGAGTCAGTTCCTGAAGCTTTTGCACTCTCTTCCTCGTGTTTTTGTAGGCAGAAGTGAGGATTTGAAGACGATCGTGAGGAGCATCAGTGGCGCGGCTAAGAAATCGTTGAAGAGTAGAGAGCTCTCTCTACCTCCTTGGAGAAAAAACCGTTACATGCAGAACAAATGGTTCGGCCCGTACCGCCGGACTGTCAATCCCTCACCGGAGACGACGCCGTCGGTCGACGTTGTGAAATGTAGGTGTGTGGGCTTCGACGACGCCGTTAACGGCCGTTTGTTTGTTCGTACGAGATGATCATGGTTGCAGAAGATTTCTAGAGAGATAAGAATACTTAATAATAGTTAATCTTTTAACTTTTTTTTTTGCAAAGGAAAAAAAAAAAAATAATAAGTGACTAAGAATAGTGTAACGCGGCGAATGAACGCTCTTTTAACGGCGCTTTGTTTTTTCTTGTCCCATGCAAACAAGGAGCGTTTATCTGGTAACTTGAGAGCTTGAAATAAAATAATCCTGGCCGTTAGAACACCACGAGGGTCGTGATCATAATATCAAGCGGTGTGCTATTAGCTATATCTTGATAAAGCATGAATGATGATGACGTGTCCTAGTGATGTGATGTGAGTTTTGATGGTGACGTCAGATTAGTGGCCATTGAATAGTTTGTACAGGTGGCGTAGTGGTAGGGAATGTTTTTTTTATTATATATAACCGGATATCTGGGTCAGCTTGCGCGCATCACAACTAAATCTCCGGGTCCATTGAATATCCTGCAAACTCAATGAGCATGTAAGGCACCAAGGGGGTGACAGGCGTGTCTGACAAGATTTGAACCTGGAGTGAGAGGAAGGGAGAAGTCCTTCTTGACCACCAGGCCAAGACCCTACTGGCATGGTTGGGAATGTTGATTGATCAAGGATGAGAATAGACAGACTGAAAAAAAGGAGAGGGTACACATATATGTTTGGATAAAAATTTATTAATGTGATTACTACAAGTCCACTGTTTTTTTTTTAATATATATATATATATATATATATATATATATATATATATATATATAATCATTGCTCCAGCGCTTTGTTATGATCAGAATCATATTTTTTAATATAAAAATATATTAATTGTATGAGATTTTTTATTATAATATAAATTTGAGCAAAATAATAAATATATGCAGAAATACTATGAAGTGCAGGTTTTCTATAAAATATATGAATTTTAAATGAATATAAATTTATTTGTTTAGTAGGTTTCAACAAGATAATCAATATAAAAATATTATTATCATTAAAAAGCAAGAAGATTCAGATATTTGAATTATTGAATAAATTGTATTAAGATTAGTTCATTTTATAATTCAATTTAAATTAAACACAACAAACAAAATATAAATTGTAAAAACACCTGCAATAATCAAATAACAAAAATAAGTAGTTAATTTTCTATCTCCAAAAAGAAGAAAACATAAATTGAAAATTCATCCCTACGTTACCGTCATTATCATTACAATAACAGTTAAAATTATTATCAACATTACTTCCCAAACAGTTAAAATCATTAAATTGACATGAAGAATTGAAAAAAAAGCAAAATATTTTTACAAAATAAATAAATTATCATTATCATTGCGCAAACAATAAAATCATCTTATCCGAAAAACATATATAAAAAAAAATAAAAAAAAAAAGAACAAAAGGAAAAAATGAGCAATATTAATTTTAAAATGATCACAAACATAAATTAAAATTTTAGAACTGAATCGAATAAAAATAAAACCTCAATAAAAAATAAAATGATAAAAATTAAAAACAAAAACTAAAAGTATAACTGAATAGGTACAGACAAAAAATTACTATTGTCCAAGAAGAACCGAAAAAACCAAAGGAATCAATAATAAAAAATAAAAATAAAAAGAATGAGTGCCAAAATAAAAAAAACAATATATATAATTAATTCCAATTGAATAACAAAATTGCAACAAATAAAATCTTGGGACCGAAAAACAATAAAGAGATTTTTAAAAATAAAATGCAGTGTAACCAATATAAATTAAAATTTCATAATGGAACCGAATAAAAATAAAACCTCGGCAAAAAATAAAAACATAAATACATAATTATGGATGAAAAATAAACACTATTCAAGAAGGACAAAAAAACCAAAGGAATTAATTTCAGATAAAATTAAAAGAATAAGTGCCAAAATAAAAAACAAAATATATAATTAATTCCAATTGAAGGAAAAAATAAAACAAATCAAAACTTTGGGATCGAAAATAATAAAGGATTTTAAGAAAACAATACAGTGTAATTGTTGACAAAATTAAAAGAATAAGGACCGAAATGAAAAGTAGTATATATAATCAAATTCAATTGGAGGACAAAATTAGAAGAAATTAAAACCTACATATCAAAATTATTAAAGGAATAAAAAACAAACAAAAAAATCAAAAGAGTAAGGATTGAAAGGAAACATATCATATATAATCAATTTCAATTGAAGAGCATAATTGGAAAAAAAAAAGAATTTTTCATTGAAGAAATCGGTAGGAAAAACAAAATCAAAAGACTAGGGACTTCCGGCAGTAGGAGAGAGAAACAAGCGGGGAGGGAAAGAAAGTCATCCACCGGCGATTTCACAACCCGATTCACCTGACACGCGTCGTGCACTTGGTGACACGACAGAAGGCCAATTTCCATTGCCTTGCTCTGCCACACACACCGTCTGAAAGGCACGTGTGGTTGAAACACTGCTGACGCGTTCGTGAACCCCACGATATCTACCACAAAACCTGTAGTGAAAATCCTAAAATACCCCCAGTTCAAAGAGTGCTTTTTTTTGTCATTTTCAGAGGCTAATTTCATAATTTTACTGTGCAAAAAATTCAGAAATACCATCCATGTCCCCTGAAAATTTATAAAATACCCTCGGTTCCAGACGTGCTTTTTTTGTCGTTTCCGAAGGCTATTTTCGTAGTTTTGTTGTGCAAAGAATTCAGAAATACCATCATGTCCCCTGGAAATTATGAAAATACACCTGGTCTCAGGGGTTAAAAGTTTTCGATCCTGAAGTAAAATTATCATTTTACAGTAGTCATCCACAGTGAACCGTGTATAAGTGAACAGTGGCGAAATGCACATTAAAAGGGACTCACGGTTTATATTTTAGTTAATATATATAATATATATATATATATATATATATATATATATATATTATATATATAGATTATTGGTGTTAAAAACATTTTTTTTAAAATAAGTTACTGGATCGAAGAAGGAAATTCTATCCTCGCTAAGGGAAACCGATAATGCCCAAAACTAAAAACCTACGAAGCTTGCAAACGCAAAAACAACGCCCGGTAAAGTCAGCAACAACCCACGTGAAGAAATATAGTTTGCAAGCGAACATAAAGTGCAAATCCAGCCAGGCTGCTAAAAACAGGACAGGCACGGGCCTGGGCAAAAAAATAGTTTCAGGGATGTGAAAGGGGCAGAGGGAAGTGGATACAAAGAAAAATAGAGGCCAGAGCACATACTCCTAGATAAATACACGATATGATATGAATGGAAGGATTGCAGTTTATGTTCAGTGAAGGCAAAAATACCCAAATGTGAAGAAAAATTGCAGTTGAAACGAAAGAATATACAGGATTCATCAGACATTGTAACAAACCTGAATGATTAACTGGAACTTCATGGATTACTTTATCGCAGATACAATACAAACGATGGCCATTCAACATTTCTATAATGATGGTAGAAGTTTTCATTAACATCGGTGAATGAGCTTGATGGCAAATTTAACTGCAATAAATTGTTACGTGCAGACATGTAGATATAGATATGCACAAATATAATTGCATGAATGACAGCAAAGTACGAAAAAAACCTTTCACTTGGTAATTGAATGATCGATGCCTGCCCAGCCAAAGATGATTGTCACATGCTTGGGAACTTTGGCTGGCTAAAACAGTAAAACACACCTGACTTCATGGGGCCAATTGCCCAATTAGCGTGAAGATCCCTTTAAGCGAGTCCTATATCAGTGCTCTCAACTTCTCTGCCAGTATGATCACCATTGATGAATGTTCTTTTCAAACTTGATCAAAGCATTAGTTTATTTTGATGTGGACAGCAATCACAAGTTCGTGCTTTTGAAGGAGCACACCCAAATGAATTCAACCATCAAGTTCTCCTGCAAGCTTTTTTACCATAAAGCTGTCATGTAGGGGTAGCATCCGACCTGTGTTTCTGTTTACCCAAAAGTCTATGCAGCGCATAAAAGTTAACCACTTCCCTCGCCTAGATGATGGTCTTGTGACCTCAGCCTGTCATTGGAGGTTTTAAACCAAATCTGCCAGGACCAATTCCCAATGTGATGTCACCAGTAATCACCACAAGAACATAAACCTCCCTTGAAGTGATGAAATCGATTTAAATCCCTGACAATAAAATCCCGACCTTCTAGAACCGATAGTAACTTAATAACAGTGTAGCAATCTTCACATACTCACAGGTTCTTAACGATTTGGAGAGGAGTTCCGGGAGGAGTGCCAATCAATCCGAAAGCAATGGCAAGCCTCTCATTATGTTGAGCGAGAATAGCCTCCTTGTGCTCCTCGTCAACATTTTGAAGCACATAGCTAGTATCAGGCTGATAACCAGCATCCTTCAATCGGCTACTCAGCTCTTCAAGTTTTGCATTAATTTGATTAATCCGTAGGACTTTTTCTTCACCTCAATCCAGCTGTACCCTGCTACTTTCTTCACTTTCTTCTCCCCCATCAATTTCCTTACTTTAGCTCTTTCTTGCCAGTTTCTAACCGAAGCATACGTATTTGATAGCAAGACATATGAAGCTGGATTTTGTGGCAGAAGAGAAATGAGTTTGTCTGCTGCAAGTTTCCCCAGTTCTAGATTGCGGTGAGCACGGGAAGCGGCCAAGAGAGTTTGCCACACATTTGCATTTGCCGGAATTGGCATCCCATTTATGATTTCCATGGCTTTCCCTAGCATTCCTTTCATCAAAAGCTTTCCTCCCTTCTTCAACAATCTCATTCTTCAAAAACATATCCAAAAGTGCAGTGCCAACACTAGCATCCTCCAAAAAACCAGACTTTAAACTGTAACTATGCACCTGAACACCAAAGCTTCGACCAGACAATAAAGAACAAGCTTTTAAAGCACAAGAAACCGTTGACCCATCGATGAAAAAACCCGAATGATGAATTATCGCAAAGGGATTGACGACCTCTTTGTTTCTGTTCTCCCGAGAGCATTCAAAAAGCAAGTGATTGTAGTGCACGAGGTCTCGCTGTGGACCTTTACCGAACACGTTGTGTGCCACTTCCGAGCCTAATTGGTGTTGCAACATTGTCGGGTTGCAAGAGAGTATGATGATTGTGGAGTAGTAGAAGGGAGTTGAGAATTTTTAAGGTCTCCTCTGTCTGATGTTTTGTAAGGGTTATGAAATTCATGTCTTCCTGTCTTTGAAACCTGTAACATCTCCAGTTTTGAGCTTCAAAAATAATCTCGAGCATATTCTGCCAAGTTCAATTTCGTAAACTACAAATAGGTTCCTACTGTACTCATTGATCAGTTTTAAGATATAGGAACTTAAATAAAAAATAAATCATAGGAACTCGAATATAAATTTGAACAACGTACATGACACATGCCATTAATATCAAAGTCTTCAACTCAAGGATTAGACAGATTTATGTTTATTCAAGTCAATTTAAAATGATATAGTTTTCATAAAACAAATTTTTAAAAAATAAAATGTTTTTTTAACAAATAAATAAAATGGGTTTTTACTAGGTCTATCAGTTTAACTACTTGTCAAATTTAGTGTCGTTTGAAAGTGTGGTTGAGATTATTTTTTGTTTAGAAATCCATTAAAATAATATTTTTTATTTATAAAAATTATTTTTAATATTAGCATATGAAAATAATATAAAAATACCAAAATAAAATAAAATTTAAAATAAAAAATAAAAATAATTTTTTTTTCATAAATGCTTTTGAAATACAATGTAAAACGTATCATTAATTTGAAATCTAACTTGAGCAAGAAATTGAGATGATAAGTCATCAATTAAACTATGGGTACAGACTGAATAGAATAACACTATATATATATATTAAAACAAAACCCTTAAATAAGTTTATTTGCCATCACAACCAAAAAATATAATTAAAAAACATAAAAACTAAAAGATATAAATACTGGTTTTAGGATAAACTTCTAAAATGAAAATATTGCATCATTCATGTCTTTTTGAAAACTTTTGTAATTATGCTTGCAATCCGAGTAAATTCAATAAAACAATATTTTATTTGAAGATTTTGGAAAATCTAAAAATTACTCTTTTAATAACTAAAATTCACAATGTCAAGTTTAGATTCATTCTAGTTCGAGTTAAAATATAGGTCGAGAAACCTATAGTTTTCACGGGAATTAAGATACAAATAACATAGGAATATGTATTTAACAAATGGGACAATATTGAAAAAATAAAATCCAAGAATCAAATAGAAATAATTGTAAATATATTAGTTTTTTCTGTATTTAAAAATTAGGACTTTAAGATGGTACAACAAGAAAAAGCATAGCAAAAGCTTAGCAACAGTTTGTTTGAACTCCTGCCACTGCCTGAAAAAAAAATCACGCTGAACCCAACTTGCCGTTTATAAGACAAAGCTCCATTCTTTCATCCTGTCTTTTTCGAATCTAAACCCTATTTTTTTTCTCCTCTACTTTAGTTTTTTTTTTAGCTTTTCTATCAATTTTGTACCCTTGAAAGCCTCCACAGTCGTCTCTCTCCCCCCTCTCTCTCACAAGAAAAGACGCATTCTCTCTCTCTATCTATCTCTGTTTCTCTCTCTTACTATCTTTTTTCCTTCTCATAGATTTTGACCGTTTCCAGAGAAGAAGGCATCTCTTCTTGATAGTTTTTCTTTCTTTCTGTGCAGGTCTTTTCTTGTGAAACACTCACAATTAGCTTAAAAAAGACTCATTAAGTTTTTTTTTAAGATACCCTCTTGTTTGTTGGTTTATAATAAAGTGGGAGTTCAATTGTGAACTAGGTTTTGGTTCTTTAGTGCAATTGAATGTTTTAGTGTTGAAAAAAGTTATGAACTTTTGATAACCTTTTGGTGGGTTTTGAAGAAACAGATTGAAAAGATTGCTCTTGGGTTAGATAGACTTTAAAATAAGATGATCGCGGAGAAACCCAGTTGGGTTAGGCATGAGGGGATGCAAATTTTTTCCATTGATATTCAACCTGGTGGCCACAGGTTTGCTACTGGCGGAGGTGATCACAAGGTATGCTCTCATCTTTAATACTCTGTTTGTTTCCAAAAGTAAATAATAGAAAATAAATTCTTCTGCAATGTCATTTTAGGGTTTTTTAGCAGGGAAACCCCTTGATTAGTTGTGCACAATTACAGTAGTTATCTTAGCATGAACTCATAATGCTTTGTTCATGCAGTTTAAGGTAATGCCATTATTAGAGTTTGCTATAGTGTGTGACGTGCCTTTGTTTTTCAAATTGCCATAATTTTTGTACTTTCTGGGTTTAATTTGATTGAATGCGCGTTCTCGCTTCCTTTTTCCTGTAGTGTTTTAGTCTTAAGAATTTATTTTTGTGTCTTTGCTACATGCAGTTTAACCCGCCTTACAAGTAACAGTGTGAAAAATCAAATTGCTTAGCGTTGATTTGAGTTATTTTGGATTAATTTTAAGGCTTCAACCACCAATAGAAATGGTAACGAAATATTTATTGTTTTTGAGTCGTCTAAGTTCCAAGATAACATGGCACTATTCTTCTGGATTCTCGTAATTCTAGAGCTATAAATGCTAGTTCATTGAATAGCTGTTATGTAGTACAACACACAAGCCTTCACAGTAATATGTAAACTTGGTAATGATGAAAGAGGGTTGATAGTAGCAGCCTGTGATATTCTGTGGATCTTCTTTTCATGGACTTCCATGTTCTTGATTTCACAGTTCCCTTCATGGGTTTTGGTAATTTGTAATGCAACTAGTTGGTTTCCAACCTAAATGTATTATCGAGGAGGCATTTTTTAGTTTAAAATGCCACCTTAATATTGCTTCACCTTCTTCAATGTGCATGGATGTTGGTATAAATGATCATGACCAAAGGTTCCTATCTAAATGAGATGATCTTGTGAGATTGTTCTTTTTGTATTTTGTTACTCGTATCAAATTTTGTCAGTAATTTCTACAAGTACTTAATTATGACATCTGCCTTTTTCACTAAATGCATGCAGGTTCGGATATGGAACATGAACTCTGTTAGCAGGAACTTGGATATTAATGAACCAACACAAAGGCTTCTTGCAACTCTCCGTGACCACTTCGGGTCAGTCAATTGTGTTAGGTGGGCTAAGCATGGTCGGTATGTTGCATCTGGGTCTGATGATCAAGTGATTTTAGTGCATGAAAGGAAGCCTGGTTCAGGAACTACAGAGTTTGGCAGCGGAGAGCCCCCTGATGTTGAAAATTGGAAAGTTGCAATGACATTGAGAGGGCACACTGCAGATGTGGTAATGGAATTGCTTTTACTTCTGGAAAGCCTGGACAATACATGAAAGTGGAATCATTCTTGCCTAATGTTTCTGAATTCAGTTTCTTGCTGCCTTCTTTTTTAAAAAGAAAAATAAGTTGTCACGTTCCTTAATAAATAGTCTCTTGATCATGTGCACACATCCCCACACACTATCAAGTTTTCATCATCCACTCAAATTGTTTTCTAATAACACATATACATATGGGTGTGCACAATCATATAGATATATTATATTTTACTGGTTTGGATGACATTTCCTTAAAGCATTGGTTTGCATTCAAATGCCAGGGATAAACAAATGAAAAAATAAATAATGATAAGATATTCTGTTTTATGTGATTTAAATGTCCCTCTTAACCTGTGAGAAGTAATTTCTCACTGTCCTGCTGTGTGTCATCTAATCGGGAAGTTATTTTCCATGCCTAAAGTAGGTGGATCTTAATTGGTCTCCAGATGACTCCATGTTGGCTAGCGGGAGTTTGGACAACACCATTCATATCTGGAATATGAGCAATGGCATTTGCACTGCTGTTCTTAGAGGTCACTCGAGCCTAGTTAAAGGAGTTACTTGGGATCCAATTGGCTCTTTCATAGCAAGTCAATCTGACGATAAGACAGTTATTATATGGCGAACAAGTGACTGGAGTCTGGCACACAGAACAGATGGTCATTGGGCTAAATCAGTATGTATTTTTCTTAATGGTGGATTTTATTTTATTCCATATTTTCTATTCACTAACCTTAGTGTGCTATTTTCAGCTTGGATCTACATTTTTCAGGCGCTTAGGATGGTCCCCCTGTGGTCATTTTATAACTACAACTCATGGTTTTCAGAAGCCAAGGCATTCTGCACCTGTTCTCGAGAGAGGTGAATGGGCTGCCACATTTGATTTCTTAGGACATAATGCCCCCATTATCGTGGTGAAGTTTAACCATTCAATGTTTAGAAGGAATTTTACTAATGCTCAGGAATTGAAAGCTGCACAAGTTGGGTGGACTAATGGGGCCTCGAAGATTGGAGGGAAAGAATCGCAGCCATACAATGTTATTGCAATCGGTAGTCAAGATCGCACTATAACTGTGTGGACAACTGCGAGTCCTCGTCCTCTATTTGTGGCCAAGCACTTCTTTACTCAAAGTGTTGTAGATTTATCCTGGTAAACTTGATATTTCCAGAAAAAAATACCACTGTATTTTTATGGACCTGTTTTCTCTATTCTAGCAATTCTAGCTCTTGTATTCCTCTTTATGATTCTTTATCTAATCAATTTTCTTTTCTTTTCTTTTCTAATAGGAGTCCTGATGGGTATTCACTCTTTGCATGTTCCTTGGATGGTACTGTGGCTACTTTCCATTTTGACGCTAAAGAACTTGGACACAGGCTAAGCGATACTGAACTAGATGAGTTAAAAAGAAGTCGTTATGGTGATGTCAGAGGTAGACAGGCAAACCTAGCAGAGAGTGCTGCACAGTTATTGCTTGAAGCATCAACCAAAGAAACAACAAATAAAAAAGCGGCATTGGATATTCAGCTAAGTCAAATACCTGTAAAATCTTCTGTTGACCTGGGTGTCACAGCAAAGACTTCTGAGCCTCAAATTGATGATGGCAAGAAGAGTGTGGGAGCTGCTGGTGATGGATTAAATAAATTGCCCGCTTCTGCTCGGATTTCTAGTCCAGTAAAACAAAGAGAATACAGACGTGCTGATGGTAGAAAGAGAATCATTCCAGAAGCTGTAGGAGTGCCCAATCAACCAGAAACAATGACTGGCGGGGCTCAGTCTCAAGCTCATGATTTCCCTTATGTGGCATCTGACCACAGAAAGGTTGCAAATGGAATAGCTCCTGTTGATGGTGGCCTGCGAGAGAGTTCTATCAGGGGCACACTTGGCAGAAACTCTGATTTAAAAGAGCGCTCTGGTGTCACTGCAAGGGCTACTGTTACTGAGAGCCTGGTCATTGAGAAGGTTCCAGGATCTGCAGGAGGAGATGGAAGCATCAATGTGCAACAGTCTGGGATAAAGGCATCTAGTTCCTCTGGTTCTTGTGACATCCCTCACTCAATTAGGGTATTTGATAAGAAATTAGGGGAAGATGCTGCACCAATATGCCTGGAAGCTCGTTCTAGAGAACATGCAGTGAATGACATTGTTGGGATGGGGAGTGCAAGTATGATGAAAGAAACAGAAATTGTATGCACAAGAGGGGCTGAAACTCTTTGGTCTGATAGGATCTCAGGAAAAGTTACTGTTTTAGCTGGAAATGCAAACTTCTGGGCCGTTGGGTGTGAAGATGGATGCCTACAGGTAACTGAACCTCTATATCCAGATGACTGAAAACTGTTTTTTTTCAACTGTTTTAAATTTGAACTGTTCTCAGCTTGGCATTAAATTACAAACTTCTCTTTTCCAGAGAATGAAAAAGATATATATTTTTCTAATATTAAAAAGAATGATTCTGTAGTTTTCCGCTGATGGCTTGAGTGTTTTAAAGTTGCCAGTTGCCTTAAAGCAACTTATTGATTTTCTTATATACTCGGGTATGTTTCAGGAATTTTCCTTGTCAACTAGTAAGCTAATCTGTTTGTTTAACAATCCACATGTATATGGATTTTTTCGAAATAATCAAGAAAGAACTGCTGATTTTTTAATTTTTTTTTTAATTAGTTGATTAAACATTAAGCAGTCTATTGTGAAGGTAATGCGGCCAATTAAAGAATCCAGCTCTTAAACTTACTCTTCTCAATAGGGAAATCTCTGTAACTACACATAGGGATATTGGCCACATTTAGGGAATTGGACTTGTGCCCTGGTGAATTTGGATTTGGGAGACCTGAATTTAAACTCACGGTTTTGGTGCAATACTTCATCATGGTCTTGGGTATTGTCCACAGTTTTAGATTTCTAATTGACTAGAATGGTTCTGCCAATTTACTAAAGAAGATGGAAGGTTTGAATATGTTCCTTCCAGTGGGCATCAGAATACCTTAATTTTATCTTTCTTAATTTTTGTTTTCCCTTAAAACTGAGGGTAGACTGATAATCCAATCTCTTGTACATTCTTTTCATGAAAAATACTTCTGTAATAAAAGACTAGATATTCATGCTTAAACTCATATTTCATCAAGATCACAAGGCAAGTGGTAGATTCTTGATGTCATTGTTGTAGACACGGTTCCTTTTTTGGCAGTTATAATTCAAATTTTGTTAGGTTTCTTTAGGTTGATCAAGACTTTTTATAATATAAATGTTCTGCTGATGTTTGAGAAGGTTTACACCAAGTGCGGGAGACGTGCCATGCCAACTATGATGATGGGATCGGCAGCAACTTTTGTTGATTGTGATGAGTGCTGGAAGTTGTTGCTGGTCACAAGGAAGGGATCCTTGTATGTATGGGACCTGTTTAGTCGGAATTGTCTCCTTCAGGATTCTTTGGCATCTCTAATTACCTCAGACCCAAACTCTGCAAAAGGTTAGGTGTCCTACAATATAATGTTTGAGCCCATTTCAGAGCACAGATACTGCTCTTGAGTAATATGTGGAACACACACAACACGTAAAATCCTTTAATGCAGGGCGTCAGTTTTGTGTGTGTTTCTTAAGGCATGTGCTTCTAGATTGGATGCCTTATGGTATTTTCCCGTCTTTCAGGTACAATCAAAGTTATATCTGTGAAGTTATCAAAATCCGGTTCCCCTCTTGTTGTCCTGGCCACACGTCATGCCTTCCTCTTTGACATGAGTCTTATGTGTTGGCTGAGAGTGGCAGATGACTGTTTCCCTGCATCGAATTTTGCTAGCTCTTGGAATTTGAGTTCGATTCAGAGTGGTGAGCTAGCTGCATTGCAGGTGGATGTGAGGAAATATTTGGCCAGAAAACCAACTTGGTGCAGGTATTCATTCTTTGCAATGATTTTCTTTTATTCTTTGAACTTTTAACTGAATCTTAGATTTCACAAATTAAAAAACACGAACTAGAAATAGTGCACAAAAGCCTCTATCAAAATATTGTGCAATTATTTATTTATGTATGTTGAAAAAAAGGGGAAAAAAGAAGCAGAGAAAAATGAATGGCAAATAATCTGGCTCTCTTGAAATTCTTATGATTGAATTTAATATCCTTGATTAGTTACTGAATTTCCCAGTTAATCATTGCACAAAATTTCTGGTTTTCTTATGTTACTTCTAGAGTTCATGTTTTATGATCCATGCATCTAGCTTCTATTGTTTGACACGTGGTGGCTCTGTTTTCAGAGTGACAGATGATGGGGTGCAGACACGAGCTCATTTGGAGGCTCAGTTGGAATCCTCCTTAGCTTTAAAGTCCCCTAATGAATATCGCCAGTGCCTTCTATCTTACATACGCTTCCTTGCAAGGTGTTTCTTTTGTATTAGACTTATTTTCCCATGTTATGAATGACAGTCAGTACATATGGGGCCTTTTTCATGGTTGTATCTATCAATTCAATTCACGCAAGTGTAACTTTGGTTGCAGAGAAGCAGATGAGTCTCGTTTACGAGAAGTATGTGAGAGTTTTCTTGGACCTCCTACTGGGATGGCTGAATCTACATCTTCAGATGCAAAAATAGTGTCTTGGGATCCTTGTGTGCTTGTAAGGCTTTATACATCCAGTTGCTTTTGAAATCACAGTCCCTTTTCTGCTTATGTATACAGAAAGAAACTTTATGCTTCAATCCAATTTTAACGATTTCCCCCCTTACAAGTCAGCATGACAAAACTCTCTCGGAGCATTTTTCCTTGCTTTACTCCCTTTTTTTCTTTTTTTTTTTCTTGCCATTGTCTATTGATTCTCTAACACCCCTGTCTGGTCTCTGCAGGGAATGAGAAAGCACAAACTCTTAAGAGAAGATATTCTTCCTGCAATGGCATCAAACAGAAAAGTCCAACGTTTACTAAATGAGTTCATGGATCTCTTGTCTGAATATGGAAGTGTAGAAACTAACCTTGATAAAAAAAAACCCATGCTACCAGCTACATCTCAACAAGCAACCAGTCAAATGAATTGTGACCCACCAGTAACAGAGCAAATGGACACTGCCCCACAAGCAATAGATCATAAGAACTCTGCCCAGGCAGCGAAAGAGCATGAGGACCCAGCCCCCATTATAACTGATGAAGCAGACCACACTCAACTTGCAATTGATGAAGTAGATTTGTGCCCGATGGTAACAGATCAAGTTATTCAGGATTCACTTGACAGAGAAGCTGGTTCTTGAGCTCTGCTTCTAGCCAATAGGATTAATGTTAAGGATATTAGCAGACTGACACGTGTTGCTGAAGTGGATAGAGGTACAACTATGGCTCATGGTTCATCTTGCCACCCACATATTCCTCGGTTAAAGGAAGATAAAGGTCCCGTGGTTTTGGACATGAACAGACTGGTGCATCCCTCTTAACTCTTCTTTGATGCTGCACCTGGGCATGTAACAAAAAAATAATCTCAAGTTCAGTTAGCTAACTTTTATTTATTTATTTTGGCTCCCTGTAGCTTTCTGTAATCTATTTTCTTATTCCTTGTACAAGTTTAAGCATAGTGTTAAGTACATCTTCATTTAGAAACTCCCATCTCTAAGACAGGAAAGATGGGCTCTCCTGTTTTTCAGCTTTTATACTTGCCTTATTCTTTTGTTTTTGTGGTGTATTTTCAATTCACTGTGCTTATTTGGCTGTAGCCAGTCCCGGATCACACAGGTGGTTCAGTGGTAGTCTTAGGGTGTGTTTGGCATTGCTTTTGCTTTTGCGATTGAGGTTGAAAAAAAACAGTTTCAAAAAAAGTGTTTTAACTGTGGTTCAAAATAAGCAGTGAAGTGTTTGATTAAAACTGTGGTCGAGTTGGAGGTTGAAAAAAAAGCAGTTTTGGGTGTTTGGTTACTAAGCTTTTTATATTGTTTTTAACTTGTGAAATTACTTTAAAGAGTATATATATATATAATTTTTTTAAATATTGTAAATTTAATAATTATAATAATATAATGTAATTAATAATTCATGAAAAAACAAATATTATTTTTTATTCTCCCATCAATCAAAAAATAACAGGGTTGTGGAGTGCAACGAAGTCATGCGTTATTTTTTTTCATCAGAAATAAGAAAGAAGTAATTATGGTCTGAGAAGAGCACTATCCTTTTCAATCCAAAAATACTCGAATGGGTAGTTCGAATAAGTTTTTCAAAATTTACTCTTCGTAGTAGTATTCTTTGTTCTTAATTAATGAAGTACTGGTTGATGGATACTCATAGTCATTGTTAAGGCATATAAATACATGATGAATATATTGTGATAGTTCATGTTTAGTAGTACTAGACTAGCTACGTACTTAGGCGAGTGTGTGTGTGTGTGTGTGTTAATGAAAAGAAGTCATTTTCTTTGTTTAAATCCAATTAATATCATGCATGACTTGGATCAATCTAATTTCCTTTTCGATTATCCAATTTCGTTTAGTATACGAGCTAGGACCACTTAAGGAACTGTAATAACTTAAAAGAGGAGGAGGGGTGGCCGTAACTTCATTCGGGTAAATAAGGAAGCTACAGCTTGGAATAAGTGCGGTCCAAGCTTTTAATAGCAATGGCTATGAAAACTAATTAATTAACATGCAGAGATGCCTTAAGTAGCTCAAAAACACGACAATGGTGAATAGGCATTCACTTTGTAACACTGGAAGCAGTAGCCGGCAATTAGAATCTAAATTTATATATAGTTTCCTAAGTTCCAAGTTCTTTTTGTTAATAAATAAATCAATTGATTCCTTTTGTCTTAAACTTATTTATAGCTTAAAAGCAGCAGTATAAGCACGGCCAGAAACCTAACTGTGACAGTTATAGCTCCTTAATTAATTTGTTAATTGCCCATTTTCCCATCATTAATTGATTTATGGACCCGCTACCTTAATTTCCTAACGAAACGTGGCCTTACATTTCAAGTTATATATATGTAAGTATATAAAATACGTAGACAAAATGAATGATTCCATAAAGGAAACCTTGACTTTACAAGGGGGATTACCTTCAATGACTAGTTTTTTATTATTAATTTATTTGCAATTAAAGTCCTTTAACATCCATTTTCTTTTATTTTTTGGTGTTGATGGAATTAACTAGCTCTTGTTCTGTTACTAAATTAAATTAATTCTTTCACGAGGCTGATAATCCGACGAATTAATAGTCGTACTACGTGATACCTCTACCAAAATATTATGACCACGTCTAGCTCTCTGCTGAGTTTATTTAAGCCCAAACATATTATTTTACTGATGAAACATACTTTATATATTACAAAACACATAATCGGCGTGGTGTTTTTACTGTGCTCCCTCTCACAGATCACTGTGGATTCGAGCAGTGTAGGGGCGATTTTGGCCCTCGGCCGCGCGGCAGAAGGGGCTGGGCAAATGGGGCTATTTTGGGTTTTTCCTTTTCCCGTCCTTTTTTTAAAAAAAATATTCAGTTGTGAACAGTGCATGGACGATTTCGTCCCTGGTAATAAGATAAAATAAGCGTTCCGGTTGAGGGGAACCGACGTAATTGCGCGCGGCCGGACCGGTCCGGTCCGCCACAACTTTTGATTTTTTTTTATTTTCTGAAATGGCTAAAGACGGTTTTAGCCTCTAATAAGACAAAAACACTGCCTTGGGTCCAGGGACAGGACGGTAATTGACCCTATTTTTTCAATTTAAAATTCGGTGTCTGTCAGGGCGTGAGGCGCACGCACCAGACGGTTTTTCGCCTCACGTCCTGTTTAGGTGGCGCGTGCGGCGTGCTACGGTGGCCGTAAATTAGCTACCGACGTCCAACCCGATGCGCCGCCGCGTGGTCTTCCTCCCGCGGTGGCGCGTGTAACCTAAAACAGTCTGTGGACGCGGAGGAGGCCGGTTAAAGCCGCCGGCCACGTTTCTCTCTCTCCTGCACGTAAATGTGCAGAAGAGTCCCCCAATTTTTGTTGCTTTTCACTTTGGTCCCTCAGCTTTTAATTTTGTTTTTGGTCCTGATTTATGTTATATAAGTTTTGATTTGGTTCGATTGGGTCCTCCGATTTTAATTAATTGAATGTCAAAGTTTCACTTCGGTCCTGCTACTTTCATTTTCCGGATTGGCTGTATGTAACTCAATTAATTCAGTACACAAGTTTCGATTTTTGCAATTTTGTCCTCTGATTTCAATTGAGAATAAATTTAATTTGCATTTCAGCCCTTTGACTTTTAATTTTTTAATTTAAGCCATTTATATTTGATTTTCATGTCAGTCCTTATAATTTTATTTTTTTATATTTCTAGAATAATCCCTACTTTTGTCCATGTATATATAAGTGTATTTAACACAATAATAATAATAATGATAATAATAATAATAATAATAATAATAATAATAATAATAATTTAATTATTTTTTGTTCTTACTCTTCTGTGTTTTTTTTTCTTTCTCCCGATAATTTGATCATATTTTTTGTTTTGCCGGTAATAGCAATAATAATTGTTTTTTTCTTTATCTTTTGTTAAAGTTTCTTGCATATTTTTAGTTTTTCATTTATTTTTGTTTCTTTCATTATTAACATAATAATAATAATAATAATAATAATAATAATAATAATAATAATAATAATAATAATAATAATAATAATAATAATAATAATAATAATAATAATAATAATAATAATAATAATAATAATTGAATTGTTTTTCTTGCTTGCTCTTTCTTTAATGTTTTTTTTCCCTCAGAATAATTTGATAAATTTTTTTTTTGGACAGTAATAGCAATAATAGTTTTTTTTTTTAATCTTTTGTTAAAGTTTCTAGGATATTTTTAGTCTTTCATTTATTTTTGTTTCTTTCATTATTAATATAATAATAATAATAATAATAATTTAATTGTTTCTCTTACTTATTCTTTTGTTAATGTTTTTGATTTTTTTTTCCCAGGATAATTTAATAATTATTTTGTCGTTTTCAAGGGGTTGATTCGTGATTACACTGTGCACATTGCGGCTAATTAAAAAAAAAAAACCGAAAACCGAAAACACCCCCCAAAAAAAAAAAAACACGCTTGATCACCAAGCCCATTTTCTTTTGTGATCTTTTATAACGCAGTTTCTTTATTCTAAAAAATGTTATTTATGCTTGCGCAACAAACTCTACTTAAAAATTGCTACATTTTATCTCATAATCTATAATTTTTCTTAATTATATCATATAAATTTATTGTTTTTAATTTAATTATGTTAAATTATATACACAAAAATGCCCGCGGCAATGCGCGGTCAATATAGCTTGTATATATATATAATTGAGATGATATTTCTAGAACAAAAGAGTTCAAACTGTCTTCAAATGAATACAGGCCAGGTTAATCGCAATATGCTAATATAAAAATAATTAAGTGTCAGACACCTTAAAAAACAATGCGCTGCATGTGGCCGGTTTGTGTCCAAATAATTAAATAAAGTTAGTAGCGGAAACCCTTTCTCAAAAAAATAAAATATAATTCCAGGCAGTATGCTTCAATCTAATTAAATTAAAAACACAAATCAATTTAGTGATTCCCCACGTAGGATTCCATTAATTAAGGAATAGCAATGACTGCATTATTGTAATGGATACGATACTCCTCAGCCACCCAAGTGCCTGGAACATCTTAGACGAGGCCAACATCAAGCATGTAAACATGCTTTGGCCTCAAGAATCCGATATCAGAAATTATAAATCAGGGGGAGATGTCAGTTTATTTATGAGGAGTCGCATAAATTGGTCTAATTAGATGTTAGTTTATATACTGTTTAATATTGTGCTTTAAAAGTATTTTTAAAAGGAAAAAAAATAAAATTATCTTCATTTTTTTATATATTTTAAAATTATTTTCATGCTAATATCAAAAATAAACTTTTTTTTAATTTTTTTTTATGTATTTTTAAAACAACAAAAAAACCCTACAAACACAAACTCATCAACAATCTCGATAAGTCAGTTTGACAAACAGCAGCAGAGGATAAGTACCATGGACGAGTTAAAAGGAGAGTAGAAAAAACATCCCATATATACTTTGCATAAAGAAAGAAGAAAAGATCGGGCATCTGATTAAGCTAATATGTACAGCATTTAAGGTCATGTGCAATGACCAATAGCCACCACTAGGGCACATGCGACTATTTGACCCATCAGTCTGCCAAATAAACTCGAAGGGCATGCATGTCCTCACATTGTTGAACAGCTGATGTGTTTTCAGGCTTCCCTTTCTTGAATCACAACCGGCAAGCCACCTCTAACGGTGGCTGTAAGACCCGGGCTGAACCTTGGTACTTGATTCGGATCCACAACCCGAGTGTTAAACCCTCGGATTATAGCAAGAGCAACAGCTTTCATCTCCACCAGAGCCATTTCCTTGCCTAAGCAGATCCTAACCCCGGCATGGAAAACAGTGTATTTGAAAGGGTTCGCGGGCACAAAAACCCCATTCTTTAACCATCTTTCAGGCTTGAATTCGAGACAATCTGGTCCCCAAATCTGGTCCATTCGGCCCATTGCATATTGATGATATGTTGCCCTAGTCCCTTTAGGCACAAATGTGCCATCAGGAAGGATATCATCATCCTGAGAAAACTTAGAATCAAATTGTACTGGGGGGTACAATCTCAAACTTTCATGAACTGCAGCATTCAGGCAGTGCATTTCACGCATTTCTTGAAAGCTAGGAAGGTCTTGATTCGATCCCATGACCTTTTCTGTCTCCGCTCGAATTGCTGACTCTACTTCTGGACGTTGTGATAATAGCCAGAAGAAACTGGTTAGGCCAGAAGCCACCGTGTCCCGACCAGCTAGGAGAAAGCTTATAACAATGTCTCGGAGATACTTCTCGTCAGTTATGTACGTCATGAATCTTGATAGCAAATCATTGTTCTTATTAGAGAAGCCTGCTTTTCGCCTCTGATTTATCATTCCCTCGGCTAACTCGTTCACCTTATTGATTGCTTGTTTGAGCTCCTTTTCCGAGCCTATGCTTAGCAGCCTTTTGATCTTCCAGACTATTGGTGATGGCGCTAGGGCTCGCTCAGCAGATAACTTCGATGCGGTATCGAAAGCAGCAGCAATTTTACAGGCAGGCAAAGATAACTTGAGGCATCCGGGGTCTAACCCAAATGAGAATTTGCAAATGTTATCAAAAGAAAATCTTCTGAACACATCTTGCAAATCCAAAACTTCTTGTTTATCAGCAACTGATGACAAGAGAGGAAGTAGCCTGCTACGAATCTCAGACATTATGAGATCAAAAGCATGCATTCTTATGGAAACACTCCGTAATTCCAAGCTTGCCATTTTCCTCTGGAACTTCCAAGAATCACCATCAACATTAAAAATACCTCTACCCAAAAAGTCACCCAAAAGAGCAGAAAAAGGTTTCCCTTTTGGGTAGTTCTCAAACTTTGTCTTGAGCATGTGCTCAACATTTTCAGGATTAGCAGTGATGATGTTGCCAAGAACATGAACATGAATAGTACCAGTTTTTGATTTTCTAAGAAGGTGAGTGTGCCAATCACAAAGATTATCAAAATCTTTGGTCCAGCTTGAAGAAAGATAGGTCTTGCAAACATCACAATTACACCATGGTTTCAGCCTCAAAACATAGATCAAGAAAGAAAACAAAGAGAACACGATGGTAAAACCAAAGAAAAGAAAACTGAAAGCAGCTACAAAATCCATTCAAGAAACCAAGAAGAACAAAGAGAGAGTGGTCTCAGATGAGTATAGAAAGGCAAGAGCTGAATGCTGAAGGGCAGATGTAAAGTAATGGTGGTTTATATAGCTAGATTTCCACCATTGTCTATCTTGAAAATGAAATGGCGGGTCCCTAGCTCGCTACCTTTTTTTTTATCCTATCCAGTTGTGACTTTGTTGCTTGTGCTAGCTATAGCCTGTTAATGCCTGGAAAGTATAGAAAGTTGCAAAGTCCATCAATCAAATCGAAGGTCTAGAAAGTTGTGGCATCATTGCATGAGTAACGCGTGCGCTAAATAGCGTCGTGTGCTCGACATGTCTTGTTGAGGATAAGACATTCAACCACGTGCTCTCTGTTATTATTTTTTCTGTCTTTGGCGACAGTTAGTCGTCTGGTGCCTTTTCTTTTTTCTTGGTAAGGAGAATTTTTTTTTTTTATAACCCGGATGTTCGGGCTAGTTTGCGCGCAACACAATTAAATTTTATACCGCGAGGATAACAGGTGTACTTAGTAAAGCTTGAACCTGAAATAAGAGGAAGGGAGAAACGACCGGTATGACCACCAGTCGAATACCTACTGGCAGTAAAGAGAATTTCTTTTTTCTTCTCATGGAGGTTGTTGGATTGCGTGCGGAACCGCCAGTCTATTCCTTATATATTCCATATATTCATGCTATCATAACCATTTTAATATTTAAGGAGAGAAGGCTTTTTTTAAAAAAAAAAAACTAAAACGAAAGGATTGGGGTATTCTGGAGAAGACAGCTGTAATATTTAGGACGACTATTATTTTCTACTTCATCTAAATTATGTTTTATATATATTAATTGAAATCAGGTGTTGACGTTGATATGTTTTTAATCATGTTAGTTTATAGTATATTAGTGTTATTTTTGTATTTTGAAGGAGTTTTCTTCTTCTTCATATATTGTGGAGAATTACCGGAACTTCTATAGAAAAAAATGGAGAAAATATTTCAGTAAGATGTGTTCTTAAGGGTTTTAAATAATTTTTATAGGGATTTGTAGTGGTGGTTGGATTCGTGCTATTTTCTCTCTCGATTCCAAAAAGAATTATTTTTTTATTTTATTTTTTTTAACCGGAATGTCTAGGCCAGCTTGCGCGCACCACAACTAAATCCTCGGGTCCACTGAACATCCTGCAAACCCAATGAGCATGTAAGACACCGCGAGGATGACAGGCTCTGACAAGGCTTGAACCTTGGATGAGAGGAAAGTAGAAGTTCTTCTTTACCGCCAGGCCAAGACCCTGCTAGCCAAAAGAAATTATTTTAATTGATTGGTTGCGTCAAGATGAAGAAAAGGGTTTTTATAACATTGTAATTGTGGCAAACGGAGCATCAAAGTTTGACCAATATTTAATATGAAATTAAGAGCGTGATTGAGAAAAAGTTATAAAACGGAAACAAAATCCATTAAATATATCTTCAGTGAATTCATCGTGCGATCAATTTTATTATTATAAATCTTGTCCTCGCCGTTTGTCAATTGTAATCACTACTTGTATACTTTTATCATTGTATTATATTTCAGCATTTCAATGATTTTCTAAGCAGTCAATAAAAAAATGATTAATTCTTTTAAAAAATCAACACTAATAATAGCATTAAATCAAGCATTATAAATCAATAATTAAAACCCACAATTGATATCGTTGAAATGAAACATTCAAGTGTAACACGACCACCCAAGGTGGCGATCATTCTCTTTAATGGCATTTTTTTAGCGAATGAGATAACCATTTCTAAATCTAAGCGTGTCAACCCATATTGGCAGTTGATTACATTTCCATCTCCAATAATAAATATAATTAACTAGTTATTACTGAAACATTTTATTTGTAATAATTATTCCGGTGCTCTGAGAGAAGGAATCAATTTTCTCGTTTCCTGTCCGCCGAGCTAGCTCTGACCTTGCAGCATTCTTGCCAATTTGACAAACCATTAAGAGTTGCCGTTGTAGAGAAAGAACAAATTGTCACAGTGGAGAGAGAGACCGCTAGCTGTGTGTCCATGATTAGTGTTCTCTGGAAATTACTTCGCTATTACACGCTGTCGTGGTTCAGTTACTGTGCAAAAGCTTTGAAGCGCGGGAACTGTGATTTTAATCGATTTTTCGGTAAATCTCATGTTAATTTAAATTGTATTTTCTCACTATAAAATACCACAAAATCTGTTTTTGCAGCTCAATACCAAACGGCTGTTTAAGGCGTAGTCCTGTGGGACTATTAGACCTTCAAAACAATTAAGAACACGTTTCTCTGACGTGGCCTTGCGCCCAAGACAAGACTAGCTGCTTGCCTGTTCTAGGCTACTAGCAAGGGCAGGTACATTGAATAGAAATCTGCCATTGAATTAAATGTTAGAACATTAAAAAGATCACTTCTGTGCCCATACTACTGAAAATCTTGCAACGATCGAGGCATGTATCCGGCCCAGAAATCAATTCGGATAGAGTTTATTAGGGGGGGGAGGGGGCAACCTTTAATTTCTCCTTCATCTTCTCGGTCGTTGATAGAAATTATGAGCTGTGGTGTTTTTTTATAAAATATTTTTCTCAATTTTCATGAAATAAGAGTGAAATTTCTTAAAACAAAATAATTTCTACTAACCACTTTTTGAGTACCCATCAAACTTTTTTTTCCCACTTCGACATTAATTATGCTTTCACACACTGACTCTAATTTTTTAGCATGTCTAGATTGTCTGATTATAGACAATAATCATACAAGTAGGTTTTTAATACGTAATTATAGACAATTCATCGTGCAAAAGACAATATCCTTTTGTCTACTGTCAAGATTCCTGCAGTCAATACTCGAAATAGTGCATTTCAGTCAAGGTAATCAAAATCGCAAGCCAACTCGCAAAATCGTACGATTTTACGAGTTGGCTCCGAAAACCTGGTTGAACCGGTAGAAAAATCGAACCCGGTCAAACTCGGTCAAACTCGTAGAAAAATCGTAGAATAATAATAATAATAAAAATAATAATATAATAATAATAATAATATTTAATTATATTTAAATTCATTTTTTAAATTTAAATATAATTAAAAATAATAATTTTTGTACGGACATTTTACAATCTTTCTACGATTTTACGATCCAATCTTACGATTCGATTTTTCGGATCCCTTTCTGATCCATGTTAAAATCTCGATTTTGACTACCTTGATTTCAGTGACCTCACATAGCTTTAGTGCCTTGAATCTTTCATGTTTTTTTCCAGCTTTAAGATATAAAATTACTACTTTACTTAGTCGGACACTTTATGCAGCAAAATTTTCTAGGTCGGCAAGAGTCGGCATGTCTGGCACGTGTTCAAGAGTGCTGGATCACGTAAGGACAAGCGAAAACCTACTTCGTCTTAATGTCTCGTCTCGTCTCGGACCAAGTTTCGAAGAGATTTCAATGAAAAACTTTCCACTTTCCAATCGAGATGCCACGTCTAATCTTTCATTTAACCCTCCCTGCAAGTGGTTCGAGGAATCTGCGCTGCAAGGCAGATTGATTTTTGGATATTCAAGTGCCCTCCCACAAACCCGAACGGAGCGTGCATACAAGTGAGGTTTGGAAGCATACAAGTGAGGATGGGAAGAATGAACAAGGAGGCTTATATATATTATGATAATTAATAAACAAATTAAGATAAGAATATATAAGGTTAGTTCTAGTTAATTATATGAATCTATTATAATATTTTTTTCAATCCAGAAAATACTTCAAGATAGTTTGGGTTTGGAACGTGGTACAACCTAGATTTCACTAAAAAATCAAAAGCAATAAAGCATGCCTTTGGTAGCTTTGTAGTATAGATGGTGTAAAATCTCTCATCCATGAGATGATAATATAATTTGACATTATATATCACAGATATTTTTATTATTGTTTTTAGAAATAATTAATTAAATCTAATTAATCAATGACAACTCTTGTCAAGATATTGACATAAATTAATAAGAGAATTATTTTCTTCTCTCCCTAGTTTTTTTTTCTTACAAACACTATGTTTATGTTTTTCATAAACATAACTTATTAATAAACTCATAGAAGTTGTTGTCTATATATTTAAAGTTTTGTTGTTTCCTAAGAATATATTGTTTTAACTCTGAATCAAATATAACAAGGGCAGTTACTACACACACACACACACGAGACAGGAAATGACACCTAGGTTTATTATAAAAAATATTTTTCTCCCTCCAAAATATTATTTTTAATTCTCCTTTGTGTACTATTGATTTTATATCTATTTTTATCCTATGCTGTAAAAAAAAACAATTTAAACACCATAAAATTCCTATGAAAAATAACTAGACAATGGATTGCAACTTACATTACAGCTGTAATGTTTATGTACTAGTTAATCTGCATTAGCTAGAAAAAAAAAAGTTAGCTTACAAACAGGAAAATAGCTGGCATATGGGTATCTAGTAATTATTTTCAAAATTATGTTTAGAAATTGCAATTTTGATGTAAAAAACATGGATTTGAAAACTTCATCCCTGAAAACTCTCTATGGAGAGATACGAGTACTGTGTTTCGTTCTCCTTTTATTGACAATGAGAAAAGTAATTGGAAGGTAAGAATCGATCTTATAAGAGGCAAATTGACATGCCATTTGTTTTTCCACATGTTTCCCACGTTTTAAATGTACCAGAAACATGCCAGACAGACAACCTACGGTTTCCACAAAACTCAAAAGGCTGCATTTCAATATCTAGAATTTAGACCGGGTCGAAAGAGTTGATGGACCACACAAACAAAACTCGTACACCTTGTTTTCAGCTTGTAAGAGATAAACATGGGTCCATCCACCGGTGGCTGAAGTCACCATTAGCTGTTTCCCACTGCAGTACTGTCATCGTTAGATTTCATGCCAGAACTTTAATTGTAAGGCTTGGAAGGCCCGGTGGGTTTTTCTGGAATCCGATTGATTGATTTCAGATCTCAAACAATTTAGATTTACGGAAAAAATTATGTTTATCGAATTTAGTTTCTGATTTATTGATTTTTCTTATCAAAATAATGACGTTTTAGTATAAAAAGAGAGGATCTAATTAACCTGATAAACTGGGCCTCATTTTGAGTAGAGTCTTACAAGCATGAAGTTGTTTGATATCTTATAGACTTTTATTTTTAATATATTTTGGATTGTTTGATATTGTGTTTTAAAAGTATTTTTGAAAAAAATTGAAGTTTTTTTTTTTAAAATTAAATTTATTTTTAGATTTTTTTGATGTGTTGATATCAAAAATGATTTAAAAAAATAAAAGAAAATATTATAATACTTTTGTGAATGAAAACACTTTGAAAAAAAACAACAATCATACTTCCAAACACTCTATTTGTGTTGTGTTGTGCTTTAATTTGATTTTTTTTAGTTTAACAATAAATATATCTATTTTATAAGTGTTGATATTGAATTTTAAACCCAAAAAATTTAGAAACATGATAGACTATTTTAATGATGGAATCAAACGACAGCTTGAAAAATATGATAATCTTAAATGAGATCTTACACTCGGGGAATAAATAGTGATTAAAACTCTTTAATCCAATTAGAATAGACTACCCACCCTTATTATAAAAAAATAAAAACTAAAATTAATTTTCATATTCTAACATTCAAGTTTGGATCGCGATGGCAGAGTAGCCATGCATTTTCTAACATTAAACAACACGTGCACACCTCGTCGACAATGTCCATGTGTATGCTCTTAGAAGTTAGAACGGGCCACACATTAATGTACTGGGTCCTTAATTAGATTGAGACGTTTTCTAAAAATCATCATGTGCTTGCAATGAAACTATTTGGGAAATAATAGAAATAAAAAAAATGCTTCTCTCTCTCTCTATATATATATATATATATATTATCACCTTAAAATTTCTCGTTAATTCACTTTATGGATTGAGTTCATGTATTGCTCTCTATTTTACCCTTTTTTTATTTTCTTAAAAAGCTTAGATATAATCTTGGAATAAATCTTTTTATTGTATCCATAGAATAACTAGGAGCACTTTAATAGGTACTTTATTGGTAATTTTAGAAGAAAAAAAGAAAGAAAGATAAAATACAATAAAAAGACTTAAATCCATGACTCGAAAAATAATATAAATATCCTCACCTAATATTTATGGAAAAGGGTTGAAAGGAGACGTGGTAAAGTAGAGTAGAAATCAATAAAATAGTCTTCGCGCTTTTCCAAGTTTCTTAATTGTACCATCACGGTAAGTTCGTGCGTTCCCAGAACAATCTGCAGGCCATGGCAGGTCAGGTTAACCACTACGTGTTGTGTGTTAAGAAAAGTTTGTAATTGATATGATTTTTTAATATGATATCAGAATTTTGATCTAACAGGAGTTAAATCTCATCATTTTTATTTTATTTGATAAAAAAATCAAGTACAGGATAATATAGATCTGTGCAATTTTTAAGTTCAAAATACTTTATTTGAAAAAATGTATTAAAGAATAATATAAATTATATTATAAAGGTGGTGAAATTAAAACTACGTATCTAGTACTGAAAAGCAGTCCGACACATGGACAGCTGCCTTTTTTCGAGTGGCTACTTTAGAATTTGGATAGCTCAAAATTAACATCATCAGCCACGTTTCGAACAAACAGTTGTTGTGGGGTAACCATCTACATCTAGTTGGAAGTACCGTAGTACAATTTTAGGAGTAAGAAATTTGCTATCACTGTGATATTAGGTTCGAGTATATAATTATTAATATAATAATTACTAAAGTTTTATATAAATCTTATATAATTTTTAAATATAAAATCTATAAAATTAGTTAAGTTACATATAAAATACACATTAACTTAAATATTTATTTTAATAAAAAACAATCGGTGTGTGGGAAGGGAACTGTAACCTGGTTTAGTAGCATGAAACATCGCATCGCATTCAAGGTTCATGCGAGGAATTGAAAAATATATAGGAGCCAAGATCATTTTATAATGTACGCATTCAAGACCTCAAGGTTGAGTTATACCGATTATTGTGCCAGATCTGATTTGAAGATTTAATTTGAAAGAAATATTTAGATTATATGGGGCGGTAAGTGAATTTGCAAGAAATCATATCATTTAAAATTCCCAAAAATATTTTTGGATTTTCATTAAAATAATTTTTTTTATATTTAATAATAATTGAATGGTTTTTTTTATAATTGACTTGGAGAGAGCGAGAAAAATACATAAATACAAATTTTACCAGAAAATATTCTCAACAAGAGCACTAATTTTGCTGGAAAAAGGTCATGAACACACGTGTTGATAACTATGTATATAAAGCAAGACCTCGAGGTTAAGTTTTCCTAATAATTGCCTTTAGATGTTATGGTTGATATTATTTTTAAAAGTATTTTTTATTTAAAAATATATTAAAATAATTGTTTTTTATTTTTTAAAAATTATTTTTGATATCAATATATAATAATATTAAAAAATCCAAAATTTTTAATTTAATGTAAAAAATAAAATAAAAAATCAATGACGCAATACCAAACATTGCTGAAATGGCCGAGGAAGGTGATCCGATGATGGGCTCGTACCGGGCCGACGCTTCACTGTGGCTCGACCACGGTAAGGGATATGCCAACATCAATACGTAAAGAGAATTCGTAAAAACTTAAATGTTATTTTTGGAAGAGTAGGGACACCGAATAGCCTATTTTTATTCTGCCACTGGTAAAAAGTGTTCATTGAAATAAATTTTTTTTTTATTAATAGATATCAAATTTGAGTGGATTAATTATATCCTTAAAAAATCAGCTAGGTCAATTGTATTTGCCATGTAAATATTTCAACTAGTTAAAATAAAAACTCACTTTGCATTATACTCTCAATTTTAAATTTTAAGACTCAACAAGACATGTCGAAGGTGATTTCTAGAAGACAGCTAGCTGGCGGGCCAGTTAGAGAATATTACGGCTCTTATGTAAAACAAAGTGGTTAGGGTTGAAATCATTTTTAAAAGTATTTTTTATTTAAAAAAATATTAAAATGATTTTTTTTTTAAAAAAATTATTTTTTTATATCAGTACAGAAAATTAATTTAAAAACATTAATTTTTTAAATTAAAATATAATATAAAATAAAATAAATAATTTATTTTATTTTATAAATATTTTTGAAATAAGGTGTCAAATATCCGTTTAGCATTCTAGTTCTAACATGCCCGCTGCCTTCCGGTTCCGAGCTTCCAGTGGAATCTCTTCCTACGATTGACCGGACAATTACTCATAGTTGAAGATGGATGTGACCTGGTCAAAACAATGAGATAATCCAGGTCTAATTACATATTTTATTTTAATATAAGAATGTCAAACCACATTTGATACCATATTAATAAGCCCAGTGAGAGCCTTCAAGGCTTTAATTGTTGCTCCGTTTTCAAAAAGACCAACCCATATTCGGGCATGGCCCAGGATCCATTTGTTTCTAGTTGGGTTTTAATCACAGCTGATAGTTATCTGTAGCATCAATTAGAATGAATTGACTCGAATAATCATAAATTGAAGTGTTCTACTATTATTTCTAACATGGTGCTTCCTATTGGGATATAGTCGACTAGCTAGATGCAAGATTATTTTTTATTATTATTTAAATTAGTTTTGCTTGTATGATTATTATGGGAAAATAATGCAGACTTTCTATTTTCTGTAGGGTTTGGATAGTACAGGTATAAATTCCTTGTGTTTTGTAAAGCTCCAAGTGCAATCAAAGCTTCTTTGTGAATTTCTGTAGTCTTTTTTCTTCTTTAATTTCACTTACAAAGATTTAATTAGAATAGTGCAAGAATTGTTGCTCTGCAATTATGATTTATGAAAGAAAAAACTGTGGAGTGAAGGGATTTGAACCTGCAGGATACACTGAGCCCTTAAACACTAGGTCAATGCTCCATTAACACAAACAATTATTGAATCATATTAGCGAAGCAAGAAAATATTCATGATTACAAACTGGAACGAGTCTGACCTTTATAGATCTGACCTTATTATAAATTTTAAAATAGAACTGCTTATTATAGCTTTCTTCCAGCTCCAGAGAGATTAATTTTATCTCTTGCAGACAATTGCACGACCATCTATTCCACTAGCACAATGCAAGTTGGCATACTCGAAAATCTCCGAAGAATTGCTTATGGGATGCTGACCACTAAATCGAGCAGCAGAACAGTCTGTAGCGAAAATATTTGAAGATGCAAATTCCTTTTCGCCGCCCAAAACAGGCATGAGAACCCCCATCTTAACCCTGCTCACATAGTTGCTGCCATATGTCTGGCCCAGAACACCATTCACATCACCACTCAGTGTGTAGAACTTGAAGCTCAAATCAAGATGGGCAAAGCAATTCTCTGAGTCGATGCCATAGTTGTGAATTCTTGAGTCTTTCTGTGTGATAGGCACCACGGCTGCCTTGATCTTGAAATTGCCTTCCGCTTCGATGACAACAGCATTTGCGTCGCTAGATCTTGTGATGGTCACGCTTGGTGATATTTCTGCCTCCCATTTCATGCCTTCCCCGTCCGGGAGGTAGATGGGCTCTCCATCTAAGGCTAACGAAAGGCGGTCCACGGAGTCATCCCATGTAGCTGTCTTTTGAGCGCCGATGAAGAGTTTATGGGTGCCAAAGAGAATGCCTAGAGATTGCACCCAGGTGAAGTCCCTCGTCATCTTTTCGTTGCGGCGGCCGATGAAGTGAGCATTGATGTGTAAGTTTGAATCAGAAACTATGCAAAAGTCTCGGTCTTTTTTGCCATGGAAGTAGAAGGTGATTCCATCTCCCCCGATGAATCGCGGGTCTTGGCACACAGCGCCTGGCCGGTCACAGTCTGTTCGCAACAAGGAAAAACTACATCAATATACAATGTTCGTTTAACATAAAATGTTCTGCAGACAGCTTACTTAGCTAGTTTTCATGATACTGACAGGAAAAATATTCTCTGCAGATATATAGATAAATTAATGAAGAAAAATAAAAGATAATATTTACTGAAATTAGGAAATTGATGGAAGGAGTTAGAGAAACATACTGCAAACAGCCTTGCAAATGGTACAATCAACTTCACATTGACTTGGGCAAGAACTGGGACAGGTGTGCTCCTGACCATAGCAAGTGGTATACTTCTTGTTGTAGCACCTAGCTCTCATTGGAGCTGCTTCACTTGAATCTGGCGGTGGTGGAGGATTTTGAGTAGGGGGAGGTGGAGAACTTGAAGGTGGGGTGGAAGTAGTTGGAGGTGGTGGTGACGAAACGGGTGGGGTGGAAGTAGTTGGTGGTGGTGGTGGTGGTGGTGGTGACAAAACGGGTGGGGTGGAAGTAGTTGGAGGTGGTGGTGGTGGTGGTGGTGGTGGTGACGAAACGGGTGGGGTGGAAGTAGTTGGAGGTGGTGGTGGTGGTGTAGATGGCTTTGAGCAAACAGGGGTGCATGTAGCACAATCCACATAACAGCTACGAGGACACCCTGGTGGGCAATAAAGGTCTTTAGCTTTATAACATTGAGGGTAGTTCTTCTTATCAGAGCACTTTTTTGCTTTCTTTGGCTTAACAGGTGGAGGTGGAGGTGGAGGCGGAGGCGGAGGTGGCCTCGAGCAAACAGGGGTGCATGTAGCGCAATCCACATAACATTCACGAGGACACTCTGATGGGCAGTAGAGGTCTTTAGTTTTGAAACATACCGGGTAGTTCTTCTTGTCAAGACACTTTTTTGCTTTCTTTGGCTTATTAGAAGCTGCCTCACCCACAATGGCTAGAAAAAATACGAGAAAACATATGGATAATCGAGCCATGGATGGAGCCTTTGGTTATGTTAATTGCTTGTTCAAGTATATATTATGATAAAGGGTCTTTACCTAAAGCTCCTTTTATACTGATTTTTAGAATGCAATTTGCAAGTTATGTAGCCTGAATCGTTAGCATAAAAAACTTTCTATACTTCCTTTCTACACCAAGTGTTTTTCACTTTAATTATTATTTGGTTCTCTCTCACATGAAGGGCAGGTCCAAATTCAGAAGTCAACCTCAAAATATAGCTCTCCCTGCAAAATATTAAGCAATCATCCTTAAATTTACCTGGCTCTGTCGTCAATGCTTCTACTTTTCTTTTCTTTTTTCTGTTTGGTGAATATTTCTAGAGTAAAAATATTTAGGTTGCATTGGTGTTCTAAGCAGGGGTGGGGGGTGCCAAGATTTGGAAAAATTCTCTAGGTGATAGAATTTAAATTTTAATAGTTTTGGCTCTAAAATTTAATTACGAGGATAAAATATAAAAACATTTTCAGGCCAAGGCCCTTTCCAAACTCTGCCTTCCTGTCTCTACTTCATTGTATGGCAGAAATGAAAAATACAAAAAACAAAAAACAAATATTGAAATCTTATACTTTTAAAACAAAAAATATACATGAAAATAGATTCCCACTCCATGGTCTCTTTGTTTTGACACAGTAACCTACTAGAGATTAATAAAAAAAAAAACTGGCCATCACTGTGTAAGAAACATGCAGGCACCTGGTAAACTATCAGTTAAAGCCTGCCCAGTAGCAATTATGCAGCTCAGATCTTCATGATAGTTAAGTCTTGTTTGTTAGTGTGTTTGATATTGATTTTTAAAGTATTTTTTATTAAAAAATAATATCAGAATAATATTTTTTTTATTTTTTTAAAAATATTTTTGATAACATCATATTAAAATAATTTAAAAATAACATTTTTTTTTTAATTTAAAATAAAAAAAAAACATTTTAAAATTGAGTGCCAAATTTTTTAATGCGATGAAGAGCTGCTGCCCCGTTGAAGAAACCTTTCTCTAGAATCTCTACCAACACTTCAAGTGAGGCCTTTACAGCTGTGCACTGGTCAATCAACATAACCTACACGGATACGAATTTTTTATTATGTTTACAAAATAATATATAGCAATAGCAGGTATTAATAATTAACACTATATGATTATATCTTTACTTTTTAATTATTTTTCTTGGCCTCATCCATAGTTTTGTAAAACGGATTGATTCAGTTTGGTTATTTTTTTAAAGTATGAAATAATATAATTTTATTATTAAAAAAACCCATGTTTTCCCATTAATTTAGCTCAAATCAGGTCATTAAATTAGTATCCGGAGTCAGAACTAGAATCTCAAAACAAGAAGCATGGAGGGCCGAAAGGATCACTGCATCCTCCATGTTCGACGTTCTCCACGCGATACTGTAACGCGAAGCAATGCCATTTCTGCAGAGCGGGGAAAAGTATAAGATAAGCACTATTTTCTCAAAGTGGTTAATTACTTTTCTTCAGGGAGAAGTCTTCAGTTATGACTAATTAAAGGGTTTTAACTTTTAATTAGTATTTTCATTAGCCGACTGAGACAGTAGAATTGCTTTCATGACCGACATAATCTTGCACTTCAATTATTATTATTGTTTTCATTTATTGTTTGAATGTTCCAACGTTGTAGGCCAAGTCGTGAGAAGTGTAGCATTCGTAGGTTATACGAGATTAATTAATAAAGCCTAAAATTACTAGTAAACGTGTGATTAATGAGATGTAGATGGCAATTAGACCATTGACTATTTATTTCTCCATAATAAAATGAAAAATTAACAAAATAAATAAATAAATAACGTGGTAGCATAATGTTTTGTTCGTTTTTTAACTATTTCATATCGAGTGGCTGAATTTAGGAGTGCCTCTCATTTTTGGACCTCTCTCTTCTTCTAGGATTGTTCCTCGCCCATTTCTTGTCAAGTCAGGAACCCATCAAGAACCAGCCTTCACAAACTCAAGTCGAGAACCCATAAAAAATACACTACACACACATTTAACTCAAAACAAAAGAGACCCAAAAAATTTCTAATCTTTCTCTTCCAAGTTCCAATCTCTGTCTTTGAGCACCATGGATTCTCACATTCTCACATCTATGGCGTCTCTTAAAAATCTCTCTTTCTCTTTACTCTTCTCTGTCTTTCCGTTTCCTCCATTTTTGCATTACCCCGTCAGAACAAAGCTGGCAATAGCAAGGGTACTGGTCAAATGATAAACTACAATTCGATGCTTGTTTTGGCTTCTTGACTCTCATTACACCGAGTTAGCTGAGCTTGTTGAGGCTCTCCATAACAAAACTAAAGCTAATTATTTGGCTCTGGCAGATCATAAACTCAGTACGAGTTTTATGATTCAACGAGTTTGACCGCTATATCGATTTTATTCGGTTTCGAGTTTTAACTCGATTTTAAAATGAATATGTAAGATTTTACGAGTTAACTCGTTTAACAACCTTGTTTACTGGCATAGTTATCAATGTATAAAAAGGATACATTGGTCCCTCAATTATCTCTTGATTCTCGATCAAGTCCACAATGAAAATAATTTTCAATTGGACCTCATCTATTAAACATTATTTAATTAACCCCCGTTACTAAAAAAATATGGAAAAAATAATTTTGTTTTAAGATAAATAGGTTCTTTTCGTGATTTTAAACAAAAAAAATTTACACGGATAATTTGGCAAAGTCCAGTAAATTAGGGATCCAGTTGAAATTTCTTTTATTCAGATCTAATCAAATTCAAAGACTCGGGTGGTAGCTGGAAACAAATTTATTCTTAATCTCTCTCTCGTGTGTGTCTGCTATATATATATATATTTTATTTTATTTTTAATTTATCTTAGATTATATCGTTTTTATTTATACTCGCAAGATGGTGATTGGTGCTAATTGAGGAAAATAAATGTGCATTTTCATTACATTTCATGCATATCCCCAACATATCAGGATTAGACCCTTCAAAAACTACTCCACCATCACTATAACGATTGATTAATCAACCCTATTAATTATTAATGTATCTTAATTATACCGGTTTAATTCAATACTAGGGATTTAACTAATTTGAAAGAGAGAGGAGGCATATATATATATATTACAAAACACATAAACCGCGTGGTGTTTTCACTGTGGACTGTCTCACAAATCACTGTGGATTCGAGCAGTGTGGAGGCGATTTTGGCCTTCGGCCGCGCGGCAAAACGTGGGTGTCAAACGGGGCCATTTTCGGTTTTTCCTTTTTCCGTACTTTTTTTTTAAAAATAATCAGCCGTGAACAGTGCATTAACGATTTTATCCCCGGTAATAAGACAAAATAAGGGTTCCGGCTGAGGGGCACCGGCGTAATTGCGCGCGGTCAGACCGGTCCGGTCCGCCGCAACTTTGTATTTTTTTAATATTTTCTTAAATGGCTAAATACGGTTATAGCCCCTAATAAGACAAAAACACTGACTTGGGTCCAGGGGCAGGATGGTAATTGACCCTCTTTTTTCAATTTAAAATTCGGTGTCTGTTAGGGCGTGCGCCGCACGCGCCAACTGGTTTTCCGCCTCACGCCCTGTTGAGGTGGCGCGTGCGGCGTCATACGGTGGCCGGAAATTGGCTCCCGGCGTCCAACCCGATGCGCCGCCGCGTGGTCTTCCTCCCGCGGTGGCGCGTGCAACCTACAAATGTTCGTGGACGCAGAGGAGGCCGGTTCAAGCCGCCGGCCACGTTTCTCTCTCTCCTGCACGTAAATGTGCAGGAGAGTCCCCCATTGTTTGTTACTTTTCACTTCGGTCCCTCGACTTTTAATTTGGTTTTTGGTCCTCATTTCTGTTATATAAGTTTTGATTTAGTTCGATTGGGTCCTCCGATTTTAATTAATTGAATGTCAAAGTTTCACTTCGGTCCTGCTACTTTTGATTTCCAGATTGGCTGTAAATCACGCAATGAATTCGGTACACAGGTTTCGATTTTTTCAATTTTGTCCTCTGATTTCAATTGACAATAAATATAATTTGCATTTCAGCCCTTTGACTTTTAATTTTTTAATTTAATCCCTTTATATTTGATTTTCATTTCAGCCCTTAGACTTTGATTTTTTTTTATTTCTAGAATAATCCCTACTTTTGTCTATGTATATATAAGTGTATTTAACACAATAATAGTAATAATAATAATACTAATAATAATACTAATAATAATTTAATTATTTTTCTTTCTTACTCTTTCTTTAATTTTTTTTTCTCCCGATGATTTGATAATTTTTATTGTTTTGACAGTGATAGCAATGATAATTTTTATTTTTATTTTATTTTTTGTTTTATCTTTTGTTAAAGTTTCTCGGATATTTTTAGTTTTTCATTTATTTTTTTCTTCTTTCATTATTAACATAATAATAATAATAATAATAATAATAATAATAATAATAATAATAATTTAATTGTTTTTCTTGCTTACTCTTTTGTTAATGTTTTTTTTTCCCTCCGGATAATTTGATAATTTTTATTGTTTTGACAATAATAGCAATGATAATTTTTTTTTTTAAATCTTTTGTTAAAGTTTCTAAAATATTTTTAGTCTTTCATTTATTTTTGTTTCTTTCATTATTAACATAATAATAATGATGATAATAATAATAATAATAATAATAATGATAATAATAATAATAATAATTTTATTATTTGCACAATAATGATTTTCTGATTAATTTTTTTTCCTTATTAAAATATTTTGCTCTGGTTTTTAAAATGTTAATTCGCGCTCTTTTGTGATCTTTCATGACGTAATATCTACATTCTAAAAGATGTAATCTATACTTGCGCAATAAACTGTACTTAAATTTTTTTACATTTTATCTCCTAATCTATAATTTTTATTTAATTATATCATATAAATTTATCGTTGTTGATTTAATTATGTTAAATTATATACATAAAAATGCCCGCGGCAACGCGCGGGCAATATAGCTAGTATATATATATAGGCAGGAGAAAGGAACTGCTTTAATTAATATTTGAATTTCCTTGTACGCAGAGGAAGGGAAAAGGGTTCTATGGAGAGAGAGAGAAAGAAAGAGTAATTAGATTGAGATCTGCCTGTATCACCCCTTGATCCCCGTGATAATAACGGCATGTGAAAATTTGATAATATTTTATATTTAGCATGATGAACTGAACACACTAATCCTGATCTATAATATTTTATAGTTGTAAGAAACTATAACTACATTTTTTTTTTATTTTGTATTGATTTAGAAAATTCATGATCTTAAATCTGATTTGAATTATATTTTAAATTGCGCTGGAAAAAGATATCAGCCAACTTATTATTATTCAATTGGATAAATATTAAAGCTAATTAGATGAACTCATTTTTTTTAATAAAAAAAAACAGATATTTAAATAAAAATATCAATCTAATACACTGCGAGTTGGTTCAATAATCTAACAACCTTGAAAAAATCCACTTAAATTAGGTAACATATCGGAGCTCTAGCTACGAGAAAATAACTAGAGAGTTCTAACAATCGAAGTGTTTAAACTTTAAACTGCATTTCTCGTAACAAATTTTGCTTAAAATCAGCCATGTGGAATATTCCCTGTTTGGTTTGGTATTATATATCGAATTAATATTTATTTATTTTATAATATTTTATAGCGAAACCAACCACCATACTATTTCTCGTAGCTTCACCTCACTCTCGTAATAACTTGAAAAAAAAAAAATTCTAGTGCTCATGGGAGCCTTTTCTTCACTCTCTACCCCCCCGCCTCAAAGAAAAAAAACTCTCTCCGTAGCTGAAGTGTCCATGTTAGGGCAGAGTTCATGCTGCTCGATTCTTCTTCTACAGGTACTGTGATTATGCGTTGTTCTCTTTCACAAATAATTACGAGTTGATAAAAGCTAACTCTGATTGGTTCCTTCTCGTACATGATTTTGGTGGTAAATTGGCAATAGTCTGGCTAATGCGATCGATGATAGTTTCTTTTGTCTATTTTTAGTGATTGCATGATTTAATTTTTGAACCGAGGTTGAGTTTTAACATTCCGACGGCCGAATTCTACAAGATAGCCATTCTTTGAATTTAATAGCTCCCGTGTGAATGTATTTGATTGTTTCACTAAAGTTCAGTTTATATTGTTGGTTAGATTCATGCAAATTTGATATAGTTTGGTTGTAGATTTTTTCGAAACCCAGGAAGGGAAAGAGGAGTGCTTACTACTGAGCTGTTACGAATTGTTGAATTTCAGTTATAAATTCGGTCTTTGAAGACTTGTAAGTTCGGTATAAATGGTGCATGAACAAGTGGTTGCGTACATGCTGTTGTCTGAAAAGACGCGAGCATTGGTAGCCACCTGTTTGTTTTGCACGGTTTCCTTTTCCTTTTCTTTTGTTTTTTCATGAAGGACCGGTTTGATTGGCATGCTAGTGAAATTTGATGTCCCTTGTCAATTTGGATGGTTGGCATTATCGTGATGTGATTACTAAAGGTAAAGTGTGATAAATTCTATGTTGATTAGTTGGGTATAATAGGTTATGGAATGTCGATTAGTTGCTATAATAGGTTACGGAATGGGGAGCAGCCTACTCATGCTTCAGAGTTTTTGTTTTGTTTGTGTAGATTGAACTTGTATTCTACCTCCGAATGGCTGGTGGTGCCACTTAGCTACCAATGATCTGTGGGTACTTATGAGTTTTTTCTTTTATAAGTAAATATTTGGTTGTACTTTGTTTATGGATTATCAGGGGACAACTATATTTAATCTGTAGAGATGATTCTAGAGTTGTGTTGTACAAAATTATCCTGAAAAGTTTCCTATAACTAGGAATAAACCCAGCTCTACATGGATTTTGGTGTTGCTGAGGAAGAAGAATGGAAGCGCCTGACAGGTTACACAGATCTTGTGCTTTGCCATGTGGCATTGGCTTTATGCACCATACAACTTCCACCTAATATGAATGATGGAACCCACCTGTCACAGTGTGAAGCAGGAGTGAGATGGGCCCTACTCAGTGGAGTGAAGAACATTTGGAAATGCCATTACCTACCAAAAATGCTACTAGTGTCTTTGAATTTTGAAACTGGATAACCTACACCACTGTTTCATTGCCTCGGAGCAGGTAAATTTTAACAAAGTAGCTATGTTCTAATCATTTTTATTAATCAACCATTGTGCTTCTTCCTTATCACCCCATGGGTTTTTTGACATCCAGTTTTCCCCTTTTTTTGACAATATTTCGATTGCTAGATGCCTCAAAGTATTTATTCTGATATGAAGCCATAATTTGATGCAACTCATTTGTTTTGGTCTGTCTCATTAGCAGTGGCATAAATGTTAATATCCATATTCTAGGTGCTAAATCTATAAGGTATCATGCTAAACTCATGGTCTGAGATTGTTTTTATCTGCAATTCATTTGCATGTTACTCTCTCACTCTTGTGGAAATGTCCTATGCAAAGTTGCTCACTTGTCACTGTAGCTTGCAATCTTCTCCAGATTTCATCTGCTTAGGGTTCTGTTAGTGTCCTATATCTTAAATGGCCATGTTAATTGTTAAGGGACTGCTCCAACAATATGTGCAGTCACTGCTTGATGAGGTAACAGTGTCAAATGGTTTTACTGCTTTTCTGTAGAATCTCCTTTGCTAATCCTGTGCTTGTCTCCACTTCACTCTTTAGGATCTATTGTTATGTCTTGAATGCATTTGAGGCCTTTTGGAAAGAAAAAAAAACGAAAAATAAAGAGTGAAGGCTATTTGATCCAGTCTCAGTTTTCTATACCTGTTCAATAAAATAGTGTGTTTTATATAAATATTTTCATATGCATGCATACATACATACATACATACATACATACATACATACAGATGTATGGGACATGTTCTTAAGTGGTTTATATTGACTTCAATTTTGTGTGATCGCTTCTGATTTCAAAGTATTTTGCAGTTGTGATTTGAGGCCATTTAAATCTGGTGACATGCAGAGGACTTATTTGTTTGGAAAGGTTTTCAGCACTGATGATGTGCTTTTATTATATTCCTTGTAGGGGATTGTGAATGCTCAGTTCTGTCATATTCAAACTTTGAAAACAGAGGAGGAACCTGATCATGTTGTGCAGTTGATCAATACATACTGCATTGATGTGGAATCGATCTTATCTGAACTTGGAAGTTTCATGTAACACTATACCCAAAACTCAACTTGCAAAGCATCAGTTATGGTATATGACTTCCTAGAATAATTTGGGTTATTTAACTCATTTTTATATACCTGCAGTGATCTTCCTGACGTTGATTTTTCTAAGTTGGTTGCCCTAGCCCAGCAAGTAGAGGAGAGTAGCTCACTGTAAGATGAGATTTTATATTCTGTGTAAGAGTAGTTATTGGATAATAGAGTAATAATCATGTCTGTTAAAACAATTTCTGGGACGGAGTGTATGTTTGGCATTGGTTGGTTACACATGGTGCACTTGTAGATAGGTTTTTTTAGTGAAAAGTAATTTAAATATACTGAAAGAAGGAAATATTAAGGGGAAAAAAGAAGAAGAAGCTGTTTGAACATGGTATAAAGGCTGAACTTAAGGCTTCTTGCCTTTGATCAAGACGGGCACTGGAACTTTCCTTGGTGATGCAAAGCACACGTGTGCATTTATTAATGGGATTAGGAAATACATATCTAGTGTTCTCCTCGTTTCAATAATGCACTTTCTATTCTTAATATCTGGAGTAGTGAGTGCTGATGGTTGATTGTTTACATTTTGTGGTGAACAAAGAAACAAATTTTGCTTGTGGCTGTTTAATTTGCGGTTCCTTCCTTTGCTATGGTGGACAACTGGTTTAGCATGATGCATCAAGCGATTGCATATTTTTGCTTCTCAAGTGGTCATTGGACCTTCAAGCACTCATAGCATGCTTTATATTTTATTTCTTCATTGGAAAGGCCACAATTCTTTTTGTTTCTTCATGAAATATTTTCTTAACACTATGTTCTTTCCCATTCCTTTCAAGTAAAGAGTTTAAATAATAACTGGGTTCAGGAGTGGCTCCTATATTTGATGATTTATTTGTCTTGTTTGCTATCAATCTCTAACTTTTATTAAGCCATCATTAGGTGATCTTATCTTTATGTTTTTTTATTTGTCTTCACGGATGTATATGGCATGCACGTAATGATGAATATCATACGTGCAAATTATAGTCATACACTATTATATTCAGCATTTTTTATGCTTTCCATGTATACCATGATATATCCAAATATGTATATGTAGTTGTATTAATCAATGCTTCAATTAATATGAAAAGCCTATTTGATTCCTTTTCTTATTTAGTTAAGAAAACATAATGATTTAAATGGTTTAAGCACCATCTTTAAGAATAATGTTTAGCTGAAACAATACTAACACTTTTAGGTCCATGCGATAATTTATTTTGCATGGAACTTAACGTTTACTGTGGGTGTTGAAAATGGTGTCATGTGGAAATGAGCTAGAGTGATCTTTCTATTATTATTATTATTGTCTGATTGAACCAGTATATGAAAATGTCTTTCTCAAAAGAAATAAGTGAAAAAGGTTGTTAGTCTGAGTGGATTTCTTTTAGTGTAATCTACCTGTTGGAGCTGGACCTAAATAAAGGCATTGAGAGTGGGAGTTGGAGTGTGCAAACCTTGACCCAATATAACGGTATCCCGTTCCCTTTTTGTGTGGGTTCTCTTGAAATATTGTGTTGATTCATGGATAAAAAAATAGAAAAGAAAATTAAATGACAATAATGATGGTAAAGTTCAAAAGTTGCAAGTATCTAGTAGTTTCATTTTTTTTCATCGTGAATTATGCTCTAGAGTTCCTTTGCATGTACATTTATCTTGGCTCATTTTTCCTTTTAGTTAAAAGGTGACTATAACCCTAAGATTTACAAGTTGGATGATGTTTGGATAAATGCACAGGAGTTATCTGTCTTGTGCATATTCTTATGATTTGTCTGTGTTAACATCCACAAACTCATAATATAGCAATGTGAGATAATCATTGGTTAATAAATAACAAGGAGAGCTTTTAGGTGCTTTTATTCAACAAAAAAGATAGCGGATATGGTAAACAATTATTGCTAATTTATTATTTTTCTTCTCAAGGAAATTAAATTGTGCTGATGATTTTACCGTTTTTCTTACGGTTTCTTTGTTGTCCCACTAGTCTAGCAGAAAGTTAATTTCCCATCCCTCATAAAAAGAATTAAAAAGGTGGATCTTATGTACTTGGTTTTACAGCATGGGTGCAGAGCATATGAGGCTTGCATGCGCTGGTCTCATTCAAGCTTGTCGTCAGATGGATAAAAGAAAGTAAGGTGACATTCATGCTGCACTTTTTCATTTGTTTGAGCATATTGTCTGGCTTATCAAAAAATAAGAACATTAAAATTCATTGCTTTCTTCTTTTAATTTTATTATTTTCCTAAATATTTTTTCTCTCACAATTATTGATTTGTAGGAAGGATGGGTCCTACATGTTTCATGATAGATGGTCATGGTTGATAAATAGCTTGCTAGCTACTTAGACTTGTGTTGTATCTGCTTATTTTTCAAAGACATGCCTGATTTTCTTGTTGGTTATCATTTTTGTATCTTTTACTATATTCAATAATTCATATTTTGATTAATAACTGCCTTTCCTCCAATGTATTTGCATATGTTTCCGTTTCAGTTTGTCCCTTTCCCTCAATTGGATAAAAAATGAATTTGCTCATATTCGGACCAAGTTGGAAGTTGTCGTTCAGGTAATTCAATTTTAAGTTCTTATTTACTTGCCACGTAACATATCTGCATATTATTGTTTAGGATTTCGTTGCATGTTTCCTTGACCTACTCTGGAGTTTTTCTAGAAAGAATGTCATTTTTTGCATGAGTGGATGGTGTTGCTATGTGAGTAGTGTTAATTTATTGGATGCATAATGGCACATGAATAATGCAACCAACAGCCTGAAGGAGAATATGGGTAAAAAAGAATTCGATATATTTCAGCACATTTCCAATTATTCACAAGGAAAAGAAAAAAAATGCCTGAATGCAAAACCGATTAGTCTTGTCAGTATTTAACATGAATTTAAGGTAACCTAGCAGACACTATAAAACAGGGCTAGCAACTTTTAGCAAACTGTTTTGCTGTAAAGATCTTCGATGATTGAAACCATAAGGGACAGTAATAAATGAATGTAGATCATAATATTACATAGAAATAACAATCCAATGCTATAACTCCTAAAATAATAAACCACTTTTACTTGACGTTGAACTTGTTTGTTTGCTAGGAAAGGATTTTAGTACAAGCCTGAACATTTATTTGCTGATTTGAAATTCATCTTTCTGCAAGCGCAACCTTGGTTGATTGTCTATATTGTAGATCCTAGAATTCTCGAGTGTGGTACATGCCATTAGCTGGTTCACTTTGGTTCTACTAATCACTAAAAAGCTCGTGAGTACTGCATAATTGTACATCATTATCATTCAAACTCCCTTTTCAACTATCTCACATGCTTAAGTATCTGCTAGATCCATGATAATATTTTATTGCATGCTTCACTTACGTTTTAATTGATTAATAGCCTTTTTATTAAGATTTCAAAAACTCTTATTTTTTAGACTTCTTGCTGCTCAAGTTTGCAGCACTTGCGATAAATGCTTAATTTGTTTGCTACCACAGGTTAGAAACATGTTCAAGTCTTTGATAGGTTTTGCTTTTGTGCTTTGGTAGAATTCAACATGGAAAAAAGATATACATTTGTAATGCAACACAGTTGCATAAAATTTATTGCTAAATGATAGTCGGCAGCAAAGGACTGCATCATAATCAAATCAAGCTCAAAAGCACAAGTCTCAGTTTTGAGTGGCTGCACACAGCACTTATAATCATGAGGAATGATTTCCTATAATGGTTTTCAGGACATGGGATAAGATTGCTGGCTTGTTGCATTTTAGGTATCAAATTGCATGTGGCAAGATGAGTGTCATTTCTCAGTAGCATCTTACTTAAACATATACAACACCTACATCAACAGGGCTTTGGTGTATCGTTCAGTTGTTTTTGAGAGAGTGAGGGAAATTCTTAACTATACCAAACTTTCCCTAAGTTCTTGGCATATGCATATTGTTTTCAAGTTTTTGGTCCTTCAGAATAATTTATGTTTCACAGTCTGTCCCTGTTCTAATAAAGTATGGTGCACAAATGTTTTGCTGCCTACAATTAACATAATATTTGTTGCTTTTCCTGGGCCTCACTGGTTTGTAGATGGAGCGGAAGATTATGCGACTTGAGAGCAAACATAAAAAGTAGACTTCTGTCTGCTGTCAAGCTCACCTCAATGTGTCTGAGAAAACTTCTTGAGAACCTATCCATGCAGGAGTGATGATTGCGGATTTACAATCAGGTTATTTTTATAGCTGTTGTTGGCTTGTTGCTTTGTACTTGTTTGTATATTAGTGGATGGTGTGCTATATTAGGAGGGATTCTCGTCTTTATTTTGCACTTATAAATAATACTCATTTCGTTGTCGAAAGTTGTCCGTTAACATAAAAGAATGTGTTTCCATATATTATGCTTTTGTTTTTGGTCTAACAAAGGGGTGAGCTTCGATTGGGTTGAACCTGACCCGGTCTTTCCATATATTATTCTGCTAAACAATAACGGACAACATTATTTTCTTACTCTAATGGAACTTGTAACTTGAAACAGACATAATGCGTTGTACCATTGTAAGAACTAGGTGGATGTAGCACTGAGATAAATGACCACGGACTGCTAAAATAAGTTAGCCTCATAGCTGCCCAGTTGTTGCTGTGAAACGACTCAACTTCTCTCAATAGCTTGGAGAGAACTCTATCGAATATTGAAAGCAATATTCCCCCCCAGGAATTGAAGAGATCGGCCACGCCTTGGTCTTCCTGGGAGAATCTTGTGATGAATCCCTTCAGAACAAAGATACATAACATCTTTCGGCTGGTTAATGAGACAATTCGTTTCATGACAGAGACGTAATCACCGCAAGCATTTGGATCGCTTTTTCTCGCATTGTTCTAGGGAAACACAGTTTTGGTGGACGGTGCTCGTCAAGTTATTGAAGGTGATAGATGGATGGAATTTCCAGTATGCAATTTTGGATGTTTATTTCCAGCAAGCTGTCGCACTTTCTCGGCCTAAACTTGATTCCTGATGGCCTCCCTAATTAGAATAGGGATCAACCAAGGCCTTGATCATCCACGTCGATCATATCTTCACCATGGTTAAGATTTAAAGAGAAGTTCGAGGACAAAGCAACGTCCCTTCAACGAAGTCATGACTTGACATGGGGATAGTCTCTGAGCAGCAATCTCCTGTAGATCAATTAATAAAGGCTGGAAGCTTTAAATATACTCTTAGATTTTCTAAATTTCATTGCCCCAAAATAAAGAAAACCTTAGCGTAATGCATCTTATGTGCAAATATCATAGGCAACATAAACTTTATTTTAGTGGAAACTGAGGGTATAATAGTCTATTAAGATAAGAGGGTAATTTTTTGTTTTTATTTTGTGAGCGCCAAACACCTTATCTATCATCTTTGCTTCCGTGTCTGGAACATTTTAAGCGCTAAAAAAAGATGGCAGCGTCCTTACACCACGCTGTCCCCAAACTCACTATAACAACTGCAGCTCGTCCCGAGTCAAGAAGACGACCTACTTTCAATTCAGTCAGGTGCTGCGCGCCTCCGACGACAACAACCACCACTGACGCCGGGGCTCAGCGAATCACGGTGAAGAATGGGAACGACTCGCTTGACATATGCAGAGTCCTTAACGGTATGTGGCAGACTAGCGGCGGTTGGGGCCGAATCGACCGAGACGCCGCCGCCGAGGCAATGCTTCGCTACGCTGACGCTGGTCTCTCCACCTTCGACATGGCCGATCACTGTAAGTTAAAAATCAAACCCTTGCCCTTTTTTGTGGGTTTTTTTATGTTTACGTGGTGTGTTATCATTGGCTTGGAAAGTCCTGGCCTTTTTGTTTGCCACGTCAGCTCTTTGTTTACTTTGTTGCAGTAGTGTCCCTATGGGTATTTGCGCATTTGCCACTTTTATCTTTCTATTTGTAACAAAGTACCCGTTTAAATGACATTCTTTGGCCAAAATGCCCTCGCTTCCTTTCATAATCGCAAAGGAATTTCTATATAATCAATGGTGGAGGCTAAGACAAGGAAGCAGATAAGATGAAAGAAAACTACTGAAAGGGAAGAGACTTAGTTTTGGGGTTCAAAGAAGGAAAAAACAAAAGGCCATTTTGTAATCTCTTAGTCGCTTTGGAAATTAGGCTTTTTTGCAATTGAAAATGGCAGAGCTTTTACACCAACCATTTAGCAGCTTCAGCTTTAATGGAATGAAACTGGAAAGTAGAAGAGTTGGTGATGTTAGAAAAGGTGCCAGTTTCAAACCATTGCAATGTGTGTTGAATGAGAAGGATAACAGGAGAATTGTGGTGGTGAAGAATGGAAAAGACTCATTAGATATGTGTAGGGTTGTTAATGGGATGTGGCAAACAAGTGGTGGTTGGGGTAAGATTGATCGTGACAAAGCTGTTGATGCTATGCTCAAATATGCTGATGCCGGATTGACTACTTTTGATATGGCTGAGATATGTAATGAGCTTATGAAGAAGCAGCTAGCCTTTCAGTACTGTTTTTCTGTGTTGCAAAGTTCACGATTGATGCTCAGGCTTAGAAATAAGTTGTTATTTAATTGGACTGAGTCAGCAGTAACCTCACTGCTTATGAACTGGATAAAAGAAATGTTTTGTAGATATACATGCATTGTGGCATTGTATATTGCTGATATTGGCAGTATTATTTTTAATATTTGCATCCAAGAATTGGGTCCCTCATTGTTTCAGTTCTTCTAACACTGCAGATGGGCCTGCTGAAGATCTCTATGGCATTTTTATCAACCGAATTCGCAGAGAGCGTCCGCCAGAAGTCCTGGAAAGGGTTAGAGGGTGAGTCATATCCACATTGTTAATTGACATGTATTATTTTTTAAGTTGGGAAGGATTAACTTTGGTGCTTATCTTGGCTTACATGGACAAGAAATTCATTGAAGTATAACATAGGAAGGATATTGTAGAATTCATGTTCACCTCTAGAATAAAGAAAGGGAACTGTGGAGTTCATGCTTACCTCTGTATATTACGCAATGCAGCCTTACAAAGTGGGTCCCACCACCTGTTAAAATGACTGGTAGCTATGTCAGGCAGAACATTGACATTTCAAGGAAGAGGATGGATGTGCCATCCTTGGACATGCTTCAGTTTCATTGGTATCGCTCTTCTGTTTCTATTGTATTTGGACAGCATTTCTCTAGATTTGGCATATTCAACATCAGTAATTTCTATTGATGCCTGTTAGATATTGTTGAATTTTTTTGAAACTAAATGATTTGTGCATTTCTATTTTCTTTTTATATCTTAAATAGGTGGGACTATTCTAATACTGGTTACCTTGACGCCCTTAAACACTTGAATGACCTAAAGGAAGAAGGTTAGAATTACTTATTTTGGTTCTTATGGGTATGTGAGTCATATATCTTTGATTTGATTGCATTACTCCAGCAAGTTGCATGCAGGTAAAATTAAGACCGTTGCTTTGACAAATTTCGACACGGAGAGATTACAAATAATTTTAGAAAATGGAATTCCTGTTGTCAGCAATCAGGTATTATCAAACAATTTCTTGTTTTTCACTCCCATCTCTTAATGTAGTTTGTATCTCATGTAAACTAGTATATTGTGATTCCATCAGGTGCAACATTCACTTGTGGACATGCGTCCTCAACAAAAAATGGCAGAGCTTTGCCAGCTTACTGGAGTTAAACTTATCACGTCTGTTTGTCCCTCTTTCTGTGCACACACGTAGAAATATGATTGCACAAATAATATGCTGCATTAGCCTTTTGGCTTGCTAACAGAATTTACATTACCTGCTGTGCAATTGAGCATTCTCTGGATAATTAATGAATGCAGGTATGGGACGGTAATGGGTGGACTGTTATCTGAGAAATTCCTTGACACTAACTTATCCATTCCTTTTGCTGCCCCGCCATTAAATACTCCTTCCTTGCAGAAGTACAAAAGGGTAAGAGATAAGAACTACATTGAATACTGGCTTTATTTCTGTCCACGGAAAAATAACATTTCTTGTCTACTTGTGATGTGGGGAGTAGACATGCTATTTGTAACATGAAATAAGACCACCTTTAATTGAGGAAACTGTTGGCTTTTGTTTAGCGAGTATACTAAAATGTCAGATTTACTTTTGAAGTTGGTCACAATTGGAGGATCAAAAGTCTTGGATTTGTGATTTTTTCATCATCTACCCTCTCTTTTTTCTCAGATAAGAGTTCTCCAAAATTATTTACATTGTGACCCTAGGGTGTAAGAGAGGGAGAGATTTAAAGCTTTGAATATTTACTACTGATAGTATGCTTAGATTTGTGTCATAAAATTCTGCAAAAGTACAAAAGGATGGTAGATGCTTGGGGAGGATGGAGTTTGTTCCAGGGACTGCTTCGGACTCTTAAACAAGTAGCTTCTAAACATGGCGTTTCGATCGCAACTGTTGGAGTGAAGTATATACTAGATCAGGTATGTTTCTGCACTTCCAAAACGTTCATATTCAATAGATGGGAGAATTTTTCACTGACCAAGAATTTTTCTTCTGGCATGCCATGTATATACTAGATCAGCCTGCAGTAGCAGGATCAATGGTTGGTGTCAGACTAGGCTTGGCTGAACATATTCAAGATACCAATGCTATCTTTTCGCTTGTTCTTGATGAAGACGACATGAACAGCATAAGAGAAGCCACAGCGAAAGGAAAGGATCTGCTTAAAGTGATTGGTGATTGTGGAGATGAGTACAGGCGTATATGAATTTTGCTTCCATGTTTTCGTCACTGGTGTTTCGAAAGTGCTGTGATCATTGAGTATCAATGTTAATCCTGTACATTGCAAGGTTTTGTTATGTAATATTTATAATTTCTGTATATTTTAATAGAATTGAATAACACCGAATTTTTAAGACATTCAGCTTTGGGTCATCATTAATAATATAAATTTGACCAGGATCTATAAAATAAAAATATTTTACTAGGCTGGCTTTTTCTGCTGCTAAAAAGAGATTGACAAAAAATAAATGAAAATTCTTGGGCAAGGTATTTTAATATTATAATTTTAATTTATACCAGGTGACAGTTTATTGTATGCTGTAAAATGAAATGAAATGACGTTATTTTGAATAATATTTTTTTTAAAAAAATATTAAAATTAAACTGGTTGGTCTTACCGAGTTTGATTTTTAAATTGATTCTAAATGAAATTAGATCCAGATCAAGCTCCCATTTAACTCATCATATCAGGTTTGTTTGGTGATTTTGTTGGAGTAGTTATTTTCATAAAAAGAAAAAGAAAAATGTTTTTGGGTGGCCGTTTTAACATATATGGGCTTAAAGCCCATTCATGACTTTTAAAGCTTCGATCTGGATTTGAATATTTAGCCAGTATAGTTTATTGGGCCTATTTTATCTGTGACCCATTTGTATCTTGGCTTTCTCTTTTTCGTCTTTTTTATTTTTTCCGTTCGTAAAATCAATCACTGACCGGTACTGTATGCGCTCCCTCTTTCCCTCAGTTCTACTTGACCGTAAGTCCATAAAAATGAGTTTCATTTAACTTGAAATGGATTACATGCATTTCATGGCTTTCAAAACACGGAAAATGAACTCGACATGGCCCTAGCTGAACAAAATTTATCATATAGTGTTTTGCACTGCAACTGTTTGATGAAATGCCGCAATGATTATCTTCTTTTTTTTTTTTTTTATGTAAACGAGGACACTTGTTCTTTAACTTTTGATTTACCAACCGCGTATCTAGCTTTGTAGATTTTTCTCTGCGTTTTTGGGACATTTTTTGTCTTGTTTTTTGGCTAATTCTTTTACTGCTGTTCTTTTTTCTTGTGGTTTACAGGTATTGATACTTGATTGAACATATTTATTTTTTGGTGGTTGAAGAAAAAAGAGTTTACTCAAAAGCAATCATGGATGGTACGTGAGCTCTCCTGCCTCTCTTTTTTTTTGGTTTTCCTCTTCTCTGTGTGATGAATCTATGTATGAAGAAATGTTATTATGATTTTTCATCTTTTTTCTCTTCGGTGGATTGGATGTCAAGGTACGGGTTTTAGATTCTGTGTTGCCAGTCTCATAAGTCTAAGATCTCTAACTCTTTGGAGGTCTGAAATTTCCAGTCTTGCTTCTGAGAAGTAGAAACAGGTCATGTCTGTGGTCGCAAAAACAAGGAAAAGAAACAGATTTCAAAGTGCTAATTGAACAGCAACTTTGTTTGGGAATTTTATTTGAATATTCTGGGAGCCAAGTAAATTTAGTTTCAGGTTCTATAGAAGTAATATTGATGTTCAGATACAGCAACTGAAAAAAATAAGCAAGTTAATGGCATAATGGCTCTGTTCATGATAAAAAAAACCAACTCGCTAATATTTGGAGAAAGTCTCAGTGTTGTTATACTGTCAAAGGATCAATTACGGACATAGTAATAATCAGTAAAAGCTATATATGGGTGCTAAATCTCTTCAAACAAGTGGAAACTTTATTGTGGCGAAGTTTTCTTTTTTCCAGTATACCAGAATTGTCAAGTCTGTGAGTGGATTTAAAAAAATATGACTTTCTAACTCAAGTGGACTGTTTAAAAATTATGTCAAATCATTAATCTGTTTAAATTCGCACTTGCATGTGCATGTGATGCCTGCATCATGCATGCAGGCAGATGTTTTAAGTTCCATTCATTTCAACATATATAAAGATTTCCAATTTGATCATGAAGGGTTTTGGAGTTACTGGTTTGTTCACAATGATTTCTTTCTTCCAACTATCAAGTTAACTACAATTGCTTACTAAGTCCATGCTTCATCGCATTCTTTTTTCATATTAAGAATAAATATTTAACAACAAACTTTAAACTGAGATATATTCTCAATTTGTTGCAATCTCTTGTGGTCTTCAGTCGATGCACAGCCAAGCATGGATGAAACTATATTGGTTGGAGATGATCTAATGATGGGGCCACCATCCCCAGTCATCCCACCAGAAATTGCCTCTCATGTTCTTGAAGGTGTTGATTTGTGTGATGGGATTTTAAGGAACCTATTCTTATGTAAGTTTTCATCCCTAGTAATCCAAGTTTTGTTATGCCAAATTGTTCCATGCTCAATAATGGCATCAAACCAGAGTCTTTGTACAAAACAGCTGTAAGCATGACTTCTTGATTTTGTATGATGACTAAGGTTAGTGGTAATAAAGATCTTTGTAAGCCTATGCATATGAAGTACTCAACTTCTCAGGGTGTTTTCTGGTTCTATGTGGTAGCTCCACAGACTGACTGTTGGATAGATGTCCCTCTCCCTTACCTATTTTCTTCGTGTATAATCAAGTTTAGCTGTAATATATAAGACATTATGTCGTTGGGCGATACACCAAACACCTTTTTGTTGTGTTGGGGGCAAACTTAATGCCATACAGACAGGGAAAATAACTTCATTTGTAATTAAATCTTCCTGCTTTATGTTGTAGGCTTGCAGATCAATGATATTGAGCCTTTCTGTCAAGATGAGCTTGCTTTGTATCGACAATGTGCTGAAAGGCGGGTGAGATCGATCGTGTTTCACTAATCTTTCTATTAGATGTACTCTTTCTTAAATGTCATATACCTTTTCTCTTTCTATTAAATGTACTCTTTCTTGAATGTCATATACTTTGTAAAATGCAGATTTTTGAAGGTCGGTTGATATCCACATTCTGATGTTTGTTTGAAAACCTGAGTTGCAGGATAAGGAACTAAGGCAACGCCTACAGGACAGTGAGCGCAAATTGGGGTCATCAATGCCTTTAGATGAAGCAAAGGAAAGATCTGCTCAACTTGAATCAGAAGTTACATCTTTAGAGAGGTAAATCTGGATTGATGGTTATGTTGAGTAGTTGTTTAGAGAAGTTACATCTTTAAGGAGCGTAAATTGGGGTCATCAATGCCTGTGAAAGTTTTCTTAAGAAGGGCATGACCGCACTATCATGGCAGTACAGTTTGGTTTTATAGGTGTTATAATTAATATCATCCATGCGTATTGCAACTACAATATACTTGTCATGTATATTTCTCATTTTTGGTTTCTTATTTGGAATCATTACTCATCTATGGAGATCACTTATGTTTCTTAGACGTTGCCCTATAGGCGCTTGATTCTTGCAAGTGGAATTGAAGGCATTGAAGGATTTCGCCAGAGATGGAGCTTGCATGGTCGTCTAACAGATACCAAGTAATGTTTGTACCCTCTTACGAAATGTCAAAATTATATTTTTTGATTACGTTTGTGGTCAAGTGCTGAACCATTGGAGAGATAAGATATGCTTTCAGATCATTGTTGAGATAAGATATAAAAAGTGAATCTTGTTTCCACCGGAAACCATAGGATGAATTTCTTTTGGCCTCTAAAGAAGTAAGGATAAACGAATTCATTATTTCCCTAAATGAGCTGCATCAATAACAGAAAGCTTAAGTAGTTTAAGTTTCGTTAAAATTGTTAGCCTTGCAATTGATAGCTTAACCTGTCCTAGTCAATTACTTGGAGTTGCGTTTTTGCATGAGAAGCCAATATCTGTTCATCCACTACCAAAGTCTGACTTCGCTTAACTGTTTTATGCAGAAAAAGGTTAGAATCCTTAACGCTGGGCATCGAGAATAGAAAGAACGAGGTGAAAAACGACGAACGTGCTCCTAGTTCATCAACCAAAAGATGGTTTTTCTGGTGACTTGCTAATAAGAAGAGCACTCGCATCACTAACTGCCAGACCTCACCAATCGATGGTTATAATAATGATAATGGTAACAGTTATAAAAAGAACAATTGGTTGTAAAAGAAAACAGGGTGATTCATGTGGAGGTGACATGGACTTGAGAAGGGATTAGGTCAGTTTTCTTGTCAGCAATGGTGAGCATACTAAACATGCAATATGTAATGGGAGTGTGTATATGACACTTAGCTCTAGGAGCTACTACATTTATTTTGTCTAGCCACTCATTTTGAACAACAGATCCAAAATTTTGACAAAGTTCTTGTTCGATAAATCAATCATATCAAGGATCTGAGTTGAACTTCAATTGTGGGGTTTTTAGATTCACCATCTCAAGGATCTGAGTTGAGTTTCAATTGTGGGGTTTTTAGATTCACCATCTAAACCGTGCATTGTTTAACAACGATGATTCTTTATAAACTCAATCACCATATTCTCAATCCTACAAGCGTCGTTAATCAAATATAATTTTCATTGAAAATATTTAATTTAAAAATATATATTTATTAGAATATAAACTAATATGCTTATAATGTGATTGGTGCTATTCAGCTTAATAATAGCCATAGTAAAAAAACATTAAATATTTAATAATTTACAAGTACGGTTTCAATATATATATATATAAAATACAGATTAATGCTTTGCGGTTTGCATAAAATTTATACAGATAAGTACTCTCAGCTTGTTTTGTTATATAGGTACTGTTCGACAAACAATAATTTTATATTAAATTATGAAAACAAAATTGTAATATTGTTTTTTAAAATAATTTGAAAAACAAAATATTCCCCTTCTATAGCCATGCCAGCCAGTCGGTCCTTAGTAATTACCTAAACCATGATATGGACGTTCCTCCTCCTGCAACCAAACATAGAAACAGCGGAAACAGGGACATGATCGGGAAAACAAAAAAGGAACGGACAAGATTTAATCACACAATCCCACCCTTGACAAGCCCTAGATATATGCATATATACTTAGAAATCTATTTCTACTCTGTCTCCAAAACCCTAGCCAGTAGCAGCCTCTATTGCTAGTTTCTCTCAGCGCCTCCTCCAAACAAAAATGAAGGTTGTCGCCGCTTACTTGCTCGCCGTTCTTGGTGGCAACACCTGCCCTACCGCCGAGGACTTGAAAAACATTCTCGGATCTGGTACTTTCTTCCTTCCTTCTTCACATTTAGTTTTCTTTTCCAATCCTTGTATATTAATAAATTGATTTTTTTTGGGTCTACAGTTGGAGCAGATGCTGACGATGACAGGATCGAGTTGCTTCTGTCCAATGTGAAAGGTAAGGACATCACTGAGTTGATTGCTTCTGGTAGGGAGAAGTTGGCTTCCGTTCCTTCCGGTGGTGGTGTTGCTGTTTCTTCCGGTGCTGCTCCTGCTGCTGGTGGTGGTGCTGCTCCTGCAGCTGAGGCTAAGAAAGAGGAGAAGGTTGAAGAGAAAGAGGAGTCTGATGATGTAAGCGATTTGTTTTGTTCTTGCATTAAATTTTCCTAGTTTGTCTTGTTCATTTAAAAGTTGCTTATGTTTTACTGAAGGGAATGTTTTATTGCTCTCGTTGTTGCAGGACATGGGCTTCAGTCTGTTCGATTAAGAGATTTGGTTTCCAAAAGGTCTTGTTTTGCATTTCACTAGCATTGTAGCTGGATAATTTACAAGTTTTTGATTTGTAGTTTGCTATTATGATATTAAGACCTTGTTTCGGGCTCTCGCGATTTTTGGATTTTAGATAATGGAGTTAATTGTTTAAATGTTTTCAATATAACTTTTAATTCTGGAGTACTGTTATCGTATACATGTTGTTTTCTTTTCTTTTTGCTTGGTAGATTTTGTGTGTGATGATTGATTGTTGCTGTATCAATGTTTGGTTTGAGGGTTTTTTCCAATTCTGAAAGTTTGGTGGGTTTGTTTTATGCTGATGATAATTTTTTAACAAAATTTTAGTTTATTCGATAATCGACGTCAAAATATCCGTGCACCCAGCTAACATATAATATCAAAATGGGCTCCATAACCCTAGGAATTAGCTAAAATGAGTAATTTGGAGCTCAAAATGCCTTCCCTTAAGCACCATTTTTGTTGGAAACAAGAATTGTTTTGAGGGTATTAAATTAAATTGTGGTGTATTCGGTGAACAGTAGAATTGATAGTTAGCGCCAGTTTGGAGATTCTCTTGAACATGCGTTTCTGGCTTGATGCGAGACTGAAGAAGTTCTTGGTTGATGGATATATGATTTTTGGAGATTCCTGTTCTTCAAAGCTTAACTCTTCCACATGACCAATACAACTAGTTATATTGTTTGTAACAAAAAAATTTATGAAATTGAAATATATTTTGGGAAAAATAGTATTCCTAAATCTGGTAATGTGTAGGCAGGAGTGTAAAGACTTTAAATTTGAATTTTGAATGCCTTATTTGCTCATCTTTTAATCTTTTTATTAGAAAATTCCAATCCCTTGTCATTTGTGCTTTGAACAACACATTTTAGGAAAGTCTGCAAGTTATTTGACATCGCACTAAACAATTTGGGTTCTATTCTTGACTTTTTTCCTAATTTGTTTACCATACGAATGGCTAATAAATCATAATTTTTCCGACATCAAAGAAATTAACCCGGGTGAAATTGCACTGCGTTTCATATCCCTTACATCATCAGCATACGAAAAATGCAAAAAATAATAAAAATAAAGCATACAATGTCCCTGGCTGTGGCAGCATGATATCACCAAGAAAATCGGTTGTCAAAATCCAGAAACCAAACATGACAGAACTCAAATGTGTTCCACTTCATGTATTTTTTTAAGTTAAATGACAGTTGATCTAAAAGAGATCCAAGCGATGGGATATGGTGAAAACACTACAGAAAAGTGTGAAAAGGATAGATGGGAGCCATGTCATACGCATAAAATGTCCGCACATCATCCCATATAACGAGGGTAAGACCTCTTTGGAGGCAAGTCTCTCGGGATGTAGAATGGTAATGGTAATCTTCCTGCTGTCTCATCGACAACATGCAAAACCTGTCAAAGCAACAATTCACAGTGAGGCTCCTGGGCACTTGGATTCTACAATACTACAAATAATGTGATTGCTGAAGATGCAGAAAAAACTGAGGGTGACATAAAAACAGGGAACAAAATTATGAAAAAATATGTCGGATATGTTTTAGAAAATTCTGTTGAAATAAAATTAGCAAGTCACTTTTTAAGAGTTAGTTGCCAGCGTGACAATCCTTGGCAGTCCACTCCATCCCAACTGATACCACAAGGAGTTCGTTATAAATCTTTGGCTGAGCTCTCTCTACTAAAATCAGAGAAATTAGACTGTCCTTTCCTTATTTTAGGCGTGTAGTTTTTAATGCCCCGATAACCTTCGATCACAGATATTCGGCTGCATCTTTGTTTTGGAGATTTTTAAAAATATTTGACGTGGTTGCTCACATATCAGCAAATGGCCTCAATTGATCAGAGAATGGAATGTAACATGTTTCTGTGCCACGGAACATGATTCGATATGCTCACAGAAGGCAATGAGTTTCCTGCACTCTAATGTAAGAGTATAATTTTCTAAAAATTAAACGCAAATTCTATTTCTTTTTCTGCACCTTTCATATATGCCAACAGGAGTTTCCCAAAAGGAAAAGAGAGTAAAAAGATGCACTAAATCCTTAAAAAAACACAGAACTCCAAGTGTGAAAATACACTGCAGGTGATGAAAACAACACTTACTTTGGCATATGATTCTTTGTCACACCAACACCCATGTCAGGATAGATTAACCACTAAAAGGAAGATTCTACTTGGGGACAGTCACATTCAGGATTTTTACGTCTTGGTGTGGCTTGTCTCCTCTGTCTGTCTTCACCTTCTCAATAGCCTGTCATTGATATAGAATAAGTACTGAGTAAAATGCAAATATGCATAATAACATGTCACAAGGGTGTGTTTATCAAATCCAGTTCTGGAGCACTTGGTATTCATGCAGACCAATCAGTCCGTGGATAGCAGGACAATACCCAAACTAAATGGCAAGAAATCCCACTTGATCTATATGTTGGGTATGGAAGTTTATGAAGAAACTGAGCAAAACAATGGATTCTCTCCCAAGCACCACACAAGAAATACAGAGATTTAACAGCAAGATAGGCAAATACCATTGACTACAAAATTGAAAGGTAAAGTTTACCTGTACAACATCCATTCCCTTCGCAACTCTACCAAACACTGTATGCTTGTTGTCCAGCCATGGAGTGGCCACTGTGGTGATAAAGAACTGTGAACCATTTGTATTTGCGCCTGCGTTTGCCATAGATACTGTGAAAGGCCTGTCATGTCGTAAACTGCAGCAACAGAAATGTTTGATCCAGTCATTTGCATGTGATGCATAGAGGAAAATAAATAACAACAAAAATTGAAAAAAAAAGGCAGCCAAAAAAGACACTTGTCCATGTACCAGACATTAACATGCATAAAAGTTCTGCCAAGTCTTCAATTGTCTGGCACAAACAACATGGTGAAAATGTAATTCACTTAAAAGATTACCTTTTGTGAAACTCATCCTCGAATTCCCTTCCCCAAATAGACTGCCCACCAGTGCCATCTCCCATTGGATCTCCTGTTTGTATCATGAAACCTTTGATGACACGGTGAAAGATAAGATTATCATAGTAGCCATTTCGGCAGTGTGTTGTAAAATTCTCTACAGTTTTTGGACATTCTTCAGGGTACAGTTTCATGTGAACGTCTCCCATTGTAGTATGCAGAATCTGGAAAAAGGGAATTCAGGTTAGTCAAAAAAATGTTTGATGGAATCATTAATCATATGTAAATGCCATTTCAACTATCAGTTTCAACAAATGCACTACCATGGAAGGCTGTCTTATTCATGTGACCAAGTAAAAATATGAGATTTTAATTTCTTCACCGTTAGGAAAGTGTAAAAAACAAATACATTCCCGTACTTTACACGGGACAAAAGGACAGCCACAGAGGCCTATACACCGACATATAAACACCAACACTAGGGTGTGCTCAGACACAGACAAACAATCATAAAGACAGAAATTTTAACACGAGGCAAAGCAATATTTTAGCAACAAAAAAAAGGTGTCATTTAGTACACTAAACAAGAAGTTTATTAATTAAATGGATAAATAAAATATCCAAATCAATTTTATATTATGATCTAGTCCCCTCCTGGATATCAGAAAGAAAAAACCCACCACAGTGTCGGGAAGTGATGTAGTCACTGATTTTCCTATATCTGACACAGCCAAAAGTTCATCTGGTGGAGGCTTTTCATTAAACACGTCCCGTCCCTTAGTTGCATCCTCAGGCTCCTCTGGCTCTCGGCGGCTATTTGCACCATCATAAACAATCACAAAAAACATGAAATTTTAGATCCAAAGTGTTGGAGGTAACTCTCAGTGCACCATGATAAATCACTCAAAACAAATTTCAGTTTAAGGCATTTAATCCAATGTAGCTTATTCTTGCTGATAATTGTGACCAAACTATTAGGTATCAATAAAATCACTCATATGATATCTCTTTTATACTTATCTTGTCACACACTTGAGTAATTTCATTAGCATTTCAAGTGATTTTACTTTTCTCATTTTTACAAATCTTAACTACTTTCCTCATTGGCAGGTTTGGTTTTTAATAATCAGTGACCAGGTACTAACATTTAATCAGTTGCTCTGCCCATAATGACATCATTGGAGAATGCCTTACTGAAAAACATTCATTTTAGCCAGTATCTTGCATGATCAGTCAAATTGAGAAGTATCATTACCTGAATAGATAAATTCTGTGTTTCTTGAAAGCACAACACAAGAGAGTGGGATCTGTTAAAGGCTCTTTGGTCTCATTGACGTTTGCTGCAGCTGTAGGAATTTTCCTCACTTTCTTACTGTTTCGGTCACCTTGATACAATGCAATTTGCAAGAATCTGTCATTGTTCTCCACCTTTCCAAGAATTCTGGCCACTTTATTGGTCTGTAAATTCACTACCTTAAAAAAGCATGTAAGAAAAAGGGGGGGTGAGAAATAACATGTCAGGAGTACAGTAATATATATTCACACAAAAATAGTCATGTTTACAACAAGTAAATAAAATGCAGTGCAGGAAAAAAACAATTACATTCCTAATTTGTGTTAGAAGTAGTATCTTTACTTTTATTCCAAGGAGGGTGGCATAAATAAGGAAGTTTGAGCTTTCATCAAAAATAGCATTCGGCTGTGGTGCAGTGTCTGTCTTTTCAATCTCCTTATCAACAGCCATTCTTCGCCCAAAATCAATAGCCTCCAACCGGTACATGGGAGCATCGCTTCTCTGAAGATCTTGAGCAACCTAACCACACAAGGTAATCTATCATTACAAAAGACTCCACAAGATAATAAACTCTAAATGAGAATCTGCTCATAATTGGTATTACCTCAAGAGATTCATCATACACTCTTCTTAGTTTACCCGTTCTAAACCAAAATACACGTATCCTTCGATCAGGAGATGTAATAGAAAACTGCTTACCATCTGGGCTCACCTGGTGGACAACAATAACATGTACAGTTATCATTACTATTTTTTTCCAGTTTTTTGCGTTGATATTTCACTGTAAACAATACAAAAATCAACACAACAAACTGATATCGAGCACAAAATAGTCAACAGTGTCAATTTATAGACCGCACTCATATCCGAACCGGAAAATAGAGTACCTCCATTGTGGAAACACTTGTTTTACACTTCACAATCTCAAACAGATTAGTATCACTTTTCAATCTAAACTTCACCCTGCTTGCACCAGACAAAAGAAGCTGTTAGCAATCTGCCACAATTAGAGGAAACCAGACGAACATGTACACAACTAGAATGTCTCAACATGACATGAAAATAAAACTTCATCTACAAAATCTCAAAAGGATAGCACCACTGTTAACAATCAGGGACAAATCAACAGAACATTGTAGAATAATGCTAACATAACCTTTGAGACAAATCTACAAAAGAATGTATTAGGATATTAGTGACACAAGCTTCTAAAAGTTCAGGACTTCTGCTAGTTGCTAAGTTAAAAGAATAAAAAAAGAAGTTAAGAAACCCATCCATATAAGAAACTCCAGAACTAATAAACATTCAATTGATGTGTAAAAGAAACTGCACAAACAAAACCATTTCCAACCAAGATTTGCTGAACCCTAAATTTCAGGCTTTGAGTTTAATTTGTTGTGAAAACAGGTTAAGGAGGCAATCCACATATATTGGTGTGAAAGTGCAAAACAGAAAGTATGTGTTTTCAAGTGATAAATTAATGGAAGACAACTTAGAGAAATATCCAGCATAAAAAACTCACTAGACCCAGAAAGGTGCTAGAACCTGTCTCAGATAAACTCAGCATCAAAGTTTTATAGTTGATTAAAATAATTTAAAAAGTCACTTAAAGAGTGGTTCCCTCCTAGACTTGTACAGGTATTTTGTACAATAAGGATAGAGGAAATTCATTAAATAAATACTGAAGGTATCTATATATGTGCACATACTCGCTTTCTGGGAACTTTAGCGTGGTGGGACTCCAGTATTCAATAAGTCCCTTTGTGTCAACAGATATTACTGTATCAAATACAGGGTTGTACTTCATAACTCTAACCGGCTCGAAGTGTATCTGGAGATATGCAATAAAAAATAATGAAAATAAGCATCTTTGTTGTGACATAAGAAAGAACACAGGTAAAAACCTTGTATTATGAAAATTGAGAGTTATCGCTGTGACCAGTTACCTCTCTTGAGATGATTGGTTCATTCGAACCAGATCGTGCATCATATATGTGCACAGATGAGGAATTCCGATCACTTATGGCAAGCCTAGCTTTGACATCCCCTTGTTTATAGACCCATTCAGCACTACCAGGAACATACGGAAGGTGGATCATGGCCATCATGTCATAATTGACAACATCATATATTTTCACAGATTGATCATTTGAAATCGTGCAACAAAGCAGGCCATCCAAGCTAACCTGCATGACTGAACAAAGTCACGGTTGATGACTGCACTAACTAACAGGATTTTGACAAATGTGAACAAAACAAGATGAAAGGTGAAAAACCTAGTAATGATTGCTGCCTAAAAGCCAACATGAAAACTTTATGAGCAATAATTCGAACCCTAGAAACTAAAAAGGAAGGTCAAATAATCACAGATGACGTCTTTTTTTCCATGTAAACTACACATACAAACACAATCAAAAAACATGCAATACAAATAATATGACAGTTAGTTATAACCTATTTACTGATTAAAGCTCTTGGTTGGTCACAGACTCGTAAAGTTATTCAAAGCAAAAATCAATTGAGAATCGTGTTAAACATAATATGCATAAAATCAAGCGAAGAGGAAGAGCTCACCGCTAGGCCTTCAATGGGACCAAGGTGGGATCTATAATGTTTAGCAAATTCAATGCCAATAGGTTTTTTCTTCCAAAATTTCAAATGCCCTGATTAACGTAAATAAAAGAAACGGTTTAAGAAAATCAAACAGCACATCTTTTTAACTAACTCGTTAAAACTGTTAATGAATAATTGTAGAGTAATTATGCCAAAGGATACCATCAACACTTCCAGTAATGAAAAACTCAGCTGCGGAAACTGCAACATGCGTAACCACATCTCGATGCATATAACTTTTCTCGTACCTGCAAAATAGATCATGAGTGAGCAACTTTCTTCTATATTTACAATTTATTATAGTTACAACTATAAAACCTTAAAATCTCTGAACCCTAAAACAGGATACGAAATTCGAGAAAAGTAGAAGAGAGGAACCTACATGTTTGCAGAAGGAAGGGAATCGAGGTAAGCTTGCTCGAACTGGAGAGGACGTTTGGCTCGGGCTCTAGGGGCTGGGCCAGGTCCAATGATTGCATCTTCGTCGTTCTCCACTGGCGTCGCCGAGTTACCGTTTTTTGGCTCCTCCATTTTTGCTGCAGATTTCTAGGGTTTATACTTACGGGGCAGAGAATGCGAGCAGAACGGGTGGGTGATTTCTCAGGTTTCAGCTTCTAATATTACTCCAATTTTATAAAAGCATTTTGAAAGTGATTAAAAAAAAAACTCTTATCAAGATTATTAAGTAGATTCACAAGCCATACAGCATTTAAGGTTTATATATAAATATTGTAGAAGTTATTTTTTAAAATATTTTTTATTTATAAATATATTAAAATAATATTTTTAATAATTATTTCTGACATCAAAATAATATTATAGTATCAAAAACTTATTAAAAAAATTAAAATTAAAATATTTCTAAAGTACTTTTGAAATTAATATTATAATAATGATTAGTTTTTTAAAGTATTTTTTGTTTGAAAATATATTAAATATATTTTTTAAAATTTATTTTCAAAATTAGCATAACAAATATAAAATAACAAAAATATATTAAATTAAAATAAAACAATTCTTTTGAATCTAGTACTATAATAATGATTATTTTTAAAGTATTTTTTTTGAAAATATATTAAATTTATTTTTTAAAATTTATTTTCAACATTATCATAACAAATATAAAATAACAAAATATATTAAATTAAAAAAAAAATCATTTATTGTTTTCAAAAACACCTGAAAAACACGTACTTTTGATTTCGGGTCGAGTCAGTACAAAATTTAAATTGAACTGCCCACTACTTCATTGGGCCATAAGCTTGAATTTGTAAGTTGAGGGCTGGTAGGCCAACAACGTACGAGCATGGAAGGCAAAGGTTCGAAGACCCATGAGCCAGGGACAGATCCATTACAAATTTTAAAACTGGGGAGATTCAGAAAAGGGAAAATAGTATGCCATAATCTGCTGTTGCTGTCATCATTTCCACCAGAACAACTTAAAATTACAAAACACCTAATTGACGTGGTCTTTCCACTGTAGATTGTCTCACAGATCACTGTGGATTCGAGCAGTGTGCAGGTGAAAATGACCCTCGGCCGCGCGGCAAAATCACGGTGTAAAACGGGGCTAATTTCGGGTTTTCCTTTTTTAAAAAAAAATATTCATATATGAACAGTGTAATCACGCTTTAACCCCCGGTAATAAGACAAAATAAGGCATCCGGCTGAGGGGCACCGGCATAATTGCGCGTGGTCGGACCGGTCCGGTCCGGCGCAACTTTTAATTTTTTTTTTATTTTCTGAAATGGCTAAATACGGTTATAGCCCCTAATAAGACAAAAACACTGAATTGGGTGCAGGGTTAGAACGGTAACTGGCCCTATTTTTTGAATTTTTTATTATGTGTCTGTCAAAGCGTGAGGCGCACGCGCCAGGCGGTTTTCCGCCTCACGCCCTGTTCAGGTGGCGCGTGCTACCGGAGGCCAGAACGATGCGCCGCCGCGTGCTCTTCCTCCCGCAGTGGTGCGTGTAACCACCAAATGTCCGTGGACGCGGCGGAGGCCGGTTAAAGCTGTCGGCCACGTTTCTCTCTCTCCTGCACGTCAATGTGCAGGAGAGTCCCCCATATTGCGTTACTTTTCAATTCGATCCCTCTACTTTTAATTTCGTTTTTGGTCCTCAGTTCTTTGATGTAAGTTTTGATTTTGTTCGATTGGGTCCTCCGATTTTAATTGATTGAATGTGAAAGTTTCACTTCGGTCCTTCTACTTTCAATTTCCGGGTTGGCTGTATATAACTCAATCAATTCGGTACAAAAGTTTCGATTTTTGCAATTTTGTCCTCTGATTTCAATTGACAATAAATGTAATTTGCATTTCAGCCCTTGAACTTTTAATTTTTTAATTTAATCCCTTTATATTTGATTTTCATTTCAGCCCTTACACTTTTATTTTTTTAATCCCTACTTTTGTCCATGTATATATAAGTGTATTTAACACAATAATAATAATAATAATAATAATAATAATAATAATAATAATAATAATAATAATAATAATAATAATAATAATAATAATAATCATGATTTAATTATTTTTCATTCTTACTCTTTTGTTTTTTTTTTCCCTCCCGATAATTTGATAAAAAAAAAATTTCCAGTAATAGCAATGATAATTTTTTTTTTATCTTTTGTTAAAGTTTCTGGGATATTTTTAGTCTTTCATTTATTTTTGTTTCTTTCATTATTAACATAATAATAATTATTATTATAATAATAATAGTGATTATGTATTCTATTATTATAATAATAGTGATTATTTATTCTTTCATAATAATAATAATAATAATAATAATAATTTTTTAATTGGTTTTTCTTGCTTGCTGTTTTGTTCATGTTTTTTATTTTTTTCCCTCGGTATAATTTAATAATTTTTGTTGTTTTTATTCTAGCGGCAATAATAATTTTAGATGTTAAGACTCCGATGTTGCTATTGTTATAATATTTTAAATTAATATTGCTTCCTTTTCCCTTTGTTTTTTTTATTTGCTCTTTCTATTAATTGATTTTTATAATTTTATAATCTGCACAATAATGATTTCAGTATTTTTTTTTTCTTATTCAAATATTTTGCTCTTTTTTCTAATGTTAATGCGCGCTCTTTTGTGATCGTTTATGACGCAATACCTATATTCTAAAAGATGTAATCTATGCTTACGTGATAAACTCAACTCAAAATTTTAAACATTTTATCTCATAATCTATAACTTTTTTTTTCTTATATCATATAAATTTATCATTGTAGATTTAATTATGTTAAATTATATACAAAAAAATACCCACGACAACACGCGGGCAATTTGCTAGTTATTTTAATAAAGGATGTCTTTATTTAATGATAACGAAACTGCATGGAGGTTCTTTGCTTTACATTGACTCATCAATGCAACGATTGACTATATTTAATACTTGCCCATTCATAATTATTAAAAAATTAAAAAGGACCTTTGTAATTGTTATTTTTGTTTTTTTTGGATAATCCTTTCTAAAAAAACTATGAAAATTATTTTGGCAGCAAATCCCCTGTTAAGCAGATCAGGTGGAACAGTTTCCACCCTACATGGCAGCCATGATAGGTAATAGAAGGATTACAACAAAAGTATTACGATGTGGATATATAATATTAACTTGTGTCTAACATCTGTACAGGACACAGAAGAAAACTGGAGAGCATGGTGACGAATCGGTGAGCTAACCAAAAATCAACCTAGCACACTGCTTGAAGGCACATAATATCTCAATCTCTGGAAAATTTATATATATATATATACATAGACGTCACATATGCCACTCTACCGAAAGACAGTGATGGGGTTTGAATACATATCAAAATGCGAACAAGCCGATCCAGAAAGAAGCTGGAACCTATTGCTGTAGCCTTGTTAGGAGGCAAACACGACCATTACGCACAAATTGATAGAACAGCTCCATCTTCCACCTCCATGACAAATAGATATTACCAAAATTTAACCACCAACACATCCCCCTATTAAACAACTGGAATGGTGCCCCAGATGATAAAGAGGATTAAACCTTCCCAGAGAAATATCGTGCAAGATTCATGTGACCTCTAAAAACAAAAACAACGACACTTCTCCTAAAACTCCAGCTTTGTCCCCCTCTACACCAAACAAATCACATGGGCGAGGGCTTGGTCTTCACAAGCAAACACGCACACAAAACAATCAGCCATTCCCTCGTGGCCTGACCATCCCCCAGGGCCCCCGCGATCGGTGGACAACCTATCACGCGGTGTCACCGGTTTTCCCCTAAGAAATCAATGTCATTCGTAATGTTTGTACTGTCGGGATTCAATGTTTCCGACACATGCTTTGACCGTGAAAATGGAAAGGTTTGCAAATCACCGAAATTTTTATTGTATATAGAATACAGAGATCAACTGCTTCGTTATTGCTGAACAATCTTGGCTAAAATTATACTGCCCCATGGCCATTTCCGTAAGGATAACTGGGTATCAGGAGTGATAGAAATTTTGCTGAAAAATAATCAAGAAATGGCCAGAGGATTGTGAGATGCATTTATTGATTCTTTGTTCAACTTGCTAATAATATTCCACAGGGGTCTCGGGATAGCTTTCATCTGATACAACTTCTCTACTGAATGGTGGAGGAACATAGGGTGGACGTGTACATCTCAACAATGCCCAATTAACCCCTTGGAAAAAAGGGTGGTGCTTGACTGTTGATGCACCCATGGTGGAACCCATTCGCCTTGCTGGGTCCTTGACCAGCAGTTGCGAAATAAGGTCCTTGGCTGTGGCAGGCACAGCGGGTTCTTTAGGGAACTCGAGGGCTCGAGCCACAACATTAGCTAGAGTTAGCTCATGGTCAACGCCTCTAAAAGGCGTGACCCCGTAAAATAGTTCGAACATAAATATTCCTAGCGTCCACCAATCCACCGGACTTCCATGGCCCTCACCGGACACAATCTCCGGTGCTAAATACTCGTGGGTCCCGACAAATGACATAGATCGAACATCAACGGGCTCGGCTACAAACTCAGGGCCGCCACGGTTGCCCATCTTCTTCTTGCGTTTCCGTCTTGGGTGGAAACATGATACAGCGGGGACTATACAGTTAGGAAGAATGCATGAAGATGAAGTATAAGAAGGATGGTCAAACAGGTAGTCGTTTTTTGGGGCTGTAGCAGCATATTTTTTGTCGGAGATAATCTGAGGAGTTGACGTAGAATCATCACATTTTAACGAGAGGTCAAAGTCAGTGAGCATTATATGACCATCTGATCGAACAAGAACGTTTTCAGGCTTGAGATCACGGTAAACAATCCCCATCATGTGAAGGTACTCTAAGGCTACAATCACCTCTGATGCGTAGAACCTGGAAAAAACACCAAAAGAACACCTGTGTAAGTATTAACAATCCAATTCTCTGACGCCTTCTGTTTCAAATAAACCTAAATTATACAGCTCTATTTTTGTTACATGGCCCATACCCGCAGTGACAAGGGACCTACATCCACAGCGTCTATATTCTCATGCAGTAAATCAATTCTTGAAAAAGGAGACGCTGAAAGAAAATATCTTGACATGTAACTATGTAAGGTGGAGAAGAAAAGCAAATAAAGCTACTGAATCCATGTCCTTCTGTGTTTGCATATTCGTATTTCAGTGTTAACTTTTCTTTTTCAGTACAGAGTTTGAAAAAAAATATTATTCCTACCTTTCCACGTGGCATTATAAAAAGAAGAATTATTATTGATTCATTAAACTAACTATTTATTTTCTACTTTATTATTAAGAATTAAGCATTCATCAATGGTAGAAATAGATTTCTCGTCTACTTTGCTAGCTACAACCTTTCACTAGTCTCTCGTGCACCTACATTCATATTCATTAACAAAGGAAAGGGGCTAAAAGAAACATAAAATTAAAATGAATCGGAGGCTAGGGATAGGATGCCTGTTAAATATTGGACATGGGAACTACAAACTGATTCTGTGTTTTAACAAGGGGCCAAAAAGCTTCAAGATAAAAATCGGCCCCACTAGTCACCAGCTTACAGTCTCCAAAGAAAACCCAGAAATCCAGCGAAAGATAACGGAAAGCAAGGAAAATTGAAATTTCGGATACCCAGGAGATATTTCGGTTTCTTGTAAGTAAGAATAAGGGATTTTCATAGAACGACACGTGAAATTCCATGAAAGGATTCGCAAAAGCAAAAGGAGAAACTACAGCTACTGTTCCTGTATCCAATTTAAGTATTTTCTCGCAGGTCTTCCTGTTATGTGCATCATACTCTATAAATATATAACAATGAATTGCATGTATAATCATGTTATAATTGAAACTAATTGCAATGATAATCCAGTTTGAAAATAAAATTATTAATATCCATCACTAAACTTGGCGTTAACTCAGAAAGCGGGGGAAAGCAGGGAAGGTTAAACTTGACGGCCAAATTTTCCAGAAGAACAGAATGTAAATTTCATTTACAAACAAGCTGTTACTAACTCGATAATGGTGATTGTACACCATTAAGAAGATGATAACTCCAACCCACCTTTTCTCATGAAAAGGTTAGGTGGCATCTCTGTTAAAAGCAAGACTGATACGGTAGGTGTTACTTGCTACTAAATTGAAAGCCACCAGTTGCAACAGTAATTGCACCAGGTGCACACTTCTAAATTAATGCTGTCAAAACCACCACCCTTTATTAAGCTGGCTCGTTAAAAAGATTGCAGGTGTTATCAATAAATGCACATGAAATTCTAATAAGAAATATCTGAAGGTTAAGAAGAAGAAGAAGAAAACATCATCTACAAACAATAAGAAGATTATGAATTGTCGGTTCAAAACCAACAATTTGTTATAATTTATTAAGTTGTTTTTTTTATCAGTGTCCCCTCTATTGTTTTTAAAAAAATATATATATATCAGGGGAGTATTTGTTTGTGTAGTTCAGCCAGTTTTTTACAGTGTTTTTAAAATTATTTTTTACTTGATTGATGTTTTTTAGTTGTTTTTGGATAACTTGAAAAATAAAAATAATACATATAATTTTAATTGAAAAATACTTTTAAAAAGCATCATAATTATTTTATTTTTTAAATTTTATTTTTAATATAAAAAAACATCAAAAACATTAAAAAAATAAGCTACAAAACAAAAATTCATAAATTTTAAAAAGCGATACAACCCAAATCCCAAACCTGCTACGTAAATTACGTTCTTAAAATCTTAATCCATGATTGACTCGTAACCCGGGGGGGCAATACGAAAAGTCAAACATCTACACCCGCACGTGATCGTCTTCCCCAACAAAAAAACAATCCAGTGTTGCGACACAGTGTAAATCCTGTTCGCTCGCTGCACTGGTTTAACTGATTTAAAGTAACCACAAAGAAGAAGAAACAGAGTAACCAGTCAGTGGGGTGCACGTATGCAGAAGGCACCGTGCCTTCTCCCAGGTTATGGTCCCCACGCTCTGATCCATCACTGTCACTCTCCATTCTCCTACAGTCCTACTACTGTTTCCGAATTACGTGTATGACAATAAAAAATTAAAAATAAGAACGTAATATTTTCAAATAAAAGTGGAAATGCTAACGAACGAACCTGACGGCGGTTTCTTCGAATCGTTTAAGAGGCTGTCGTTGACGGAGAACGTGAAGGTCACCGCCAGGACAAAACTCCGTTAACAAACAGAGCCATCGTTGAGAGTCAATACAGGCGTATAATGTAGGCAAAAACGGATGATCCAGCGTTTCAAGTATTTCCCGCTCCGTCCTCGCTCTTCCTTCTTTGTTTCTGCTAAGTAGCTCCTTCTTATCCATAACTTTCGCCGCAAAAAACTTCGAATCCATCTCATTAGGTTTGGTTTTAAGTTCGGCTAAGTAGACGGAACCGATGTCGCCGGAACCGAGGCGGAGGGAGAAACGGAGATCAGAGAGCGAGAGGGAGTGTTTGCTTGTGGATTTGGAGGAGAAAGAGGTGTGCGTGGAGGGAGCTGGAGTAAGTGTGGCGGAAGAGGAATCGGAGCTGGTGCTACGGTGGAGTGTGGTGGTTGTCGTGGCGGTGGATGTGAAGCTTATGCTTTGGAGGTCGTCGGTTAAATCGTCCAGCCATGGAGGAGGCTCCATTATAGAAACAGAGAGAGATAGTCAAGGTGAATAAAAACATACAGACAGCCAAGAGATCTGGTTTTTTAAGGGAAAGGAATGGGCCGCGTATGGGCCGGAATTAAGGGGGAGTGGTGGGCTGGGAGATCTATAGAGACATGGAATATACTGCGTCTAATTAGAGGGAGATTATGGTTTCTAATGAGGAGATTATGCCAATATATGATTTTTGTTTGGTATTGTCTCTTTATTGAAGATCAGAAAAATGGATTTTTATTTTATTCTATATTTTATAATATAATCAGTGATGGGATTGATTGATGATTAACTTTCTGTCATGTGCTGGTGAGTCTTTTGGCATCATGATTAGTCAAATTTACAGGGACGAAATTTTTCATGTCTAAAAATGTGAAAAGATTAAGGGATTTGTGTGATGACCGAAAAGATTAGTTTCCTTTCAATGTTTCTAGTTTATATTTTATGTTGATATTTAAAATATTTTTTCTGATAACTTATTAAATTGATATGAAATATTTGTTCTTAAAATAATCCGTAGAAAAACAATTTAGTCTAGATTAATATGTAAATTAATGCAGGGATATTTGAGAAGAATAATAAAAAGTGTGTGATTATTTGTGTTTATTACGAAACATTGTGGGTGTCAATAATTATTTTAGATGCTTTATGAAGAATTTGAAAAATTATAATAAAAAGAAAATGCTTAGTTAATGTGATTAATTTGAAAAGCTTCTCCTAAAGATTTTCCTTCCAAGTGCTAGGAAAAAAGAAAGGAAAATTGAGGAAATTGGGGTGTAGACTCAGCTCAGAAGTCATTTTCGGGATCTCGAGTTTGGATTAAAAAAAAATAGATTTTATGTCAGAAATAATTTCAATATTCTAGGATTATTTACCATATTTTACTACGCTCAGTTCTACTACAACATTAAAAACAATATATAAAAATAAAAATAAAAATCATATGAATTTTAATGCAGTGTATTGATTGATATATGTGGTTTAAATTAAATAGATGGAGTACCGAACAGTGAACAGCTCTTAATTAAATCCTTTATTAATCAAATCATTAAGTAATTAATGAAAATACTCCATCCTTTTTTAATTAAATACAGGTGGCTTAAATTTAACGGGGAAGACTCTTCAGCTCCCGAAAGTCTCGCGTTGTCAGATCCTTTGTTAATTAAAGGAACAACGCTTCGCCACCACCAAATTAACAGAGCAATAATCAACTCGCTACCATCACTGTCATTTCTGTGAACATAATCTACGTGTGCTAATGACAACTATGCGACGACAAGCTTAATTGTCGTGGATCAGAGAGCATCATTAGTCCATCTCAAACTAAAAAACTTGATTGCAGAGTCGGCAATGATCTCACACTAAGTTGTTATCTGGGTAGACGTTTTTCTGGGATTTTCTGCAACAAGACACTAGCAAGAGACATGGCACAGCTAGAGGTAGTCGGTCGTAAGATTTTGAGACTAAAAGATTTGTTCTTTTTATTTTAAGTTCGAATTATGTTATTATTAATATAATGATCACCGGATACTTCCATAATCATTCACTTCGTGCAGTAAAATATGTCAAATGGGCTTATGCGTCGCGGTCCCATGGCATCCACTTTAAGTTTTGTGTGAGCTTATTGATAAAGGAAGAAGAAGAGATCGTAACTTACCTAACCCTAATATCCCCTTTAGCAAAGGGAAACTATGCATGTAATCTTAATTTTGCTAACAAACAAACTTTCATATCGACTCTCTTACATTTTTCAATTAAGGCTTTTCGTCTATACCTGGTCATAAATTACATCAAAATTATATATTTTATTTGGTAAGAAATGACATTATTTTGAAAGTAAGTCAACGTTTTTCACCAAGAAATTCTCACGGGGATCTAAATTGAGAAATTAAAATTGTTCGAGGAAAAAAAAAGATGAAAAAATTTCTTGGAGCAAAATTGATACTAACCCACTTGCTGGTGGGGGTGTATTGTTTTTTTCCTGGGTAAGCTATATATCTGCCTCGTATAATTTAAAGCTTTGATTCTACCCTTTGCTACTTCTCATATGTTATTTTATTTTTTTATTATTTGTCTCTCATTTCCTCGTCAAACTCCCGCATATGCTATAATATCTTAAAAAAACAGTACTTGAATAAGCTCGAAAGCCAAATGTAATTTGAACATGATGATCTGATGATGTAGGAAGAAAATCAGAGACTTTTGCTTAACTTGTTAATCAATTTCTGCCATAATGCAACTCTCTTGCTAGTTTCTCCCACTGCCTCCAGTATCACAAAGGGTTGAAGAGTCTAGGACATTGACTAGAAACAAAAACAGACCAACTTGGGAGACTTTTGGAGTCATGACATATTTGGATTTTGATAGGCGATTGCGATGCTATTGTACTGCATGTCCGCCTGCGATGGAGACTTGAGATTTGGCCGATGACACATCTTCCACCTGGTATGTTTTGTCCTTTGCACGGATGGTCGTCGGTGGAGTTCATTACAGTTTGTGTCTTGTTTGTTTGGCAGCAGGCGACAATCCTGTATTCATGGCTTGAATTACTCAGGCATGCCCAAGAATTTCACGCGTTTGATGTGGATTTGTTTTGTATTTTTGATAAACATTTTTTTATTAAAAAAATATATCAAAAAAATATTTTTGTTTATTTTTTATATTAATATATATATCAGAACGATGTAATATATATATATATATATATATATATATATATATATATATATATATATATAAAATAATTTTAAATAAGAATGATTAAAATTTTACTAAACAAGATCCGCATATTTCCAAACACTATCTACATATGGCAGTTATTATATTAGAATAGGCATGGTTATTAAATAGGTTGATTTAGTGAGTCGAATAGAGTTTTATTTTGAATTATTTTAAATGCTAATTTGGCTAGGCTGGAATTATTTGTTTGATTAACATGTTTGAAGTGAGATTTAATCAAATCAATTAAAATTGCATTATTTTTATTTTTTCAATCACCCAACACAACATCAATTGAGAATTTAGAATTGATCTAAGTCGATTTGCAGGTTCACAAAATCACCGAATAAACCTAAACCTCATCAAACTCCGAAACAAATCTCAACCATGTCTGCGAGCATATCCAAAGGTGTTTTATTTTATTTCTAGACTTAATTTAATCATCCAAATCAGGTTATTTTTCAATTCTATCACAAATTAATTAAAAAAATACAAATTATAAAAGTACGAGGAAAATAAGAAAATCTGAACACGTTATTTTAAAATCTATATTCCATCCAAATTAATCAACATGCATAAAAATTAACCTAAATTTTTATGAAATCCATCAGCCAGTAAATGAAATTCAAGATCAAATTGTGAATAAAAAAAGAGAGAAGGTGATTTGGGACGGAGAAAGAGAGGTAAGAACAATAAAAAATAATAATGTGTCTACAGGGACACGCGAAGTCTTTTTTTAACATGTTTTGTAATATTAAAAACATCATGATTCTAACAACATTTTAAAAAACATCAAAATAAAACTGTAATTGGTTATAGATTTTACTCGGGATTAATTTTAGATTAATTACAATTTTGTTTTGTTTTTTTTATTTTTCAAGGCTTTATTAGAATTATCTCGTCAAATTTTTTCTAACAATACCAATATATAAAATTTAGTATATGGTGTTATTTTTGAAAAATAAAATCCCAAATTAAAACAAGTTCAAGAGGATGTCCGGCAGTGTATTTCAAGAGTGTTTTTAAAAAAGTATTTTTTTTTTATCTTTTACTTTACATTATTTTTTTTAATTTTTAAATTGTTTTAATACTTTAGTATCAATCATAATTTTTTAAAATATATTTTTAAATAAAAAACATTTAAAAAAATAACATATGTCATGTTTAAACACTTTAAACCAGCCCAGAAAGTTCAGGCCATCATGTTTTTCTCGTACTGTGATAAATTTTACTCTAACACCTGATCTCATGAAGCCTGGTTACTGTGTACCCATAGCCTATAGGCCATAACCTCCTCCACCGGCTGACCCGCGCCAGGACTAACATGGGGCTAACGGCATCTCCAATTCTTCAAAAACTACCCATAGATCCCTGCTTTCTTGAGAAATATTTCATCTGGCTCCTCCAATTCTATCGACTCTCATACACGTCCCTGTCTCTATAAATGAGAAATAAATTAGCTTGGGCATGTTTATGAAACAGTTATAAAATGTAAAGTATAGAAAAAAATATTTGTTTTTATATCTTTTATGTTTCTAGATATCGGCCAAGTACTTAGAGCATTTTAATATTAAAAACTATCACTACATGTTGATCAAAAGAGTTAAGAGATCATATAATATATTATATGCAAAAAAGATGTCTTTATTTGAATTGTATTAGCTAGTCACTATTAATATCAATATATCATTGCATCAATATCAAATATATTAAAATAAAAATTAACCTTTTTCTAAATAAGTTTTAACCATTGGAATGCAAATATAAAAAAGTATTATAATTATTATATTATATAGTTTATTCACGTGAAGAAAAAAAGTATGTGGGGGAAATTTGAAAATTAATTTAGAAATAGATTAATGGAGCCCAATTAGATGACACAACGGGAAAAAGCTGTGAAAAAACGTAAATCCCAGGGTAGGGAATTCAAAGCACATTCAAAGACAGGTGGCGTTAATTACCCTAATATTCATCATGATGGTTAAAACAATAAGGCTCTCCACCAACCAAGTGAAAAGAAGGGGGGCAAGAGAGATTATATATTGGGTTTGATTAGTTATCATTGTTAGAGGATAATCAAAATCCTTTTTCTTTCCAAGGTATCATGAGAGAGATCAAGCTCAGTGGATTTTTATGGAAACATGTGGCAAGACATGGAGACAATATGCTAATTTCTCGTGTCCTTAAAAAACTTTTTTTTATCCCTTTCACATGCTACTCTCTTTTTCTAGTCAACTTTTTGTCTGTAATGAGACTATATAGCATGGAAAATTTGTGGGCGGGAAATATGAAGATGGGTCCTGTTGCATGTGGGAGAAAAGAAAGAAACTAGTGGTTAATATTTTTTATTTACGAAAATATATAATTATTCAGATTTATTCCTATATTTTCTCTCGATTTCCCTTGCAAAATGGGGAGATTATATCCACGAGCATGTCTCGCTCTCGAGAAAGCTACATCTCAAGGCATTCAAGAGCCTGGATACCTAGCTAAATTACTGTATCAGTTTCACAATCAAGTTCCTTTTAATTTATCGTCCAAGATCTACTAGGAACTAATAATATTGGGATTTCAAAGTATATCTAGGATCAAACAAACAGAAATAAGAATTGCTAACTGGTCGGCTTTTGCATGTTCAATTTAATTGATTGACATTGGAGATGGAAGGAGAGGTAAAGTGTTGTGCTAGAGCAACTCATGCTTGTCTAACGGTTTTCAAACCATGGACCATAGACAATATCTTCTCAAATACAATGGATTTCATCCAAAACATTGCAAACTAGTTTTTGTGATTCTATAAAGTGAAAACAAGATTGATTTCACGAGTTTTGTTAAAGAATAATATAAATTATATTATGTGACCTCATCTAACAGCTTAATTTTTTAGGCGAGTTGGTCCCTTGACATGGTATCAGAGCCCGATCACGAGTTCAAATTTTACCACCCTCATTCTGTTTGATAAAAAAAATCAAGCACAAGGTAATGTGAATCCGTGCAAGTTTTAAGCCCAGAGGGTTTTCACTTAAGGGGGGTGTTTCCCTTAACAATTTAAGCTTTTAGGTGAGTTGGTTCTTTAACAATTTCTACCTTCAATGGCAAACAGAAATTTACCAGGATATAATTTTGTACTATCAATAAAGCACAAAAGATTATGAATACTTAGAGCATTCTCAACTTAAGAAGACCAACTTACATGAGAAGAAGGTCCTTCAAGCTTCACCGAAACAAACTATAAGAGATTGTTTGGGGGAATATAAATAGCAGCGAAATAAGACATTATAATATGATCTGGCGTAAGCCTAATTGCTCTATGATACAATGAAAGAATAAATACATAAAATGTGATATCTAGTGCAAAGCCTAGATACCTAATCAATGCGAATTAACTATTTTTTTTTAAAAAAAAAGCTAAAATTAAAATCTTTTTATTTATATAAAATCAATAAGTTTTGACTAGGTTATTAGTCAAATTATATCATATTAAAAAAAAATATTTTTTTTTATAAAATAAGTGTCAGGTTTACAATTCACCTAGATAATCAAGATTTTTTAACCGCGAAAGGATTAAACCGAATGTAAAAATCTTTATTTTTTTCCAAGTAAAATAGGCAAGAAAGGAGCCTTGCCTTTAGTTTACAGCAAAAGCATGGTAGAAAATAGGACATTGTTGGTTAAGACGCCAACAACATGTTTAATTGGTTGGGGTATAATCAATGAGGTCCTTTATGGAGGTCGGAACTTGGGCTGGGTGGTCAGATTCTATGTGTTCCGTGTGTTCCTTCGGTGCTTGGTTTGGTACTAGCTAATGAAGTCGATCGGATTACATTGGAGGGGAATAAATAAATAAATATATATGTAAAAGACCATAGATTCATCATGTGCTCGAATTTGAGATTGCTAATTTTATGATCATTTTTCATCTATTAATAATTTCGCATGTCATGTGTGCTGTACTATATGAATTGAGACATGTAAAGTCATATCTTTTTATTTATGGAGCCTAATCACTAGTTGTTAAAAAAATGTTTAAAAGTTAGTGGGTTATTTTTGTTTTAATATCAGTAGTTGTTTGAGAATACAATAGAGATTGTGTTTTTTTAAAGTGTTTTTAATTCAAAATATATTAAAAAATATTTTTTAAATGCATAAATAAATAAGTTTTGGTAATATTCAATGATATTTTTAACCTAATTCAGTGATGATGAAAGACAAATTTATAGTTTCAACCCACAAGACATCCATGAAAACATCACCGATTTAATTTTTTTATTGTAAATTAAAATTATGCTTGATATGATTTTCATAATTTTCAACTAAAAAATTGTGATTATGTTTGGTTTATAAATAGCTCTTGTATTGCATCAAAATTTGTTATAAATTCGAGTTAAAGTTTTAATCAAATTACAAGCTGAAATTTTTAAATTAGACCACATTTTTAAATTGCCTAAAGTCAACTTTAACTAGCATGTGCATCATTCAAAGTCATCTTAACTTAATTTTATCATGGGATGTTTATATATATATATAAAAACATTTTGAGTAGCAAATCAAAATCAAAAGTTATTTTCACACACCATGAAAAATGCAACCTAGTTCATATGCCTAGCTAGAAGCTCTCTCACCATAACCTAATCCCTTTCCTTCATTCATGGGAGAAGTTGCAGGACTGGGTACAGGTTTGTTTGATGATAATGAGTCTTTACAAAGGTAGTTCATAGACATTCCTAGTAGGGCCTTCAGGCACACCCACCTCTGTAAAGGAAATTATCTAGGTCTGGGAGGAAGGATTTAAGGCTTGGAAGTCACTGAGAATGGTGGAGAAGGGATTTTCTTCTTCTAAAATTTACTCACGCTTGAAAACCCACAGTCCCTTGACATTTACAGCATGGATTAGTAGAAGTTTCAAAAAATGTAATCATTTGACAAAAAGAACTTTAACCTAGCTGGTTTGCTATCCTTTGGCATTGGGTCCTCTAAGTTTCCATGTAGTGGAGCTTTTGATCCCACTTGTGCTGTCAACAACGATTTGATTGAAATTTATTTTAGGATGATTAAGATGTTTATTGTAATCATGCCGATTAATTCCCTTTTATATAAATATAAAACTATTTTATACTCCCTCGAACTGTAAATTTAGAGAAAATTTATGGTCTTTATATAATAGTCTAGAATTTAGATTTCAAGAAAGATCAAGAGAAAACAAAATGATATAAATAGCAGATATAAATGATTTGCTAAAAAACTAATCAAAGAGTACTGAGCTTATTTGCCTTAAAATACAGTTTTTGATGTGATCATACTAAAAAAAATAAATTAATTATTTAATATATAGTTGTTGGATTTTTTTTTAAAAATTGGTTAAGACTAATAGGGTTGAGAAAAAGTCTCCTCGCGACCAGTCCTCTTCATTCCATTATGCATTAATTACGCAGTCAACCAAACGAAGAGACTAAAATACACCTTAACGTAGACAATTTCCACCCACCACGCACAGCATTGGGTACCGCTCTTTATATATATATATAGATTCACACTGTTCTTCTCATTTTTCCGCCATTTCAGAGAAAGAAACAGGAAACTGACTGGTTGACATCGTTTGAAATTAATAGTATTTGACAACATGACGTGGCAGCTGATAAAGTCAGAGTGCATTTTACACGTTTAATGGAAGATAAACGAGAGTGAGATTGAAAATTGAAAAATTCCGTGATGCTTCCATGTTTATGTGCTTCCATGTTTTTCCTTTTTTTCTCTTTTATATTATAATTATTGATAATTACATATTGCACATTATAAAAATTATTGACCGGTTTTTAACACGCAATTTTTTCTTATAGTTTATTAGATAATTCTTTTTATTAGGATGTTGTTTATTTCAAGATAAGGAATTTAAAATGAGAAACATCTACTCTTTATTTATTGATAAAATAAATATTGAATAGATTAATAACCAATTAACTTGATGTTATTATTAATAAAAATATAACTAATAATTATGATTCTTACGTTCCTGTGATGCATGAAATCTGCAAAGGAGGAAGTTTATTTTATTTTATTGTGATAATATGACGTTAAGTACATCATTTTGTTTTATTATACATACATACATACATATATTTTAATCATTATTTTTGTTATTGTCAACCATAAAATAAAATTGGACAACTAGAATTTAGCCACTCTAATTAATATTTTTTGCAATGAACATGTCATCAATGTAGTTCATGGCATTTCAAAGTAACATATTCCATAAATTTGATTATTTAAAAACAAATAAACACAAGCAAATTATTTTATTTTGCATAAAAAAAAACAAAATATTGAATATTCACTCTTTACTTGTTTTTCTCTAATAGTAATCGATAGGGGACCAATTTATTAGAAAAACAAGAACAGGGATGATCTAGTAAGATTCGCGAAGATGAAGGACTGATATGTAGCACGTTAGCGAGTAAATATCTGGATGTCAAGCACGCGCTTCTATCGAGCTTGAGTGACTACCGGCAAATGTAGTCATTAACAAGCGTTGTTATCCAATCACTACCCGGGCAGAAGAAAAGAAACAGTAAGCTCTACTGATACTTCTCGTGATCATTTGCATTCCAACTTTTCTCTTTCCTCATTCACTCTCACACCGCTCTCTCTCGTGCACCAACTCCCAACCCCAACCATCATCTCTACTATTTCTTTTCATGCTCGCCTTCTTCCTGTTATCCAGCCGCTGCTTTTCGTGTCCGATCCTTTTCAGGTGAGGAGTTTTCGTTTCTTTTTTTGGCGTGTGTTTGAACAGAGCAGAGAGCATTTTCTCGTACTGTTGCTGTTTCTATTTTTGGACCTTTTTTTATATTTTTTGTTTTGGTATTTTTTAATTTCATCTCCTGGTTATTCTTCTTCTTCTTCTTCATCTTCTTCTTCAATTCATGAGGTAAATGATAATATTATTTTTCTTAGAGTTTTGTTGGGAATAATAATAATATTAGTTCTTAATATGTAATTACAAATTTTGAACTGTTTGAGTTGATTTATGTTTTTGTAATTAGACAAATGGCAGTAGGTTGGAATTGTGATATTCAATATGTAATTACAAAGTGAAAAATCACTTTATTTTCTCGCCATTATTTTTTCTTTATTTTTTAATTTAAAAATATAAGCATGTTTTGATAATCGAAAATACAAGCATGAGTTGACACAAAAACATGTTTCTGTTTTGTGATTTAACATGATTAACAAGATCTAGAACAGTGGATTTGACAACCAATTGTATTTATTATGTGATTGTTAATTATTAAATGAAATTCTCAAATAAGAAATGAAAAGGACTATTGGAACTGGGAAACCTTTTTGTTTTTGTTTTGTAGCTACCTGAGTGTCTTAATGTTGGTTGCTTGATCAATGTCAGTCCTATGAATTGTTGGTAAAGGAAAGCTAAGAGGGCCAAGTGTAGGCACATCTTTACACTTTTGCTTAGATTAAAAGAAACCCTTCTTTTCATGGTCAAATAAGCTCTTTATCTTTTTTGACATATAGTGGCAAAGCAAGTTTGGTAAAATTTGAATCATGTCTGCAAATGGGGTTTTGATTGATCTGATGAAGAACTCTGAATATTGAATTTACGGTAGAGTATTTTTTTAATAGTTCGTGTTAGTTTTTTTTTTCTGGGTTTATGGAATGAACAATTCTCTAAATGATTGGTGATTGTGGCAGGATTTGAATGCTCCGTTTTGAGGTTAGTGAATGGGATTTAACGGGCTGTTGGGAATAGGGGATCGTTATGTTTGAAGAGAATTTCCAACGATAATATGGTGTTCTTTCTGATATCTGTGCAGCTTTGCCTTCAAAATGTTTCTCTGGAATTGGGTTAATGTAGTTCTTGAAAAGTTTGTTGCCTGTAGTATTTGAGTGAACACCATGGAGATGGATGCAGTTCCCAGTATTTCTGAAATTGTTGAATCAAATGAAGAGTTGGATTTTGAATTGAAAATGGATGAGAAAGCGAGGAAACATTCTGTTTTAAAATTGGGAAATAGATATTCTATTGAAGATGACATCAATCGTCTTTTTGAATCAATTGAGATTAGAACTTCCACTAAACACAACGAAGAAGCTGGTAAAGATGCTTTACGGAAGAAAGCTATGAAGAGACCAATGAGGGTTGGTTCACCTCAAATGTCAGGAATTGGAATTTCAGAGCCTGTTAGCTTGAAGCAAGCTTTGAGGGGATTATGCATTTCTCAGGCATCAGAGATGGCGGCAATGAAGCGATTATCAAGACCAACAAGTTCGTCAAGGTCATCTGAAGTGGGAACTATCAAAAAGTTGTACAGGGCAGTGGTAGTTGAGGCTGATGGATCTGGGCTACCCCTAAATGAAGGCAGTGGAAATTTGGTAGAAATCTCTCTTGTACCAGAAAAAATCACATCAAATTCTTCTGAGAAGATGCTTGAAGCCTCAGAAATGGTCAAGGGAGAGTTATCACATCAAACTCTCCATTCTTCACGGGATCAGGTTGTTCCTCTACCTACAAGGTTTGATAGTGAAATATTAAAGGAAGAAGTTGTGGAGCTTAAATCTATAGATTGTTCATTTACCAGTCATGTTGGTGAGAAGCTAAAAGAGGCAGATGAGATTGCTTTGGCCTCAATCAAAGTTTCTGTGAAAACTCCAGTGCCAGAAGAGGAGAAAAAACAGTTGCATGCTGCCTCAGTTTCAGTTTCTGTTTCTGGTTCAAGCCCTGGTCGTACAGTGAATAATTCTGTATGCAATACTCCGTGCTTTATCAAGCCAATCTTCAGGAGCAAAAACTTCATGAAGAAGAAAGTAAAGCAGGATTCAGCTTCTGTCTCCAGTAGTTCTAATCCAAGTAATAAAAAAGTCAATAATGATCTGAATCCTAGTACAAGCAATTCTGAAAGCATGATGCATGACTGTATGCTGGAGAGTGGAAGGAGAGGAGGTGCAAAAGCTTCTCAAGCTTCTAGCAGTACAAATCACAGCACTGAATACAATTCAATCATTGCTGACACAAGTTCAAGCAGGCTGGGTTCTAGTTTGAATGGTGCTAACAGAATGAGATCTATATCGACAAAGGTTGATGAAAGATCAAGATCAAGAGAAAAGGGGGAATTCTCACAAAGTTCAAAAAGTAGTATCGGTGACTATAGTAGTAGCACAAGTATTAGTGATGATAGCAATCTAAGTGGGTCTAGTCGTAGTGGCAGTCGTCCGCACATGTCAAAGGACGTGAGGTGGGAAGCCATTCGTCATATTCAGAAGCAGCATGGAAGCTTTTGTTTGAAACATTTTAAGCTGATCAAGAAGCTTGGTTGTGGGGATATTGGGTCTGTTTATCTTGCTGAGCTAAGTGGTACAAATTGCCTATTTGCTTTGAAAGTGATGGACAACGATTATTTGGCAAGCAGGAAGAAGATGTCTAGGGCTCTAACTGAAAGAAAGATTTTGCAGATGTTGGACCATCCTTTTCTCCCTACATTGTATGCTCATTTTGTGTCAGAAAAACTCTCCTGCTTGGTTATGGAGTATTGTCCTGGTGGAGATCTGCATGTGCTGCGGCAGAAACAACCTGGCAGGAGTTTTGCTGAACAAGCTGCAAGGTACTAATTTCTATTTAGGTTCTCGCAAATTTGCCGGGCTTAGGCTTTGCAGCGTATTTTATTCGACTTAACAACCTGTGTTGCTGCATATTATGCAACTTGGACACCTTTCTCACCGTGTCTCTCGCTCTCTCTCTCACACACACACTTGCGTGCAGGTATTAGTGGGTTGCAGGGCGCAAATTCTCTCTCACATACACACAGATGCATGTGCACACACAGACAACACATGAATACTTCCCCCCTGGATAAGTATTTCAATTTCAATATTCTAAATGACATGTTCCATGCATTTCTAATTCGTATCATTGCTTTTCAATTTGTGAATGTAGTTCCACATCCATCGATCATTAATATGATGGCTGATAAATTGTTTGTGCCTAGCATTTCATCCCTATATAAAAAAAAAGGGGTGGGGTGGGGTGTTTTATGTTGAAAATGAAGGGCATAATTGCTCAAAGATAGGTTAGTTTATGGGAAATCTGAAAATTATAGTCAAGGTTGGGGACTCATAATCAATTGGCTCTACTGCCATTCTTATGAATTTGGTGTGCCTCGATGGTAAATGGGAAGCAAATTAATGGAGCAACAGTCTTATTGGTACATGGTGATATGCAGCAGGTTTTAAAAACTAAATTCTTAGACGGGGAAGCTAGTTATAGAGGTTACAGTGAATGGATACATATGAAGTTAAGCTAGTGATTTAATTGCTATGTCACATCACAATTTGGACAGTCAGCTTCTTGTGCTCCAAAGAAGGGGAGACCTTGATGGGGGTTCTTATCTGTGGAACTTACCCTTCATCTCTCTCATAGCTGGAACATACTAGGTAGAAATTGGACGTCCATTTCAGAATGCATGGACCCAATCTCTGGGTTGCTTGTATGTCATGTCTATACTTCACTGTCAAGTTTCAAGAGCTTCAAGTAATTCATGTCCCTAGTGCTATTTGTTACCACGTGGTTTTTCAATGGATACATGTCTAGGTGTGTCTTTCTGCTTGTATGCTTCAGAAGTTCAAATGCTGTAAACTGATCAATCAAAAGATGGAATAGGTTGGTATCCAAAAATTTGTTCCGTGTCCACCCATATTCACACACAAAAAAAGAAAAAAAAAGTGTTTTATGTAGCTGTAGTCCTCCATGCACTGGATCTGTGTTCATCCTTCCTATATGAATTGTGCTACATAGTTGTGATATTTATCAGTCTTCGTAGACCAAAATATAAACTAAAGAAGGATCTGCATTTGACTGCCCAAAACCAGTCCTGATATGAGGAGCACACACTTGTAAATAACCTTGATAGAGAAGTAAATATACTAGAAGAGGTCTGCTCGTTCCTGACTATTCTAAACTTAAACTTTACCTCGTCTCTTCAATCCATCCTGACACAATCATGTTTGTAGGTTTTATGTTGCTGAAGTCCTCCTTGCACTGGAGTATTTGCACATGCTCGGAGTTGTTTATCGAGATTTGAAACCAGAAAATATTCTGGTCCGAGAGGATGGGCACATCATGCTTTCAGATTTTGACCTCTCACTCAGGTGTTCTGTTAATCCAGTTCTACTTCAATCATCTACACCTGCTGAAGAGCCCTCAAAAAAGATGTCGAGTCCATGCTCTGAAGCTAGCTGCATTGATCCTTTCTGCCTCCATCCAGCCTGGCATGTATCATGTTTCACTCCAAGAATTCTATCAGTTGCTGCTGCGAAATCTCAGAAGTTAAAATCCGACCTAGCTGCTCAAGTCAGCCCGCTGCCACAGGTGGTAGTGGAGCCAACGAGTGCTCGTTCTAACTCCTTTGTTGGAACTCACGAATACCTGGCTCCAGAGATCATCAAAGGCGAGGGTCATGGCAGTGCTGTTGATTGGTGGACATTTGGAATCTTCTTGTTCGAGCTGTTATATGGTAGAACGCCTTTCAAGGGCTCAGGAAATGAGGAAACCTTGTCCAACGTTGTATCACGAAGCCTCAAGTTCCCCAGCAGCCCTATAGTTAGTTTTCATGCACGTGATTTGATTAGAGGATTGTTGATAAAGGAACCCGAGAATCGGCTAGGATCTGCCAAGGGGGCTGCGGAGATCAAGCAGCACCCTTTCTTCGACGGCCTTAATTGGGCTCTGATACGGTGTACAATTCCACCAGAGCTGCCTAAACACTGCGATGCTGGAATTACATCAATCACATTTTCCCAGAACAAGGACTTCACTAAGTGTAAGGATGTCAAGGATACAGAAGAGCAAAGAGTGTTTGAGATGTTTTAGCCTGGAATTATCTGATGATGTGAGAAAGGAAAGATGTTTGATTTTCTTTTCTTTTTAAAAATGAGGTTTCGCATCGTTATTATAACCATATATATACAATATATTTATGGCATATAGTGTAAATGTAATTCTGAAAATTGGCGGCAACTTATTAAGCATAAGATATACGTATACCTTTAACTCTAGTTTAGAGTTGAAATGTTGATCGAGGGAAGTAATTGAGAATGTGGAGGTGAAGAAGCACTGCTCTCATATTTATCTGAGCATGTCATTCTCCCTGTGCAATTTGCGTATCTCTTCTTTTCCATGGTTTAACCCTTATTTCTGCTGTATTTTAGCTCTCTGCAATTCCTCTAATCCTTTTCTGTTCATATGACAGTCAAGCTAGCGCGGTATGAGAACAAACCAGCATTTATATACAGATGGATGTAGAAGGATCCTATGCTGTCCTAATCATGCTTTTTAAAGAGATTTATGATTTTAAATTGTAATTATTAATATTTAAAATAAACCCAGAAAAAAGATATATTTTTATTAGTAAATATCGGTAGTTATAAATTGAGATCGTTTAGATGAAAGATTTAATTTTAATTGACATGCAAAATAATATGAAGATGTGCTTATTATCAAATAATTTTATTTATTTATTTACAAACAAAATACCCGCCCCACATATCCATTACCAGCCCATTTTTATTTTAAATCTACCTTTAAAAAACAGTTTTTGTGCCGACCAAATCCAACCCGACAAATTGCTCCCGTTCTTAAAATATCATCATCTCCACGCCTCCACACTCACAGGGGGATGGTGACGACATCAACAACCACCTTATACAACAGTGCTACTAATACCTGGTTTCCAAACCCATCTCTAAATTTACAATCTTGCCACAATGCCACCAAAATCCTCTCTCTAAAAAACCCACCTCCTCTCATTAAGAAACACCCATTGCTCCAATATTCCCATCATCATCAGAAAAAACCCACAAGCGGTGCTATCAATTTCAGGTCCTTAGAGATCAATGCATCGTCGTCGTCGTCATCGCTTGCTGCTTCAACAAAGACCAAACCTTTCTCTGTTCTCTTTGTGTGTTTAGGCAACATCTGCAGGAGTCCAGCTGCTGAGGGTGTGTTTACTGATATTGTTAAAACGAGAGGACTTGATTCTGAGTTCAAGATTGACTCCGCTGGCACCATTGATTACCATGAGGTAAACATATGTTTCTAAAATTCTGTTGCTTTGATTATAGAGAAAAGATGAAAAATAGCTACATAGTTTTTTTTTTGTGGTTAATAAAGGGTAATCCAGCTGACCCAAGAATGAGGGCGGCTTCTAAAAGGCGCGGGGTTGAGATAACTTCCATATCAAGGCCGATTCGACCATCTGATTTTAGAGATTTTGATATCATTCTTGCTATGGACAAGCAAAATAGAGGTACAAGAAAATACCCCTCCCCCCCATTTTTTAGCTTCTTTAATTCTTTTGATGATATTATGTTATGTTTGAATCGGGCTTTGTGCAGAGGATATAATGGAAGCTTTTAATAGATGGAAATTTAGAGAGCCACTTCCAGATGATGCACACAAGAAGGTTAGTGAAGGACTTATAGGGCTCTGGCTTGAATTTTAGCAAAGAGGTTGTTTTGCTAAGTCTCGCATGTCTCTCTCGCTTTCGCAGGTCAAGCTTATGTGTTCTTTTTGTAAGAAACATGATGAAACTGAAGTCCCGGATCCTTACTATGGTGGACCGCAGGGTTTTGAGAAGGTAATGTATGAGCATTTCGAGTTAAATGGTCAGAGCTCGTATTCAGAATTTGTGAAATCTTGATGAAGTCTTCAGCATCAGGACTTAAGTTACTTGATTGTTTCTTCATTAAACTGCATTTAGAACAATATTTCACGTGATTGAATTTGTTTTTTAAAGAAATGAACTGAGATATACTTCAATATAGATGCTGCCGCTTAAAGAGAGAGCTGAGGCACGCAGGTTTTTTTGCCTATTACCTATATTATTTCATCTATTAATAATTTCGCTTAAATAGACATAAATATCAGAACTTCTTAATTGATTACTGTCAGGATAATGGTCCTTGGTCCTCCAGTGGAAGATGATGAAGCCGACCGACCATCTCCATATCTGTGTCTAGAATACTCTTTAATTGAGTAACATTTTAGAGAAGAAACTCAAGTGCATTTCGGTCGTCACTAACCTCTTGATATTTGTTTTTTTATTACAGGTTTTGGATCTCCTCGAAGACGCTTGTGAATCATTGTTGGACAACATTTTGGCTGAAAAAAGTTAGCTTGCTGTTAAATGCTGGTTGGTCCAACCTTCAGCATTCTGCACAAACATATTATTAGTGATTTAAAGCAATTGCATGCTATCTATCACGAAGTAGATAATGTGAAACTCCCATTATCATCAGGGATCTGTTCTTGTCCCTTTGTCTTGCCCATGATATTCCTTGTGTTATCCCCAGAAAAATGGAAGTGAATGTTGCATTGGATGCTAAACCTTTAGTCTGTGCTAATGCAAAGGTAAAACGATTCATCTGGTTGTTGAGATCAAAATGATGCAGCCTTTACAGGACGATACAGATCAAGAAAATTCCCACTGTCCTAGAATTTAATTGCCCAACATGAGTGCAAAATTTCTGGACTTTGATTACAATATCAGTAGCCTCCTCTGTTTTCTGTGTCTGGATTTTGACTGAAACTTTTGAGTTGCCCAATATGACTGCAAAACTTTCAGCCTGTTGGCATTTGCATCTCATAGACTCCAACCTGTCTATTATACATTTCACCTTCCCACGGGACGTTGCCGTCCCTACACTTTTTGCACGCTGAAGCTCATGGTATTCTATTATTTATTTTCTGGGTTTACGAAGAGATAAATTTTAGTGTTGATTATATTCTTATTTCGTTTTGTGGATTTATTAGTTTAATTTAAATTTTTATTATTAATAAAATGGGACACATGGAATAATCAATAAATATTATTAGTTATTTCATGTGCACAATAAAAAAATTCTATTATTTCTATATTTTACATTGCTATTTGAACTTCTGAAAGACGGACCAAACTGTACAAGGATCAAAATTGTATGAATGGTTTCTTAATGTTTCCTTCAACCACATATATGATCATAGAAAGAAAAAAAAAAACTTAACAAAAACAACAAATCGAACTCCATTCATTAGAGATAATCATTATAATAATTTCAGTTCGATTTTGGAAAAATTAATAAAATTTAAAGAAACATCAAGTTTAATTATGATGTCATGGAGTAAAAAAAACACAATTAAATTGAATATATAGATAATTGCAACGTGCTTATTTAAAAAAAAAAAAACTAAATCCAAGGCAAACCAATCTTCGGATATGAGACGCTTATCATGGACCTCATGGATTGATTTTTCATCTCATAAAGGAATACTACCCATTTCAACCCAAACCTTAATGGATGGGCCAACGATCCATTATCTGGCCCAAACTTCTTTATAAGAGAAAAAAACCTTTATTTTATTTATTTATAAATAAAAAGGAAACTCAGCACGAGGTTAGCTTCTCTCGCGTTCTCGAACAAGCTCAAATAAAATCCATAGCTGCGGTAAGCTATTGCACTCTTCGTTTATCTTTCCTCTTTCTCTCTCGAACTTTCTTTTAATTTCTTTCTTTTCTTTTTTATCCCTGGTTTAATCACTAAATAATCCTGCTAAGCAAGCAAGCACAGGTGACTATGTCAAACCCTAATTATTCACAACATGATTCCTGTATTTGTTTCTTTATTTTTCGTTTCTTAAACTCAATTTCTAACCCTAATTCATCTTCTATAATCATAAATTGACAATCTTAAATTTAATAATTTTGTTTTGAATTATATAAATTGCTTTTAGGTATCTAACTAGGCAGTGTCAAAATGCCGAAAGTGAGAACAAACAGAGTGAAATACCCGGAGGGATGGGAGCTAATCGAGCCCACGCTTCGCGAACTGGACGGGAAGATGAGGGAAGGTTGATTTGATATCCAATTATATAATTATTTTATTTTCTATATTTTGTTGGTTGATTGATGAATTTTTATTTATATTTTTTATATGTTTTCGCAGCGGAACTTGACCCACATGATGGAAAGAGAAAGTGCGAGGCTCTGTGGCCTATTTTCAAAATCACACATCAAAAGAGCCGATATGTTTATGATCTTTTTTATAGAAGGAATGAAATATCTAAGGAGCTTTATGAGTTCTGCTTGGACCAAGGTTATGGGGATCGTAACCTAATTGCTAAATGGAAGAAGGTTTGTTTAGTTTTTCGCTTTTTTCCCGGCTTTTACTTTTTATAATTGCCTTATTGGTGATATTTGCTCTTGTTTGACAAATACTTGGCCTGAGTTTCGTAAGAATAGTGACTGGGTTTGTAGCTTGATGAACATCTAACACGTTTCCCTTTTGATAAAATGCACTTCAATATGTATGAATTTACACTTCCAGTGCATTATTAGGCAGCGTTTGGTTATTGTTTCGGGATAGAAAAGACATAGATAGATGGGACACGGGTGCATGTCCCCCTATCCTTAGGATAAAAATTCACTCCAGAATTGTCTTAGAGACACCATCCCTGTCCTTGTAGTAATCAAATACATTTATGTCCTTTCTATATTTGTTCTTTCTATCCCGGGACACTAACCAAATGCTATCTTAGTGTTCTACTTCAATCAATGGTTTCAAATAACATTTGAGTTCAATATTTATTTGAGCTAGTTTGCTAATGTAGTTTGATTTGTGGATGAGCCAAGTTGCAAGTCTTGGGTCCTATACTTTGTTTGTCTTTCAGTTTGATGCACATGTGAGTTAGATTACTCATCTTGAATTCTAGTACTTTGCTTTTGGATTTGCAATTTTGAATGTGCGGTGCATGGAGTATGGCTTTCTTGATCCGGGCATATTTGAAAACCTGTTGATGTTGAGTTTCTTTGTTTGTATGACAGCCAGGATATGAACGCTTGTGCTGTCTACGCTGCATCCAGCCCAGGGATCACAACTTTGGCACAACTTGTGTGTGCAGGGTTCCCAAGCATTTGAGGGAAGAGAAGGTTGTTGAGTGTGTGCATTGTGGTTGCGGAGGCTGTGCAAGTGGAGATTGATTGCTACTTTATGTGAGCCTTCTTTTCGGCATTTGTTGTAGTCACTAATGTAGTCCTTGATGTAGAAAACGATTCTCGGACGGCCAAATGAAGAAAAATGAGACTTTATTGTATTTAGTTATGCCATCATGATCAGGCTGTGTTTTTCAGAGCCTACATTTTTAACTGACAGAAACTGAAATTGATGGAAATTGATAGCGCGTGCAACCAAAACTCGCAAGGCACAGCATGATTTTTTCATGGAGGTTGAAACCAAGCATTTTGTTCGTAGTGTTTTTCAGACCCTGACCATAGGATGGTTGAACAACAAGCCAAACTGGTTAGTTTCGTGCCCTACTAACTAAAGTATGTACTGTTCGGGCTTAAAGGCTTAGATTATTTGATGAAAGCTAAGCAATGCTTGACTTGCATTGTTTCCCCCCTTTTCCTTTTTGTCTTTTTTTCCCGCTCGTTCTTCATTACCTGACAAAACCACTACCTTTTATGTTGACCTCTGTATATGTCTCGTTCCCGGTGTTTTATTTTGTGTGTTTGTGTTCTGTTGTGGGGCTTAATTAGTACAGTTTTGGGTGTTGGTATGCCGGATTCCTTGTGATAAAATCTTGAATTGGGATGGACTTATAACTTGGCCATCTCATTTTCCCTCCAAAGTGAATCGTTTGAGAAGATTGGGCTCGCCAAACACCCCCTATCCTCATGCTTGGTGATTTCCTGAGCTCAAATCCTGTGTTGTTAGTGTCCTCATGTTCTGCTCGGCCTGCATTGGATTTAATTTAACAAGACCTGTATCCTGAATGAAAGCATGTTTAGTAAAAAATCATGACAAGCAAAACTCAGCATGTCTCTGAAACAATGCCAGGTTAAATACAGAACCTAGACCGATATCACTTGCTAGTTACGCAAAATTCAAGGGCATTAAGGTTGCTGGTCTGATGTAGAGTTTTCCATGAGATGAATGGCTGCTTCAGTTGAAGGGAATGGTGGGTTTAAACTTGGGTGAGTGACGCTATTACCGATATGTTCTTCGTAGGCTAAGGACATCCAATTGTTAGATCTTATTTTCTTATCCTGTATCCTAGGTTTGGGCGGCGAAGCCAATTCTCCTTTTGATTCCCAAAATTGGCAAGTAATGGATTATAGAAAATGATAGTAACTGTTCGGGCCATGCCATAAAGTCACCTCAAATTTACTGAGTATTAGACTTGCTAGTGCTGCATCAATAAATCTTGGATTGGGTGAAACAATACTCAAAACGCAACTTTGTCTTTACTATTCATACTAGAATCCTAACAATCTATAAAATATCATACTTATTTGGGTTAATTGAGATAAGTCTCAATATATGATTTATAATGAATTTTTTTAGTTTAGGATGATAAGATTCAAATTTATGATCTGATGATCACTAAGATTATGATATTATATTAAGCTTAGTCAACAAAACTCTTATATCATGTTAAAAAATCATATCATATAAAAAAAAAGATATTGTTTATATTATTTTTTATTAAAGTTAACTGATTATTATACAATAAAAGTACTCATTTTAGCTTTTGGTTTTTAAACCTAAACATAAAGTTGCACTGTCTGTTTGTAAGCAAATTTGTTTTTATATGCCTTCTTTTCACCAGCAAATTGGATAAAGGATAAATTGCTCCGACAACATTTGGACGAATTGCTTAGTCTTATCGGGTGAGGTTGTTTTACTTAACAATATTTTTTAAAGTATTTTTTATTTGAAAATATATTAAAATATGTTTTTTTAATTTTCAAAAACTACTTTTAATATCGGCAAATTAAAATATCTAAAAAATACTGAATTTAAAGAAAAGAAAAAAGAAGAAGAAACTATTTTTTTAAAATAAAATGTTTTTGAAGTGCGTAAATAAAGTCTCATCTGCTTTTGGTTTCAAATCCTACCCATAAAGTTGGATTATCTATTTGGAATAATGCAGCTTTGTTTTTTATCTGCCCCTTCTTTTCACCAGCAGATTGGATAAAGGCTTAAATTGCTACTGCAACAATCGGAAGAATCTTCCAATTAGGGTTGCAAATGATAGCACACTGTTGCAACTTTGGAATGCCATCTTAACACGAAAGATGATTGCCAGATCCAATGGTGAAGCCGGCAGCTATCGTCTATCAGAACAAAATTAGGCTTGAAATGATCGTTGATAGACTATTCTACAACATTACCAACTTGTTCACGAAAAACGAACAGGAGCTTCAAAAGACAAAATTAGAGAATTGTGGGCTGCGGAAAGCCATAATAATGTAATTCAGGGCAGAAAGGCACACCTTTGACTCCAATTCTATGGCGCAAGGAAGGAAATTTTGCCTCACGAGCTCTCCAATCTCCCTCTGAAATATATCGCAGTGACTTCTTCTTTTTTCGCCTCTAAATTTCTCAAACGTAATTTCCAACCGGGATAAAAAATAAATTTGATTGTTCGTGGTAAGAAATATTAAAGCGTACTATAAAATCATTATCACAACTTCAAAGTTTGAATTAAAATATTCTTTGATTTGCCACTGAACTATTACGAGTTATTACCTTACTTATAATTGAGAGAATTATATACAAGATAAATTCTTCGATCACAAATTTTAATTGATCACGATGACCGTACTCCGCCTTATACCTCACGACCGTTGATTTTTCAAAGGCACTATATGCAAAAAAGCAGCCATGGATAATATTATTGAAAGATAGCCACAGGCTGCAATGCAAGTCACGGACGGCATTTCTTTGCAGAAGGGCCCTACGGCCCTACTGGTTCTAACGAAATTTGTCGCCTAACGCCTCTGATGGAAACTTGGGTTTCATGGCTTGCTCAATTCACTGATAAAAAGGAAAACTCTAGCGCTGCTGATTGAAACTTGGCTGAACCTCTAGGCTATATTCAGATTAATTTTTAACTGGCCTCTTTAAGCATTAAAGAGTCCTTGCTGACTCTTAGCAGCCATTTAATTCTTTCATTAGGAGGTGTTTTGACGACAGAGGATTTTGCAGGGCAGAATGTTGTGGTGCTGCTGCTCAGGGCAAGTGACAGAAAAGGTGGTGTTGATGTATCAGTGGAAGAATTAATTGGAGTACGGAAGAATATATAAGAGCTGGTTAGAGTGAGACACGTGCATGTGCATGATGGAAGAGTCATTAAAGGAGGTTACTGGGATGGTGCTTGACGAGGTTGCCAGACTTGGGACTGAAGATAAGAAGCAATTCATGGAGAGTCCGTACAAAATTGTCGAGGAAGACTATGATTACCTGAGGAGGCTAAGGAAAAGAGTTGACAGGTTGGTTTTTTCTGGTGGCAATGAGTATAATCCCTAATCTTTCAAATGCGTTTCAAACCTTGCATCGTATTTTGCTAATTGAGTGTCGTGTTTTGCTGAACACAGGGTAGGAATGGAGCTTCCTAGGATTGAGATTCGGTTTCAGAATTTGTCGGTTAAGGGAGAAGCATATGTTGGGAGCCGAGCACTTCCAACTTTGCTTAATACCACCTTGAACGCAGTCGAGGTAATTCCTTAATCAGTTTTTCTTTTCAAAACTATACATTTTTGTTTTTGATTCTACAGGCTCCAGTCCCTGATGCTGCGATGTTCTTTAATGTGCATAGGGTGTTGCTCAGATGGCTGGGCTTTCTCCATCAAAGAAAAGAACTGTCAACATACTCCAAGATGTGAAGGGAATTGCAAAACCTTCGAGGTATTTTCATGACATACAGAGTCATAAAACTTTCCTTTTCCAACAAAATCTTTTCAGAACTCCATTATTTGCTTCTTACTTTTAGGATGTCACTGCTTCTTGGGCCTCCTGGCTCTGGGAAAACAACTCTGCTAAAAGCACTTGCAGGGAGACTTGACAATGACATACAGGTTTGTCTTCCTCAATTTCACTTTTTTTTATATATATTTTCACGCTGTTGATAATTAAGAAAGGTTACAAGCAGGTAACAGGGAAAGTCACCTACTGCGGCCATGAGTTGTCAGAATTTGTTCCCCAGAAAACATGTGCTTATATTAGCAAGCATGAACTCCACTATGGGCAGATGACAGTTCGTGAGACATTATATTTTTCAGGACGATGCATGGGAGCTGGGACTAGGGATCGAATACTCTCAGAGTTGTTGAGACGGGAGAAAGAAGCAGATATCAAACCGAATCCTCGTACAAGTAAGGAAGCTGCAGCCATGACTTTTCAGGATACCAGTTTGATTACGGACAACATTCTGAAGGTCTTTCACTACTTGTATTGTTTTTATCGTTCTAACTTGTTTCCTTGATTGTGAAGCCTAACATCGTATTATTTTTTTGACAGATACTTAAATTGGATGGTTGTGCAGATACTATGGTAGGAGATGACATGATAAGGGGCATCTCTGGTGGAGAAAAGAAGCGCGTAACTACTGGTATGATTAACTCCTTAATAATTCTCAATATGCCTATTAACTTATTGACAGGGATTTCACCAACGCCAAATATATCAAGCTGCTGATTCCTAACTGCAATTGGTTACACGAAGCAGGTGAAATTTTGGTTGGACCGACAAGGGCATTTGTCATGGATGAAATTTCAACTGGGTTGGACAGCTCTACCACTTACCAAATTGTCAAATTCATGAGGAAGATGGTCCATCTCTTGGATATGACCTCGGTCATATCTCTCCTGCAGCCTACACCAGAGACATTCGAACTTTTTGATGACATTATCCTTCTTTCAGAGGGTCAAATTGTTTACCAGGGTCCACGAGATAATGTCCTTGAGTTCTTCGAACGTATGGGTTTCAAATGCCCTGAAAGGAAGGGGGTCGCTGATTTCCTGCAGGAAGTGACTTCCAAGAAGGATCAAGAGCGATACTGGTTCAGAAAGAATCAACCTTACAAATATGTTTCAGTACCACAGTTCGTGCGCGCTTTCAATTCTTTCCACATTGGCCTACAGCTTTCAGAACATCTAAAAGTTCCTTACGACAAATCTAGAGTTCATCCTGATGCTTTAGTGAGTGAAAAGTATGGAATCTCCAACTGGGAACTCTTCAAGGCGTGCTTTTCAAGGGAATGGCTGCTGATGAAGCGCAACTCTATAGTTTCCATCTTCAAAATTATCCAAATAACAATCATTGCCATAATTGCTTTTACTACTTTCTCAAAAACCGGAGGGAAAGCTGGACAAAAGAACGGTGCAGCAAACTTTTGGGGAGCACTATTCTTCGGTCTCACAAATTTCATAATCAATGCGATGATAGAACTTACAATGACAGTTTTCAGACTTCCCGTGTTCTTTAAGCAGAGGAGTTCAATGCAATATCCTGCGTGGGCTTTTGGCTTACCTATTTGTCTCTTCAGCATTCCCGTCTCACTGATTGAATCAGGAATTTGGGTCACTCTTACATATTACTCCATTGGCTTTGCTCCAGCTGCCAGCAGGCAAGTGTAGTCCTTCTTCTTAATGATCTCTATAAAAGCGTGGTCACGGAGACAAAGGTTCTTCTTTTAATACATGACTGTTGTGTTCAGGTTCTTCAAACAGCTCCTGGCTTTCTTCAGTACATATCAGATGACTCTATCTCTATACCGTTTCATAGCTGTAGTTGGAAGAAAATTGCTTGTCGCGAACATACTTGGTTTCTTAACTATGGTGACTGTTATTGTTCTTGGAGGTTTCATCATCACCAAAGGTAATGATTATTCTGTTTTTTTTCACTGTTTAGTGCTCTACTATTGATGGATTATTCTGAAGCATATATCAGTCTAATAACTGAATTTTATGGAATCTCAGCGACTGGAACTTTTGAAACATAATAATTTGGATGGTTTTCCTTTTCGCTGTGCAGATGATATAGAGTTGTGGATGAGATGGGGCTACTATCTGTCTCCTATAATGTATGGCCAAAATGCCATTTCTATCAATGAATTTCTCGACAACAGATGGGGCAATGTGAGTTCTTCAAAGCATACGAAAAACTCTCTCGTGAATACTTACATTTATTATATTAAAATATTTCTGAGCTATCTAGGCTGGCTAACACAAGTTTGTATCGCGCAGCTCACTGGCAGCCCACATGAGTCTACTGTTGGAAAGTCCCTTCTTAAGGAAAGGGGATTCTTTACGGATGAATACTGGTATTGGATTTGCGTTGGGGTGCTTCTTGGGCTCTCTCTTATTTTCAATTTTCTCTTCCTTGCAGCACTCGAATTTTTGAATGGTAGGTCAATGTTTTGAACCTATCATCTTTGTTAAGAATATTGAACATTCAAGTATTGAGCATTCTGTTTTTTTTCAACTCATTATCAGCTCCTGCCGATTCGAAAGCTATGATTGCGGATGATGACACTGAAAATGTTAGTACGCGGAAACTGCCACCCAGTTCTGAAGGTTTGTGTCTTTAACTTCACATTATCTTGATAATCACTCTATTAATCATGCCCTTATCCTATGAAGAGTTCCTAGACATCTCCGAACAATCAGAAGAGCAATCATAACATCTACCACTCTCAACTCATTGCAGGAAGTTCTTCGACATCTGAAATTGGATGTGGTTAAATGTGCTATTGGCTTTGCCATCATGTTATACTTCTCAACCAAAATTCAACAGCTACTAATAAGTATTATTGTTGACCTGACAGGGAAAATTTCCCAGAGGGAATACAAACATTCCAAGATTCCAAACAAGCAATATAAAAAAGGAATGGTTCTGCCATTTCAGCCAATTTCACTTGCCTTCAACAATGTGAATTATTATGTCGATATGCCTGTGGTAACTCATGTACACCAATTCATATTTCAAGATTCATGAAAATGAACAAGAAGCTTCATATTGATATATTTATTCGTGGATTTACTAGGAAATGAGGAAACAAGGGACTGAGAAACACCGATTGCAGCTGCTAAAAGATGTGAGTGGAGCTTTCAGGCCAGGGACCCTGACAGGATTAGTTGGTGTCAGCGGTGCTGGTAAGACCACCTTGTTGGATGTATTGGCAGGAAGGAAGATTAAGGGGTACATTGAAGGAAGTATAAGCATTTCTGGGTACCCAAAGAATCAGGTCACATTTGCTCGGGTCAGTGGTTACTGTGAACAGATCGACATACACTTACCATTTGTTACTGTCTATGAATCTCTCCTCTATTCTGCCTCGATGCGTCTTGCAGCAGATGTCAAGAAGGAAACACGAAAGGCATATCACTTATTCACCATAGTTACTTCTTTTATGCAGTTTGAACTGTTTTTTTTCTAGCATTGCACGAATATTTGATTTTCTAACAATTCATCCCTTATTTCCATTTTTTCCCGTCGTTCAGATGTTCATTGATGAAGTTATGGAATTGGTTGAGCTTCAGCCACTGATGAATGCTCTCGTAGGACTTCCACGAATTGACGGTCTTTCAACTGAGCAGAGAAAGAGACTCACAATAGCTGTAGAATTGGTTGCCAATCCCTCCATCATTTTCATGGATGAGCCCACATCAGGCCTTGATGCTAGAGCTGCTGCCATTGTTATGCGAGCTATAAGGCATATGGTGGATACAGGACGAACAGTTGTCTGCACCATTCACCAACCAAGCATTGACATCTTTGAAACTTTTGATGAAGTATATGTTGTTCAATTTTAATTTTTTATTGATACTATATTTCATCTACGATGGTACTTTTTTCGTGATGATCTTGTTTTCTTCTCTTAGCTTCTGTTGATGAAAAGAGGGGGACAAGTGATATATGCTGGACCTCTTGGTCGCAATTCTCACAAGCTTGTGCAATATTTTGAGGTTAGTCTTCCTTTCATTATACGCTTTACTTTCCTTCTCTCTTTTTTCACCACCGAGTTGGAGTTACATATAGTTTGTCTCCATTTCGATGAGCCATTATCTCAAGTTTTCCCTTTGAAATATTAGAAAAACTGTCCCAACAAAATCTTCGCTTAATTTCCCAACATGCTGCTGCCCTAAACTGCAAATGTCCACATTAGCTGATGTCTAATTTCTCAAGCAGGCTGTTCCAGGGGTTCCCAGGATCAAACAAGGCTCTAATCCTGCTACATGGATGTTGGAGATCAGCTCTGAGGCAATAGAAGCTCAACTTCAGGTTGATTTTGCAGAAGTTTATGCCACCTCTGAACTTTACCGGTTAGTCGTATCAAAATTTCAATTTCTATCTCAATCTGCCTATTTATAAGAGAGGCTGTTGGTCGTTATCACAATCTTGTTCACACGTCCTCAGGAAAAATCAGGAACTCGTAAAAAAACTTAGTACTCCACGACCAGGTTCCAAGGATCTTTCTTTCCCCTCCAAATACCCCCAAACCTTTATAACTCAATGCACGGCTTGTTTCTGGAAACAACACAAGTCATACTGGCGAAACTCAGAATTCAATTATACCCGGTTCGGTGTGGCAATCATCATCGGTATCCTGTTTGGTCTTGTCTTTTGGAGCAAAGGAGATCGAATGTATGCCTAGTTATTTATCTTTATCTGCATTTTCTAAGTCATAATGCTACTGTTGACTGGATTAGGGCACCTGAGAAGTTTATTTGCTCTTCCTATTGCTGGCAGATATAGAAGAAATGATCTGATTAATCTTCTGGGAGCTGCATATGCTACTGTTCTTTTCCTTGGAGCCACCAATGCTTCTGCTGTGCAATCTGTCATAGCAACTGAGAGAACAGTTTTCTACCGTGAAAGAGCCGCAGGGATGTATTCAGAGTTGCCTTATGCTTTTGCTCATGTAAGAGAATGAAATCATTTATTCTGTGCATCACATTTTCACTATATTTGTGATTGATGCTTACAACTTTCTGCTGCAGGTGGCTATAGAGATAGTTTACGTTTCGATCCAAACTTTTCTATATTCTCTTCTTTTGTACACAACGATTGGGTTTGAATGGAATGTGAGCAAGTTCTTGTACTTCTACTACTTCATTTTCATGAGCTTCACCTACTTTTCAATGTATGGGATGATGATTATTTCCTTGACTCCTGGCCCTGAGATCGCTGCGGTGGTTATGTCCTTCTTCATAAGTTTCTGGAACTTGTTCTCTGGTTATCTCATCTCTAGGCCGGTAAGCAAGTTCAAACTCGAAGTTTCTTTTTCTATATTACTAAAAAAAGAAGTTTTTTCATGAAGAATCCGCATACTATTTTTCCCAATTTTCTTTAGATGATCTGCTGAAATAAATACCTCATGATGCATTAGAGTTCAGTCAGCTCCTTGATTACTGCTTTCTTAACACTCCTACCCAATCACTGCAGCTGATTCCTGTGTGGTGGAGGTGGTATTACTGGGCATCTCCAGTTGCTTGGACCATTTACGGCATTTTCACCTCGCAAGTTGGTGATAAGAATACTCTTCTTGAAATTCCTGAATCAGAACCAGTGCCATTAAAGGCATTCGTTGAGAGGTACTTGGGTTATGATCAAGAATTCCTTCTACCTGTAGTCCTAGCTCATGTTGGCTGGGTTCTCCTCTTCTTTTTCATCTTTGCATACGGCATCAAGTTCCTGAACTTCCAAAGGAGATGAAGGTTCAGCCAGTAATTTCATTAGTTCATTCATATAACACTTAAAAGAGTTCCAGATTTCATGACCAGTCAGAGAGGAAAGCTAGAGATTGGCCCCTCTCAGCTTCCATATTACCCTAACACACGTATCAGTTGTTTTTAATCTCTCTCCATCCTATCCTTTTCCAACTCAATTGTACATATGCAGCTGCCGGTTGACATTGAATTTGCTTCAACTCAGAATAACGAACGAGAGATGCTGAAGTTACAAAGTGCGATCTTTGCTTTGTTGTTATTAGCAGAAAAAAGGCTGCACAAAACATGGGAATTTAGTTCATATTATAGTTAAGTGATTAGACAAACCATTAACCTTGTCTACAATCGAGATGAACATCCAGTCAAGAACTATACATCCAGTACTTTGCCAAGAAAAGAACAAAAGCCAAATCAATTGTGTTTGTAGTTTGTACCGAACAGAAATCGAAAAGGCAGAAAACCTGGCACTTTACTTTTGCCCTATTTTATACAGATCAAATTACCTCATTCAGTGTTCTGAGAAAAACCTGCAACAGCCTTTATCTCCTTCTTGCTCTTCACAACACATCGTTTTTCGGTCTCAAAATCGAGTTTATCCGGATCAATTGAAATTCCCAAATAGCAATATAGAACATTTTCTTTTGTGTTTGAATTTGAATTTCAGTGTGTTAGTAAAAAAATGAAATATTTTTTTTATATATAATTTTAAACTATGAGTTTAGTGGGTGCACTAGAAAGATTTATTTACTCTATGCATAAGATTTTCATTTGATGTTTGAAAAATATGTGGAGTAAAATTGGTAAGGATACCATGCAAGATTAAAAATACTTCTAAACATTATTTTTCACGTAATAAAACAAAAAAAAAAGGAAAAAAAGAAAGTCCTATTGAACTGGCACTTTCGTTGGTCATCGGGTGTCAATAACCTATTTGGGCCTCGCCCATTTCAGTGGTCTGCTTCATGCTAATAGATGGGCCCAGAGCATACGAGTAACATTGATCTCATTTGCCTCCAAGATGCTGCAACCCTTTCAAGCTTCACACTTGAAACGATGGATCACATCAGAACTCAATAGAGAAATGAAATGAGTTTTTCACGAGATTTCAAAATTTGGATCTTGTTTAATATTTTAGTTGTATGGTTCGTTGGGAAATGGGAAAATTTCGAGAGAAATGCGGCAGCTCTTAACTTTGTTGTTTCCCAGATACACAGATTAGGGTTTTACAAGGATTGAAATATTTCTTTTAAAAAAAGAGAAAGAAATGATTTCCATTGCTTGTATAATATATATCTTACTACAAGCAGGTTTAATTTCTAGTAGAAAAGGAAATATTTCTCAGATGATAACTTAGGCGCACAAGCACCATCATGCTGGCTTGAACCGGCGTCGTACCACAAGGCCAACCAAAACTCAAAAGTTCTACTTTCTGGAAACACCCCATAACTTGGCAAGAAAAAGCTTACATCAAGCTTATCATTTAGACATTCTGAACTTTTCGAGTCCTTAAAGATAGAACGTAGTGGTGGCAGTTAGCTGTTGAATTTGTTGAACATAAAATCAATGTGGGCCTGAGCAGCATCATAGTTAAGAAAACAAAATGAAAAGTGGGCTAATTGAATCGACAGCCAGGAACATCATCAGCTGGAAAGTCATGCCCATCAAATGCTGCTGATGCTTTCCTATGTACTTAATTATCAACTTATGGTCCTGTCCCCAGTCCCTACATTTGAATTAAAGGTAACGAAAGAAAAAAAAAAAAAAAACCCTCAGAAATAGCCCCCATTTATACAGGCAGTCTTCATCTTGCTTCCAAATAAGTTTTCATATCAATTTCATCCCTTCCGTCCATATTTGATCATGAATTCCTGACACATTTTACCTTTTTAAAAAATAAAACCACGTCATTTTGCAGATAACTTGACATTTTATTTTATTTTATTTTATAAAGAGCTTAATAGAAGGCGCAACTGCGTTATATATCGAAATTGTTTTGCAACAAATTTGTTAAGGGTAAAATTTATACTACCTGTTAAGTTCGGGGGCTTTTTCTTAAGGTTTGTCCTCCAAACTGATATCCCTGATCACAACCACGATGGCTTGCATTTCTTTTCTGTTTTGAAATTTCAAAACAAATGACAAAGTCGCCGGACAATCTAGGAAACAAAAAAAATTATTATACTGATTGACACTAAAAATATTTTTGAAAAAAATTAAAAAAGTTTTATTTTTATTTTAAATTAATATTTTTTTATGTTTTTAGATTATTTTCATGTGTTGATATCTATATTTTTGAATGAAAAATACTTTAAAAAACAGACTTAAAATACTCCCAAACATAAACAACAAGTGTTAAGGACAAGATTCTTGGTAGCAATTTAAAAAATGGGAGTGTGATGAAGGCAAGCAAGCTCTTCTACTCTGTCTTGTCCCCTAAGGCTCTCAATAAAATGTATAGCGCAGGTGAGCCCTAACTGTCCACTCCACGAACAAAACTTCCACCCAAAGCACCCCATCTTCAAGTGAAAATGGAAGATTTACCTGTACTTGAAGACCCTTCAACCAGATTTTAACCTCCTCGCATCATATCTGCATAATTAAGAGCTGGAAATTAAAACAATCGATTGCCTATGATACTACTCTCTATTTCTTCAAACATGTATATACTTGATTACGATGCCGTATCATATCATGCAACTAATCTACTATCATTTGACATTAACCTTTAAGACATGGTCAGATTTGTATGTATGTCTCGCGCCAAATACCACGGAAGTGTACTTGTCTTATTCGTTATTATATGAACGGACACGAATTAATTGTTCTAGAGTATGGTTTAGACTGTTTTTAAAAATATTTTTTGTTTATAAATATATTAAAATAATATTTTTTTATTTTTTAAAAATTATTTTGACATCAGCATATGAAAATAATTTTAAAACATCAATTTTTTTTTAATTTAAAATAAAAAATAATTTTTATTTTATTTTTTTTCAAGAATATTTTTTAAACACAATGACAAACGCTCCTAAGTTAATCAGGCTTAGTATAGCTAGCTATAATAAATTAATCCGACTTGAGAAAATATTCATCCACCAATGGAGGCCTATCTAGGTCATTCATCAAGTTATATAAATTTTTTGCCTTTTAATTTATCTGGCCAGATATTCTTTCAATATATATATGGCCAGATAAATTAAAAAGGGGAAAAAAATACCATAAACACTCTTAAAATATTTGGATACCATGATTTGTGATCATGTTCATTAAGAGTAAAGCTGAAAGGAAGGTTAAGAGGATATTTCAAAGTTAAGTCTTCATTCAACAAAGATGAAACCCTCTTTTTACCTTCATGATTAAAGGTGATTAGACAAATGGGTCATTTAGTATTTTGTTTTGTTGTAAAGTAAGCAAGTTGGTATCACACCATTAAAGCCAGCTTTTGCTTATAAACTACCTGCAACAAGAGAAAGAAAGCAATCATACCGAAGAGAAAAAAGAGCAGAGAGAATGACAACACAGAAACCAATATCTGAGCAACAGATGTCACAAATGCAGATCAAATCGAAGAACTCGGGTGTTATCAGTAATTACAATGAAAGCCCATTGTTAAGGGATGACAAGGATGATGAGATATCAAGGTCAGCACTGGCCGTGTTTAGGGCAAAGGAAGAAGAGATTGAGAAGAGGAAGATGGAAGTCAGAGACAAGGTTCATGCTCACCTAGGACGTGCGGAAGAAGCAACTAAACGTTTAGCGGAAATTCGTGAAGTAAGTCTACCATCATGATAATATATATATTTTTTCTTGTTTCACTCTTTGCGTCTTCACAATTCAATAAAAACAATTTCTGTAATGAAAGTATAATGAATTTCCACTATTATATAGTTGTATGTTGATTATATTTGCTAGACTTTTTTTGGGGGGGGAGATTATTGTTGTGGATTTTTAAAGGAAAATAAAATATTTCAGGAGCTTGAAGCTCTGACGGATCCAATGAGGAAGGAAGTTTCGATGGTACGTAAGAGGATCGACACAGTAAACAAGGAGCTGAAGCCTCTAGGCCTGAGTTGTCAGAAGAAGGTGAAATTAAAATTCTGGCTTGTTTACTTCTCTCTTCCTTCGCCATGATATATATATATATATCTTCTTAAATTGCAATCTAATTTGATGGGTTAATTTGTAAAGTCTACTATTATTAGGTTGAGATTTAAGTTAAACTAGAATATAAAAAAACATTGATATGATAAAACTTAATTAGTTTGGTTAGATTTTTATCAGCTCCTCTAATTGAGTTAGTTTTATATTTTTTAATCAATAAATAAATAAATCATTTTAATATAAAAAACACACCCAATAATCTATAATTTTTTGCAAATAGTTACCGGACTGGGTTTATCATGAAGCTGATTAATTAATTATCAAGGGAAATATGAGAAAGATTGCAAGTTAGACAATCCAATGTTTATTCTATATTATCAGATAATAATTTAATTACATATTTATGTTTTCATAGAAATAAAATTTAGTGGGATATTTATTAATTAACTTTTATACAGAATTTACATTAGTAGTTAATTATGCATTGGAGCAAGGGATGTCAGCAGCCCCTCAAAAAGTTTACATGATTGCAGGAGAGAGAATACAAAGAAGCCCTTGAAGCTTTTAATGACAAGAGCAAAGAAAAAGCCCAGCTTGTTTCCAAATTAGTGGAGGTAATTAATACTTAATTGATGTTTAATTAGCTAAATCTCATTTTTTATTCTGCTAATATTTTTTTTATTTCTTTTTGTGTCAACTGGTTGGTCAGCTGGTGGGTGAAAGTGAGAAACTAAGGATGAAGAAACTAGAGGAATTGAGCAGAAACATCGAAACTCTGCCCTGAACTCCTGCAGATCTTCCAGCAATTGCCAGCCATTCTATGCCTTTTATTTTGAGTTTGGTGTATATCTTGTGATTTCTATGGTTTTTATTTCGAGATTTTTAGATGGGTTTTTCGTGGACAGTTTTTTTTTTTTTTTTTAACATATAGGGCTGGAGTACCCGCCATATAGGTTTGGGACTCCTCACCACGTGTCAAATCTGGACCTTGTCATTCTTGTAGTCAAATTCAAGATATGTCTGTTCAATCTTGAAACTGAAAAAAGATTTCTTAATTGTAGCAGTGACAAGCCACCTGTCAAAATCATCAAATTGATGTGCCAACAAATTTATATTTTTTGCAGCCATCCAGCTACACAGCGGTCCAAAAACTAATTCTGCACTTCAAGTTCTAACTTCTAAGTTGATGTGAGAAATATCATGAACATCTAAGTTTGGCCGTATCAATTACGCGACTAAAAAATCCCAAATATATTAATTTATTTATACTCGATCCATCATGATTTATCATCGGATAATTTATGGATAAGTTAAACCCTTGATAAGATTAATACATTAAATAATGTTATTTTAAGTTTTTTTTATTTCTTCTGAATATTAACCTTACTCGGTAAATCGGTCACAGAAATTATAATAAGTTAACCAAGTTTGGTCAAATTAATATATTATTCGATTTAATTAAAATTTGAATAAAAAATAAATTTTGAATTAACCAAACTAAATCGGATTTAACAACTACGTAGACAGCACGTCGGATTCTCAATATTCTATCTAGATTTGGGTATAATGAAAATTCTCTAACGAATAATATAAATAATTCCATCTTATGTAATTCATTCCAAATATAAGATCATGTACATGTGTGTTTATAAAATGTCCGTGACGCGAATCATCTCACGAAGGTGCTGCTATAACGGGCCCAGATGTTTTTTAGGTTTAGGCCCAAACCTTATTGTTATTGGGTAAAGACCAGCGGGCTTATGCCCTATGGAGATGATTTAACAAGGCCCAAGAGACACCAGCCCACCCATTACAGATTTTACATGACATATTGCTTGACATGTCGTGAACCGCGAGGCTTCTCTCCGAGAGAGGCACGGAGAGAGAAATGGAGAGTGACATTGCGGCCGAGGAAGCTCTGCAAAACCCTAGCAACACCGATGGAGGTGGAAGGCCAACAGTTACAAGAAAAGAAGAAAAGGAAGAGAAGCCAAAGGTGGTAGTAATAATGGGTCCAACTGGTTCTGGAAAATCGAAACTAGCCATTGATTTAGCAGCCCACTTCCCTGTTGAAATCATCAACGCTGATTCCATGCAGGTCTACAGTGGTCTTGATGTTCTCACCAACAAAGTCCCCTTCTCTGATCAAGGGGGTCTGTTCTATTTTTCTTTCTACATGTTAATATATGTTGTGCTTACGTCTTCTATATAAAAGTGGCGATCTTTACACACACACTGTATACTTTACAAACAAGTATTACATGGATGCTTTATTTTCACTTATAATCAAAATGTTTGATGTGTTAAATTCGTAAAAACTAAAAGATTTTCACTGAGGTTTGGCAATAAATTAGCCAACTTTGTTGATGAAAATGACTAAAGCAAAGATTTTTTATTTTATTTATTTATGTGGTAATGTGTTGGCAAACTTAAGTAAAAACAAATTGCTTTAACTACACGCACTATCTTCGTCGTCTCTTGAATCAAGGATCAGTATTCTGGCAGAGATGCTCTAGAAGTTCACTTTTCCATTTAGTTATTTCTGTAAATTGATATAATCTTGCATCTTATGTATGATTCGTTGAAAATCCGTGGCAACCACTAGTATCTTACAAAATTTCAAACCTTTGTGGCTGTGTAGAGGCTAGGCCAGGTTCGAAACTACTTTACAATGCATGGGAGAGAAAGAAATTAGAGGGTGTAGAGTTTATGACTGTGAATGTGATGATTTCAAATGCTCAGAATGAACATGTTTATATTTTATAGACAAGGGAGGGAGCGTGTACTCAGCATTTAGGTTATTGTCTGCAAAACTAGGATAATATAGATAGCTTATTGGTCGAGCAATGTAAAGGGTCTCTATTTTTAGATGCTCACTAACTTTTGGATTATGTTATAGAGATTGGACTGTCTATAATCTTCAAACAACTATAGGTCTTGCCCACAAGTTCTGTTTTCTTGTACATGCAGCTCTTTCTTTTCTTAAGTAGTGGAAATTGGGTTTTTTCTTTCTTTCTTTTTTCCTCAAAACAGTCTTCATTTTCATAGAAGTTTTCTGATATTATTTATTTGTTTTATCATTTTGTGAATGGATGCAGGAGTTCCACATCATCTCTTGGGAACAGTAAATCCAAATGTGGAATTCACTGCTAAGGACTTTCGGGATTCTGCTATTCCTGTGAGTTAGCTTTTGCCCACTTCTTGAGCAATAGACACTGTGCACATGCCATATAGGTTATCAAAGTTGGTAAATGCAGATACTTTTTCAAATGTTGTGCGGGTTTTGGGATTTTCATGGTCTTTATTATAGCTACTGATAATGCAATAAGTGGCTTCATGGTACTAACAGTCAATAGAGCCATTCTAATTCCCATTTATTTACCTGGCTAAAAAGTAATGGTGCTATTTGGTTAAGCTCTGCAGCAATCCTTTTGGCCTTGCCAACTCAAGTAGTTGTCAAATGATAATTAATGCCGTGTCCTAGTTATCACAAACACAACCATTTGTTTTGACTCAATCATCAGTGATCATGTGCATGCTTTAATTTGATTGAGTTTATTATATTTCAGATCATCAATGAAATTCTGTCTCGCCATTGCTTGCCAGTTATTGTTGGAGGTACAAATTACTATATCCAGGTAATGATGTTTGCATTGTCATTTAAGGTCTAGCATTGAGGTCTTTCTTTCTTTCTTTTATTCCCTGGCAAGGAGCTTTCTTGGTTGAACAGGAAGAGACTTGTCTCTTTTAGTATATTCACATTACAAGTTGTCAACTGTTGCATTTCCATTTTCTTTTTTAAAACTGCTGTGCTGTGTTTCACTCTTATCCATTTATTTTTCTGAGTTCAGGCTCTTGTAAGTCCATTCCTTCTAGATGATACAACAAATGATTTGTATGAAAGCCTTCTGGATCATCCTTCTGGTATACACCGACTCTATTGGCTTAAACTGCATTAATTAGCAATTTAAATGAGACTGATATATGTTAACAGGTGATGAGCAGGCTGATCATGCACCTGGCTCTAGGAGAGAGAGTTTTAATTATAGCTATGATTATCTTAAAGAACTCGATCCTGTTGCAGCGAACAGACTCCATCCAAATAACCAAAGAAAGGTTGGGATTCCAACTTGTTGCTTTTGTGCAGTCCTTGAAAAATGTATTGAGATTGCAATTTTTTTAGTTATCGTGTTTCGTAGACTTAATTGTTGTGCCACCATGGATATATTTTGCTATTCTGTGTACTCCATCTTCTTTTTACCTAGATGAATTGTCTTACTGAGAAAATATATCATGCATGAACAAGATGTCTTCTCCTGGGAGGACTGATGAATTTATTTGAACATTTTTATTGTAAGTTTGGCATCTCCATTTCAGCTGCATCATCTACAAATTAGTCAAGAAAGATATGGCAGTGACTTTTTTTTTCTAGATATCACTAAATTTGGTTTTCTATACAGATCAATCAGTACCTTAACTTGTATGCTCGCTCTGGTATCCTCCCCAGCAAACTTTATCAGGGAAAGGTTGCAGAGGTTTGTAATAACTTACTAAATATATATTCATACAATCATATTTGCTCTTGTTATAAACAGCTGCTAAATTTCAATCCAAAATTGTTGGCTGCACCATTTAACTTGATCATTCATTTTCTCATTATATTTTATACCGGAGAAGAAAACCGTTATTATTTTGGAAAAACAACTGTCTTGTATGTGGGCAGTTATTTATCAATACTTGTTTTTAAAATTTAGAGGGCGTGCTACCTACACATTTTCAATTCACCTAAGGCTGTCAATTCCGTTCCGGTTAACATTCTGTTTTTCTTTTTGGAACAATAAATTTTGGTTCTGGAGCATTTCGGCATTCTGTTAACTGTACAAGACCATGAAGATCTGCCCAGTGTGCAGATATGAAATTGAAATCCTCATCCCTTTTTAATATACTACTGGCCTCCTTTTTTCCATCTGCTGTTTGATTCTGTAATATAACAAAAGGTCCAGGAAGGAAAGTTACTGGTGCCATTCAGTATTGCTGTGCAACTGCTGAGGTGCTTCCTTCATGGAATTCCCCCCCTATAAACATAAGAATTTGATCCAGTTTCCTTACATAAGGTCTAGTATGCTAGGGTGAAACTCCTCAGGATTTAATTCCTCTAATTCAAGTGAAATTCGATCTCAGCTGACTGTCATAATAACAAATAATTTTTTAATTAATTCTACATTATTATTCTCTGGTTTTATTTTTGTTCTCGTAATTTTTACAGATCTTATATTTGGGGCCCTTAAGCTGTCTTCTTAAATTGCTGTTTTGCTTGTAGTTTAACCTTGCATGATTTGACAAAACTGACACTTTGGCTACTTGATGTCTTGGCATGCATCTGCACATTGGAAAAATTAGAAATGCAATATATTACTTGAAGAAGAATGGTTGCTGCAAGTATCTGTATCCCTTACTGAGATTTTTCTGGATTTAGATAGAATTATCACTTTTCCCCGTAGGAATGAAACTAATGTCACAGCAGCTTAGGTTTAGCTTGTTACCTCATAATGAACAGAATGGGATTTGGATCCATCAAAGCCAATTCTAACTGTTGGGATTGAAGCTTCATAAAATAGAGTTGTAGAAATGAAACTTTTCTTACCTGCATGCTCTTAAAATTTGTAACATCTTGGTTTTGGCAGGGCAGAATTGGGGTTGCATGGATAATTATAAGTTCCATTGCTGTTTTATATGTGTTGATGCTGATATCCCAGTACTGGACCGGTATGTCGAACAAAGGGTAGATAGCATGATAGATGCTGGATTACTTGGTGAAGTCTTTGAGGTTTACAATTATAATGCGGATTATACTCGAGGTTTGCGGCAAGCCATTGGTGTGCGGGAATTTGATAATTTTCTGAGGGTTTTCATGTCAGATGAAAAAGGACATGACCCTACGGGATCTCTCTTTGTGCAGTCAAAAAACAAAGATGTGAAGCTGTTGAAAGATAATATGAGGGAAATCCTCCATTCCTCTGATGATAACCAACTTAAAACTCTGTTGGTAGAAGCTATTGACAAAGTAAAAGCAAACACCAGAAGACTTGTTCGTGTACAAGTAAGTCTGTATTGTCTCGTATTATCTACTTGTCTTTGTCAGACAAGCACTTGTGTTGAAGATCATATCTGACATTTCGATATTTTTCACACTTCAGAAACAGTCACTTCTGTTTATATCATTGCTTATACTGTATATGTGCTTGTGTTTGTGACTGTACATGCAAAGTTGCACCTCTTGAATGCACAAGCAGCACCTGAATCCTGTTTCATATTTTTACCCAAATCATTCATTAAATTGCTATTGGTGCACCTCATTCTCTGTTAAGTGTGTTCATTGTGTCCAACATATGTAACTTCATGTTTTTTGGTCAACTCAAAGACTGGAGTGATTTAAATATTGCTGTTTTACAGAAGAGGAGGCTTACTCGGCTTCAAACATTCTTTGGATGGAACATACATTATGTTGATGCCACAAAATTCATATCATGTAAGCCTTTCCAGGTCCTAGTTGTTTCATCCCTTCTCTTAGCATGCTTAGCAATGTACTCTGCTAAATCACACGGGCACTCATGTTTCAGGCAGATCAGATGAATTGTGGGCTGGACAAGTTGTTGGCACCGCAGTGAATGTTATCAGAGCTTTTCTAACCGAGAAGAGGAGTGCAGTGCCTGATTTGGGAACGCATGTTGGTAGTGGAGTGAAATCAGTAGAGAGGAAATTGTGGACTCAATACATTTGCAAGGTTTGCATGCGTCGAAGTACCTGAAGAATTATCTGTTTTTCTTAATTTTGACTCGTTTACTTTTATTGTCTACGTCGGCTGGTGTTTGATTCTAAAAAATATTCTTGCTTGCGCCTTTGTTGTTTTTAGGCTTGTGGGAATAGAGTTCTTAGAGGAGATCATGAGTGGGAACAGCACAAACAGGGCCGTGGTCATAGAAAAAGAGTTTCTCGGCTTCGGAAATCACAAGGACAGCCATTCCATAGTAGAGCAAGAGGGCTTCTCCAACAGTAGCTAGCCAGCAATTTTCATGATCGTACAACCCTAGATATGAGATGGGATGCTCCAAGTATTTGCACGCTGTACTGGTCTAACTTCCTGGTTTATTGTCCATGACATCCTTAAAATTGTCGCCCAGTGTAGATTCACCCAGGTCGTTTATCCCTCTGCCCAATTTGTTTTTAGTTTTCCTATTCTCAATCTTGATGCGAGATTTGGCTGTGGATATATCAGTTTTTAGTTGTATGTGGAACATTGTATTGTTTAGCATCGTCAAGACGTAGGCGAAGACCAAGTGCGAAACTAAACCAAAAATCACGTAACTGAATAGCTTGATGTTCATTCCTTCTCTGAGTCAGTCTTGTCTTCTGATGATTTGACAATACCGTATATGATAAGTAGTGCAGTCAATCGTGAATAACGCCGTGTAGAAAAGAGTGTTCACCTCTCCTCCACCATGAGTTTCTTCTTCCTTTGACAAATCATCAGAAGACAAGACTGACTCAAATATGGGGAATCACCTGGTCTCGCACTTGTGCCTACGTGTCAGTTCTTACAACACAACTTTTAGCCCAAAACCTGGATTAATGAGCTACGTGTTAATTTTTCTTGGTCAAAGGTCCCGACTTGGCACCTTTGACCTGTAGAGGTGGTATCGAAATTTATGGAGCCTGTTAACCATCAGCACCTAATTGAAGGCCCCATCAAGGATTCTCAGTAAACTAGTCATGAGAACACACGAAAAGATCCTGTGAAAATATCTTCTGCCTTTCACTAATTAAAAGAGAATTTACCACGAATAAATATATGCATCCAAGCAGAAGTTACAATGGATATTGAAATCTAGAACACCTGGCAAGGATTCACGCCTCGGAAGATATACAAAGGTGGTGGGAAGAGACGTCAGAAGATGAGTGATGGACAAGATGATTAAACCAATAATACATGTATTACTGTAAATATATTTATAAAAAATGTTGAAATTTAAGTGTGGCAAATTTAGTTTACCAGGGTTAATTAGAAAGCTCAAAGAGGGTGTCATGGCTGCTTTAAAAGTTCAAATTCTGCTGTTGTATACTTGTATTTCAGACAATTCAAGTCAGCTTTTGTTTTTGCGGTGGACTCCACTTCTTGCAGTTGATGCCTCCGTCGTGGATTCAAAAGTTTGGAGGATACTTTTTTTCTCTGTGTCGTCATTTATCATATACAGTGAAAAGATTCTTTATTTATTTTGTTTTAAAAAACATGTTTTCAAAGAAAAAAGGTATAGTAAATTGTTTTTAGTGAACAACAAAACTATGCCTTTTTTGGAGAAATTTCTTTTTTCTTTTTTAGGAAAGTATATGCTACAACTATATAGGCAAGCGTTCACATTAGGTTATATTGATTCAATTATAGAGAAAAATATTATCTTTGGAATTTAATTTAAATTTATATATGCCAAACATAAAAAACATAATGTCTTTTTTATATTTATAAAAAGCTTGTTTCCATGACAGAACTCAATTTAAGAATAAATAAATTATTCTCTCCGAGAAAGTTTTATCCATAATATCTGTTTATCAAGATAAATAATTTTCTCCCAGATAAATAATATTCACATCAATTCATTTAATTCTCTTTCGTGTTTTCATAAATCTGAAAAGAGGGAAGATTAAATAAGTTGCTTAAGAGTTTGGACATTACATAATAACACGTATTTTGTTTAGAAAATAAACCCTAGAGTTTGACCAGTCATGGTATATGAATGGATCACGTCCATGTCCTTCTCTCTCTAAAAAGCTTTAAATCAGAGCTTCTTTCCTTTAACAAAAAGAACAATCTTCATCACTTTCTTACTAATTAATTAGTTATTGTGTAATTGATTCCCTTATTTATTTCTTGAGGTTTTTTTTAATAATAATCAAGGAATTTATTAATAGTTGCTAGTGCTAAAAAGTCAATGGCCAATTAGAATGAAGAGAAAAACACGATTAATTCTCTATTTACTGGAGAAAACCAGAAGAAGAAGAAAGAGCTAAGAGATATTTACAAAAAAAACAACCATGAAATATTTCTTAAAGAGTATTATGTTTTGTTTTATTTTTTTGTTAATTTTACGTTCATTTCCCACTTCTTTACCTTTTCTTTTCTATCATTTTTTGCACACGAAGAAAAAGTCAGGTTTCCTTTTTGTTTGCTGTACTCCCCTTCCAACTCAATGAATCCACTCACATGGCCATGTACTCTGAGTTTGTTAACCAGGCAGCACTGCCTCCAGATAATCCAAACCAGCTACGGCTACTCATTCAAGGTCGTGGTCAACATTAATCAATGCGGGTCCTTTCAGAAAAAAATATTGGTCCCACTAATCTGTCTTCTTGTTCATCGTATAATAATTCAAATGTACAACAGAGTTATCAGGCCCCATGGTTTTGATCCACACATGTGGAAGCTCGAGCGTCAGTGTGTTGCTCGTGTAAAACCGTGTCCATTTTCATGTCTGCTTCGCGGATCGAATAGTTATCAAAGGAAATGGTCAAAAAACTAATTAATCTCATGCACAATGTTTTCGACAGTCTCAGGCTCGTGTGTGATCACTTGCTAGCATATATAAACATTACATCTGCAAATCACTCCACCTAGCTTGACCAATTGCATCTAATTTGGCTCCCAACTATCTGTTCTCCTTTGATTTGTCAAAACCTAAATGGAATTTGAGAATTATTCATCGTCATCATCCTCGCAATCTTCAATTCGTCAAACTTCATCATGCAAGCCATGCAACAACCCTGATATTTATAATCTTACGCTAGGGCAAGAGAGGCAAAATGCAGTTTTGATCAAGAAGAACAGGGCGGGGAGGACGAAGTTCAAGGAGACGCGGCATCCGGTATACAGGGGGGTGCGGAGAAGAAATGGGAACAAATGGGTTTGTGAAGTGCGTGAACCAAACAAGAAATCAAGAATTTGGGTGGGGACCTTCAAGAGCCCAGAAATGGCAGCTAGGGCACATGACGTTGCTGCTTTAGCACTAAAAGGAGAGTCTGCTACTTTGAACTTTCTTGATTCACCTTCGATACTTCCTCGAGCAAAGTCGTCTTCTGCTAGAGATATACAAAGGGCTGCCCGTGCTGCTACTGAGGTCTCTGGACAAAGTGCTTCTTCGTGTTCTTCTTCCTCGTCGCCTGATCATAAGAAACTTTCATGCGAGACAAGGTCAACGAAAGTTTTGAGTTCATCTTTAAGTGATCTTCCACATGAGAAGGGCACGGAAATTGCTAATGAAGAGCTTTTTTCAAACATGGCCATGTCATGCTCTGATAATTGCTCGGAGAAGGTCCCTAATTATTCCAATGAAATGTTCTTTGATGAGGAGGCATTGTTTAACATGCCAGGATTACTTGATAGCATGGCTGAAGGTTTGATCCTTACCCCGCTAGCCATGGCAAGTGGAGCACTCAATTGGGATGACATGGCTTGTTCTACGGACTTGACATTATGGGAGGACGACTGCTTAGATTCTCGGTGATCATATTAAAATGTTACACCTTTTCGTTTTTGATTCATCATGGATTGTCTAATAAAGGTAGAATTCTCATATATATATCCATTATCCTTCTTAGGGTTCATTGGGAATAGCCTTTTTAGGACATTAGTTATAATGTCTTCTTAATTGAGAATTCAGGGTTCATCGGCTCTAGGAATCAACTCATTTTCTTTAGGACTTCTATCATGTTTTTCAAATCCCAATTTTACAATCTAATTTCCCCTCTTTTCAACCGATTTATCTAGAGAGAGAATCTTTGTGTATTTAGACTCGACGACCTATGTATCAAGAGTATATTTGATATTTTAATAACGATTATTTTTTAATGTGTTTATTTTTTTTAAAACAAAATATCAAAGAAAAAAAACAAAAAAACATTTTTTTAAACAAAATATTTTAATATTATTACATTAATTAAAACAATAACAAAATATCAAGAGGCCTGGCAAAGAAAAAAAAACATTTTTCTTAAACAAATCAAGAAAACACTTCTGGTCAACAATCACCCATGATTGATGTCAAAACCAATGTTCCGGTCGCCGTTTCGGTTTTTCTATTGGTACAGAACGTTTCGGTTTCGGAGCATTTCGGCGTGCCGTTTCGGGCTTGTACTGTTCATATATAATTAATTATATATATATATATATATATATATATGAAAAAAATTAAAATATTAATTTAACAAGCATAATTAAAATTCAAGATAAATTAACTTTAAATTATACAATATAAACACAAAGTTAAACAAACATAATCTTAAAATTAGAAACAAAATCACAAGTTAATCAAAATAAGGAGGATTTTAAGGCCGGAACGGCACACCCGGAATGGTACCGAGATGTTTCGGCCGGAATTTGGTCGGTATTTCCGGAACGGACCGAAATTAAAACCGAGACGAAAACGACGCCATTTTGTCTAGGTTTTTTTAATGGCACGGAACGTTCCGGCCAGAACGGAACGGTATTGACACCGTTTTCAAAGTGCATGATAAGTTGATTAGTGTTTATTTAGGATGTATTTTCTTCTCGAAAAACATATTACTAAAAAAAAAATTCTAATTGATGACGACAAAAAATAAGAATATTCCCTTCGAATATATAGAAAGATGTGTAACCAATTTAATACAATTATCAATCAAAATGAAATCTGTGGAATTTGATTAGAGGATAATAAAGAGGAGAGATAATATTTGCAAAAAAAATCATGGGATTGATATAGTAATTATGAATAGTTATCTTTTTGAGTCTAGGAGAGAGATGGATGAATAACGAAAGAGAAAATAAATCTGTAATTGATAAATTCCTTTATTGAGAATAAATATGAGTAGTCATTACTTCAACATCATTAAATTTCTCAAAGACACGTGAATCATAGCATGCTAATGTTGGCCTGTTCATGTCCCTGCTATTAATTTATTCATTTTTTTCTGAAACCACGAGTGGCCGGTTCATCATTGGTTTCTTGGAACCGGATCTTTCGTTGCTAGCTGCATTAATTCTGGAGGCATGCACGATTCCATTCCTTGATGCTCATTATTCTGTGGTCAACATGCTGGAGGCCTTGCGTCTTATCTATTGAAAAAATTCACGTTGGAGCGTGGCTGTATAATTCCCTCTTCTTTAATGGCGGATGAATTATATCTTTCCCTTTTGACTTGCATAGAATATTCGGCCATTATCTTTATGGATTGTTTTAGAAGATTTTAGATTCCTAATAACAATTTCAGATCACATTCGTAAGAAATAAAATAAGATAAAAACATGGTCTTGGCCTGGTGGTCAGGAAAGGTTTCTTCCTTCCTCTCACTTCATGTTTAAGCCTTGTCAGGCACGCCTGTCACCCCCACGGTGCCTTACATGCTCATTGGGCTTGCAGGATGTTCAGTGAGCCTGAGAATTAATTATGGTGCGCGCAAGCTGGCCCGGACACCCGATTATAAAAAAAAAGATAAAAACACGTTTTGGACTCATGAATTAAGTTTTTGTTAATAATATCTCTTTTGAATAAAAAATTCAAGATTAATTTCTACATCATTGCAAAACTAATTCAAGAGTTGCGATTCTTGTGGGCCAGATACGACACGTGTCCCTATCAAGTGAATACTAGGAATGAGGAAACGTATTCTCGAGCACCCCAAACCAGGAATCAATAGACCGGATGAAACCAGAGCGGCCTAAGCAGCCCTAAAGAAGCTAGAATGGGCATGGGACTGGGCGTTCAAAAAGGTTTTAGGTTAAATTATAAATCAGAATGAACCAACCTGAAATCACAATAATTTTTTTTTTAATTTTAAACTTGTATGACTGAACCATGTACTATATACAGCTAACAATTAATCATCTTTGTGTTAAACATTCGAGCGTTAACATCACTCGTATGAAATCTGCCCTTCCCACTAGCTTAATCAAGAGTCTTGTCAACTCGAGCTTTGAACCATCTACAATTTTAAGGAAAATTCAAGCAAGTTATGTTGTATTTGAATAATTCAATCAATGTTTTTTTTATAAAAAAAACATTGATATTTATCAACTTGCTTAAAACGCGAGTAATAATAACTCTGTTTAGACTCTTAACCTGAGAGATAGACATGTGTCTTTGGTTAGACCCGCAACACCATCCGATTAACTACACATTGACAAGCAAAACCCTTAATACAATCGATCCATTTCAGAATCTTAATTAACCACGCCAACTTTCAAAACCAGGGAGTCAACACGACAGAAAAGAATAATACAAAGGAGAGAAAGAAATTTATTTCTTTCACACATACATATCTCCAAGAAATACAAAGGAGAGTTAGAATATATATTTTTTGTAAGGGTGTAAAATAACTGAGATTTTATTTATTTATATAAATTTATAAAATATATTTTGGCGTGGAGTAGACTTAAGCATTATGGTCTCTGACCTAAAGAGAAGACTGTCCAGCGGCGTTGCCACGCCTTTGGCACCACCAATTCGTCTGAATGTTCAATGTTCAATCATCATTAATTACAAAAGGAAAGTAGGGAGGACGGGTTGTGGAAAGGAATAGTGCAATATCCTTTCACAATTCACACTACCAAAAATAAAAATAAAAAATAAAAAATAAAACTATCATATCCATGCCCTGCGTGAAATATGTGTACCAAGTTTCATTTCATCGATGATGTAACTCGTGATAAATCAATGAATTCCATGATAGACATCTGTCGCAGTAATTTGAGCTGCAGGTCTACACTTTTTTTTTCTATCCTTTTCACCATCAATTGCACGGACCAAGCTGCTTCAAGCTGTAAGATTTTTCATTATACATACAGCTAAACCAAAACATGGTTTTACTGTGGATTTGAACGGGTTTTTTTTTTTTTTTTTACTTTTCTCTTTTTTTTCTAATTATTTTTTTTTCGTTCCTTTCTTTTTTTTTTGCTAATTGAACAGTGATTTTTTTATTTTTTTTTACTTTTCTCTTTTTTTTTTCTAATTATTTTTTTTTCGTTCCTTTCTTTTTTTTTTTTGCTAATTATTTTTTTTCATGAAATTTTTTTTTTCTGATTATATTTTTTTTCCTACTTATATATAACTTTTGGGTTAACTTAAACACACCACAAATAATTATTTATACAGCTAAACCAAAACATGGTTTTATTGTGGATTTGAACAGTGATTTTTTTTTTTTTTTTGCTAATTATTTTTTTTCATGAAATTTTTTTTTTCTGGTTATATTTTTTTTCCTACTTATATATAACTTTATTTGTTTTTTTTAATTGAGATGTTTGGGTTAACTTAAACACACCACAATTAATCCTCAGATCTTATTTTTTTTATAGTTTTGTTCATATTTTTTCTGATTTTATTTGTTTAATGTGATGATATTTATATTTTAATAACCAATCGCGGTTCTACTGTAGCAATTACCACTGTTCATCTACACTCAGAAGCACTGTGGACTTGAATAGTGAAATTACTTAAGCATAATATTATCATTTGGATACTAGAGATGATGAAAGAAGCCGCTCGACCGAGTGGTTACAGCGCGCCCAAGCGACGCTGGGCGCGCGGGTTCGAATCCCACTAAAACTATCTTTTGGAGCATTTATTATATTTATTAGTATTATTATTATTTGTATCCAACATCTGCACAAACAAGACCTTGGCCGAGCGGTCACAACGACGATTCGCGCGGGACGCTGCTGAGTTCGAATCTCAGCAGCACAATTTTGTCTAATAATGAACAGTGAAATCACTGTTGCAAAGGGTAATCTCTTTGTTTTTCCGGGCTTCTTTTTTTTTTGCTGTTTTAATAACCAAAGTGTCCGGTACATCAACATAAATTTCTGAACTTTTATTTTTATAATTTTTATTGTTCATTACTATTTTAAAATGTATTTTTCCCTTCTTTTATCGGTTTTTTTTAATCACGGTTTTTAAGTCACTTTACACGCACCACAATTTTTTTCCCGCGTGTACATTTCTTTTATAATCGGGGTAGCTTACACGCGTCACGAATAATACTTGGACCCATTTTTAACATTTTTTTTAATTTTTTTCCACTTATAAATTTCTTTTATAAGTTAAAATAACAGTGTTTTGCATTGTTCACCTAGACACAGATCACTGTGGACAGGAGCACTCAAATTACTCAATAATATTTTTTTTATTTGTACACTACAACTAAATAAATAAATCGCTTGGCCTGGTGGTTACACTGTGCCCCCCCTTGGGGGGGCGCGGAGTTCGAATCGCTATAGCTATGAATTTTTGTAATAATTAAATTACAATATTATATTATTATTATTCATATCCTACAACTGACTAAATAAGTTGCTTGGCTGGGTGGTAGGAGCGTGCCCAAGCAAAGCGGGGCGCAGGAGTTCGAATCTTTATGGCAACGATTTTTTGGAATAGTTAAAAATATAAGATTTTATAATTATTTGGATCCTACAACTGACAGAAGAAGTCACTTGGCCGAGTGGTAATGGTGACATGTACGTAGCAGGTCGCGGGAGTTTGAAAAATGATTTTTGAGTAAAGAACAATGTTTTATACTGTTCATTAGTTAGTGTTTTCTACTGTTCATTAGTTTTTGACATGTTTTTTTTTTTTCATTCATTTTCTTTTTATAATTGGGGTGTCCGGGTTAGCTTATGCGCATCACAATAAATCTCTAAACTTAATTTTTTTTTTACAATTTTCACTGTTTATTAATGTTTGAAAATGTGTTTTCCTCTTCTTTTTTCAGGCTTCTTTTTTTTGGTTTTTTTGATAATCGCGATGTCCGGATCAGTTTACGCGCACCATATTTTTTTCTCTCACATATATATATTTCTTATAACCGGGATAGGTTACACGTGCCACGAATAATCCTTGGACATTGTTGTTTTTTTCGACTTATAATTTTTTTTTATAACTAGAATGTCCAAACTAGCTTACGTGTACCATGACTATTATTTTATACATAGCTAAAGGAGATCGCAATTTCAAACAGTAATAAACAGTGATTTGAACTGTGGTTTTCGTTGTTCATTAATATTTAAAAAAGTTGATTGAACTGTGATTCTGGTGAGAGATTACAAGAATGTTTGGTAATGCGTCTGAAAATTACTTTTGAATAAATTTTAAATTTTTTAAATTTTCAATTAAAAAAATATGTTTTTAGATAATTTTGATGTGCTAATGTCAAAAATAATTTTTAAAAAATTATAAAAATACTAATTATAACATGTAAAAAATCAATTAATTCTCTACATAGAAAAAAGCCCAGCGCAACGCGCGGGCAAGTCAGCTCGTGTGAACATAAAGAGCATCTTCTACACGTTATAATATCTAAACTGAACATCTTGTTTTTGTGCGGTGATAATCCATTATTATTAAAAAGTTTGTTTTTCTTGTAGTCTCGAATTTAAATCTTATAATTATTAACATGATGATCATTTAATATTTATATAATCGTTATCTTTAAAATTCATACGATTAGTTAAAATATACGTAAATGAACTCGAATATTCATATTAGTAAAAAAAATATGAATCTTTATCAATCAATTGATAGCTTATGGAACTCGTTTTCTATTTGTTTGAATTTTTAATCACAAACAAACGAAAATTAGGTAATTCTTAATTTAAATTGATTTCCCAAATCATTTAGACATGAAAATATATAGTCAGTGGTCGGAGTCTTTTTTTTTATTGAACGTAAGGTTCTGTCCTTTATTACATATAGGTCGTGTTTATTTAATGTTTTAATACAAAAAAAAAAATGGAATATGTTTGATTTATATAAAAATATAAATATAAAATAAACTTGTTTTTAAGATAATTTTAAAGTAAATTTTCTGAAATTTCAAAATAAAAATGATAAATATTCTTTATTCCAATTCTCTTTATCTCTTTTATCTTTAAAATACAATCTAGTTATAAATGTCCTTGCCAAATAATTTTTATTTTCCTTTATAATACCAAATGGAATCACACTTTATATATAATTTTACTAACAAGAAATTTCCTTTTTAGAGTTATTTATTTATTTATTTTATTTCTCACGGATCGTTCCATGATATATTCTCTAGTTTCTACCTCATTTATTGTTATAATACTCCATGTATATACACGTGTGAGCGTGTTTTACACTTTAGCGTGTCTATCCATTTTTCTCTTTCAACTTGCACGTTTAGGTTTCGTTAAAAAATAAATAAATACACACACACGTGTTGCGCCCACATGTATTTCAAGCTCTCCCTCTCTATATATAAAAACACACACACACGTGTTGCACCCACATGTATTTCGAGCTAGCTTTTTAGATACCTTTATCTCCCGGGTCCAATCCAAGTCTTCCACTCTTGGTCCTACCAATACGATAAAGGGACAACTGATGTGTAGAAGCATGTTTTTGAAATGTCACCAGTAGTAAATGCTTTTTCATGTCGAAAAGACATCATCATACTTTTAACATTTTTTTATTGTAGTGGTGGCAGAACTATATGACTTAAGTGTTTTTTTAATATATTTTTCTTGTCTTTAATTTTTTATATATGTTTTCTTTTAGATTTTTTTTTATTCTTTTTACACTTTGAATACTTATCATTCTAAAAGTTAACTTTAGATATTAATGCATACAGGTTTATAATAGTTTATATAAGTATCGACTTTTCAATTTACAATTATTTTTTTCACTCTATATAAAAACATATATTAATAATACTTACGTATTAATTATTTGATCAAGCAAGGCAAGTGGAGAATAAACATGATAATTCCTTATATATATTTATTGGCACAAATAAATAAACGCATAGACGTAAATTTATAATTAGAAAAGATTTTTTCAACGACATGTCATATAATTAGTTAATTACTATATAATAACATATATTCAAGTGCAATTTTCATCATTTTATAGCAAGACGATAAAGGTAACTTCCTCAGTCTTTAAATCCTACTCCACCTTCTTAATGTGTTTGCAAATTGAGAGTGTTTATTCAAATGTTGATAGATTTGAAAGGTTATGACGATAATTTGATGTTCAAATTAAAAGGTTATGACGATATAGATGGAGATACATTTGATATATATTTGATTCATTGGCAACCGAGGTGATAAAATAAAAAATAAGATATCTCCTTGTTTAGGTGGTGTTTGGTATTCTATAGGTAAATATATCAAAATAATCTTTTTAGTTTATTTTTAATATTCATACATCAAAACGATTTGAAACATAAAAAAATAATTATAAAAAAATTGAGAGGAAGAAAGAAAGAAAGAAAGAAAAAGACCACTCTTTTATCTATTTTAAGTCATTTAATTAATTCAGTTTTAGAAAGGTATTTTATTTTCCGTTAATAAAAAGAATAAACATAATCAAATATGATTGCTATAAAACTGAAATAAATTTTGTAAGCAATGCTATGTGTGATAACGGACCTTAACGATAAAGAATTTGCTAACGAAAATGGTCGCATGCTGCATGCTATAACAAAGGAAAGGAAATGACAAAAACCCATGCTTTCTTCTACCTCCATCAGACCCAATTACAATATTTCAAATTTGATTAAATGCATCTTTAAATCACTTTGAGAAACAGCGTGAATGTTCAAGATGTTCAATGAAAGATGCAATTCACTTCTCATCATGCTTTTCTCTCGAGTACTTCCTATATTCTCGATGGACAAGAACACCAGCTCAATCTCATGAAGATCATGCGGGTACAGGGATATAACCAGGTATATTATGTTCCCTCAAAATGTTCAAAATTAAAAATCATCTTACATCCATTTTTCCTTGCTAGATAGAATGGATAGACAATCGACACTTCGTTAAACCTTACATTCTTCGTTTCTTCTTCTCTGGAGTTGCATGTACTTGCACCTTAATCCCATACGTTTTAAACTGGAAGTTTTCAAAAGCCTCAGAGATTGCTCCTACCTGTTCCATGGTTGTTTAGAAAAAAGAAAAGTCACTGGAAATAGTATACCAAGGTTAGGAATCCATTTGCAATCAAACTACTGAGTTATCTGGATCTCAAACCAGTTCAGGCTTTTTGGCGTAGACCCTGACTATCTTATCTTGAAAGCATGTAGGCAGCAAGTGACTGATGCGATCATCAGGTATGACAAAATTTTCTTCACTCTCATAATCCTGAACAGGAGACAAGAAAAGGAAATGAAATAATGTGTAAAAAAAATTGAATATTATATGAGTTCTGGCTTGAACATGTAATAACGTTGAGTTCAACTCTAATCCTCTCCTAAAAGTTCATTCAATTGATTACTTTTACATGATAGAAAACTCCTGCAACTATGATAACAGAGTGAAAATGCCATCAACTTTAAAATTTATCTCGTTTAGAGAACATGTAATTTAAGCTCTCAGATCGAAGCACCAAAATCCGTTCAAGAAGAGAGCTGTTGGAGCTACTACTGTTCCCTGTAAAACCAAGTAGTCGATCACAACAATCTGCTTATTTTCAAGCACGCAACAACCCTCAATATGCATGATGCCTTGCTTTAATAATCTTGTATTGTATATGACTATAAAAACCTCCTTTTGAGTCTGCTGGCTTTCCCCTTTTTAAAACACTAAGCAGAATCATGAACAAAAGTCAAATAATCATTTTAGGGACCAGATAACATCCAACTAAACTAAAACTAGAGTGCATGACAGATTGAGGTTAACAAAGTAGATTAGATTACCTTGAAAAATTTGATTCTGGAGAAGATTACAAGTACCAAACAAAGAGAAACAAAAATTAGTAGAATTAACTGCTCAACCAAAAATTACAACAAAAAAAGTGATGCAATGCTCAAATATAAAATAGTTTCCCTTGTACTTTCTCAAGTACCTTTCAAGAGGATTATGCATTCCACGTGTCAAATCAATCCTCACATTGCTTACTGCAACATCCTCCTCCTTCAGTAGCACCCCACCATTTTTCTGCCAAAAAAAAATAGCTTATATAGTAGGTGTGCTCGGCGCACACAAGACAGGGAAATTTGACATATTGTGAGATGACCTTAATTCTCAAAACATAAAATGAAAGGTGTGTAAGACCTGAGAACAAACAATATCCCGTGCAGTGACGTCTTTGAAATTTTCTATCTTGTCCCTTGGAACAGCATACTCATTGCAAAACTGCCACAAGGAAAGGGAATTGCTTAAACTTCACCACCCACACCGTATCTAAAACCGTAGGGTAAAAGGCATGCTAGCATCACATGCAGATACACAAATTACTATGCTTCCTTCAATACAGCTAACATACAAAATAGAAGGCAAATTATATTATTTAAAGAAAGTTAAAAGCAAAAAATCTCGACCTGGTAAAGATTTCTCGTGCGTATGCGTCGAATCAAATTCCTGGCTTCCCTTAGCTGTTGGTTTGGAGCTGTCTCAATAGTTTTGATTATTGAATCATCTAACTGCATTCTCAATAACAAGCAAAGCATAACATTATCTTAGAAAATTAAATAAAACCATTCACCCCAGCTTCTTATAGAAAACAGCTTTCATTACCTTCCAGTATTCTGAAGGATCTTCAATGAAAGATGAAATTTGCAGATAATCATTTGCTTCCACCAAGGCATCTACAATCATCAGCTCTATAGCCTGCAATAGCATCAACATCATAATAGCCGCTTTGATCTTCAAATCAAGTGAGAAAAAAGAGCAAAGGAACAAAAGACAAGAAAATAATAACTTGACAGGTAAAGAAAAAAAAGGAAAGAAATGCCACAGGGAAAACACGTCAACATGACAGAAGCAGCTTTTCTTTTCTGCTCTTTTCTTTTCTTTTCCTTTTCTCTCTCTCTCTCTCTTTTGAGATTACAAGGGATGTGCCACCATAGAAGACAATAACCAATCCTAGTTTATACCTTTACTTTTGGGTGAACATAAACTGTACGGTAAAGATCCGCACGAGTAGCAAACAACTTCTGGACGGTGAGATCTGCCAAAACACCCAAAATTATGAAAATGACAGTAAAGACCATAATTAAATTTCTTCATGGATGGATAGAAGATACTAACACTCCTTGGCGGGATAACAAATCTCATCACCCATAACTTGCATTGTCTCCATCAACCTACAAAATGAAGAGCATATAGTGCTGGAAAACTATTCCAATATATTACCAATACTTTGCTAGGTAATAAATTGCATGAATGGCTACAGGAAAAAAAATGACTTGAGGATATTAACAAAAACCTCTGAAACTCAAAACTGAATCCCAGACCACAAGCTCGGCTATCACGTACAATGTAATCAAACCTGTATATCAACAGTATCAACAATCAAAAGAAGAAATGTAGCACATGATTTAAGAATTGAAAATCCCTAAACTTCACCCACTTGTCCACATCAACTCCATTTCGACCATTCGCAACAATATCATACAAAAAGCGCTTCTCTCCTGCATCCTACAAATCAAAGCAAACCCATAAATGTTGAAAATAAAACCAAGATGATAAAAACAATATGTTTCAAGCTTGTTCCACCCCCATTTTATCAATATATGTCAACATCATGGAGCACCTAGAGAAAAGACCTTACGTTTTTTTGTCCTGATCCTGAGCTAGCTAGTATCATCTCCTGTAAATAAATGCAAAGTGTATATAAAAATCATGACAAAAGGAAAGAAAAAATCGTAAAGTGTTTTTATTTTCACCCTACAAAATCCAAGAACCACATTACTTTATCAAAATGAAAAGGAAATGTAATGAGAGCATACAAAGACCAGATTACAAGATGGATGTAAATTAGTATAGCATGACCTTACAGGTGCACACACGAGCCTATAAATTAGTATAGCATGACCTTACATGCATATTATAATTTGAACTGTGGGCATAACTTCCATACACGTGATCTAGAAATACCTAGCGGAGCTTCCTAACACGATAGCGATTACAATAATATGATATACAGTCTATATGGCTCAAATTACTGTTAAAGCATCAATTAGAGAGCAAAAAAACCCTTTATAAGCTCCATTGTTTCTTTCAAAAAGTCAATTCGCATCTTGTCTTTTGATTTTACTTCACATGATTCGTTGAACCTGTAGCTTCCATGTGAGTGATAGTCACGCATTCAAGAAAGATAATGTGAATTATAATTTCCAAATAATATCAAATTACCTTAACTTTTCTCATCATTTCAGAGTCGACGTCTATATGGTGCTTATCAACAATATGATCAACCATTTTTGTCGACATTTGCTCATGCGACCTGGTAAGTATAGCTATGTCATAAACAGATACTGAAATGAGTTTTGAAATAATATATAAAAAGATAAAAAGAAAGAAAGAAGAAGCAGCAAACACATTAAGGCTTGGCTACCTTTTTATCTATATTAAGAAACAACATTTTAAACAATAGGATTCAGTGAAACAAATTAACTCAAAGAAAAGCAAGCAAAAGACCTAAAGATCCATTAGGATTTGTTATTTTTGGAGTATAGGTGCAGTATTTAACATATAGTGGTTGGATAAAGCTTAAAGGGTAGTAGAGTTATTGGTTAGGGGAAAAAAATCATGTAGACTGGTCTAGCTATATATCTCTTGGAGGTTTTGCAACATCCTTTTTATAAGAAGACAACAGGAATTTATGGTAAATAAAACGTGCTAATTCAATACATCCAATTTTATTGGAATTAAAATATATGAGGAAAATAAAAACAATGAGAGGAACATTCATGAGGGAGAGGTAAATACTTAATGTTAGCACCCTCATTAATTAGTAGATTCCAAGTGGCAACATCTCATTGGGTTAAATCTTAACACTTGTTGAGTTCTGATTGACTAAGATGGTGACTTGACAACAATTAAGTCATTGGATTGTTTTAGTCTTCCACCTATTAGATTTCTGGAGTGGAGGTCGTTTCTCAAAAATTAACCCCTCAAATTTAGGCTTCTAATTCTAAGGCATCCATCCAACAGTTGATTTGTATAATCACAAAAAAAGAAAATATTATATACATGCTTTCTATGATGTAAAATGTACCATTCCGTGCCATTCATGACCAGAGGGAGAAACTCGGATTGAAACAGGTGACTGAAGGGACCGTGACCCACATCATGTAGAAGTCCTACAAATTGAATGAAAAAATTACAAAACAAAAAACCTTAATACCGTCTAGCATTAAAGAGAGGCACTGGCCTTGCATTTGATTAGCGTCCCACGAAAAAAGAAACAGGATAGAAACATGTTTGGTTGGGAAGATGAAGATATGATAACAAATCTATCTCCGGGACAACACTGTAATCAAACGCTATATATAACACGTTAAACTACCTGCAAGTTTCACCGTCTGAATATCAAAATTATCAACACCTAGCTCCAAACCCTGCAATCATCAGTAGCAGATACGAAAAATAAAAACGCTGCAATTACGAGGATAAGTGCTAGGCAGATGCATGACTTTATTACCTGGTGTTTTTTGATCAGCTGAACAGCTTCACCAGCAAGCCAATACACGCCGAGAGAATGTTCGAACCTGGTATGCACAGCCCCGGGATAAACCATATGCGCAGCACCTGGGACACCCGAAAATCGTGACTAATTTTGAATCATTAATCAATTAAGAATGTTAATTTTCATGAAAAGAAACTCACCAAGTTGTTTAAGGTCCCGCAGCCTGTAACAAACAAACAAATAAATAGACAAGCATTAAGTGAAATTGCACAGTTCAGGATTGAAATTATATATGAGAAAATTGAAAAATAAAAAGCAAAACCTTTGAAACTGCTCTGTATCAATGAACTTTAAAGAGAGCTGCAATCAAAGGCGAAAAAAAATTAAAAAAGAAAAAGAAAAAATATATATAAATAGAGAGAGAGAGAGAGACAGAGTAAGAGTACCGGGTCGAGGTAAATGTTGCCGTGGACATTATCGTGAACGTGTTTGGATAGTCGGGTATTTGAATAATCGGGAACCGGAGGCTGTGAGAGTTCTTCGTTGCTACAAGCTCCCATTTCCTATAGTAGAAATAAGTGGCGGATTTTTTAACTTCAATTTTTTTCTGGAATGGAAAGCCTAAGGAGATGAAGCCCTGCAGAATTTAATTTAATACTCTGACAGTCTGACACAGATGGGAATTATTCGGGAGTTGGCTTGCTTTACGAGGGTTTTCTTTTTTAAAAAAAGGCTTTGCTTGCACTCCAGGAGAAAGGATCTGTTGGGTAGAAGGCCGTGGCTGCCTTGCTAGTGACATTTTGGGCCCTTTTCTACACTTGTAATGAAATCCAGCCTGGTGGCTGCTGTATTAGTTGCCGGAAAAAGCCCGGGATCTGTCTTGAAATGGAAAACAAAAAATCCGTGAGGTACAAGACAGACAATCGTGTAATTTGGACCTTAAAAATAGTTGAAAATTTGTTAATTTTCTTCACTTTTTGAGATACATGATAGATCCAATTTATTTGATTGTTAGAAGAAATAAAAACAAGAAATGGACAGGTTTCAGCGCTTTTTTAGAAGGGACACGAGGAAAAACTGATAGAAATTATACGGTACTTTATTCCTCCGAATAAAAATATTGATTATTCAAAGATCCAAAATTGTCTTGTCTTATTATTATAAACATTTTTATGTTCAGCAATGAGACACGTGCTGGATTCAAATTATTTATAATTAAATTGGAATTAAATCTTTCATTCAGAGATTTCAGCAGCCTTAGCAACAGGTTCGGCACGGTGACAGTAAGAACCCCATTCTCCATACAAGCCTTGATTTGGTCCATCTTGGCATTCCCAGGCAACCCAAACCTCCTCGAGAACTTGCCACTGCTACGCTCCACACGATGCCACGTGTCGTTCCTGTCCTCCTTCACCACAGTCCTCTCTCCACTAATCTGGAGTACTCTGTCATCTTCAATTTCAATTTTCAACCTTCACCTCCTCCTTTTTAGGCCCTGGAAGATCTGCCTTGAAGACATGGGCTTCTGGGGTCTCTTTTCAATCAATGCGGGTGTTAACAAAAGCTGAATTTTCATGAGAAAGGAGAGAATTTGAAGAGGAATCATCGCCATTCTTTTTCTTACTTATTTGGCAGAGAAAGAATCGTTTGTTTTTATGATTTGCTATGGATTTCTGAACTGTCTTTTCTTCTCTGATTTTTCTTGAAGATGTGCGTACGACGAGAAAGGTTTGATACTTCTAGGACGTAGAGGAGGCATCTGGTTTATTCTGGACAATGGAGTGGGAACTGGTTGGGGAACCTTCTGGGTCTAACGTCGGATTAAAGAACTGGAAGTTTGATGAACTTTCTAGTAAATTCTTCTATTTTCCGGCCGTGGATTTTGAAATTTACGTACTTATGTTCAATTGGGTTTCGAAGGGCTCGAGCCTATTAACTAAAAAAACTAAAACACATGGGTTTTTTTTATATTTATCCTTTATCATGAATTTTTAATTTTTGAATTTAGTTTTTAATTTTTTTTTGTAAGTGAAGACCAATTAATTTTGATATATAAAAAAAAATGGAATTGAAAGAGTATAAATTGAAATGAAAAAAAACGTGAAATATGAGTGATATATCATGAGTTTAAAACAAAATATATTTTGTTTCTCTAACCTTAGAAGTAAAAGAGTGAACATGAAAAGAAAAGAAAAAAAAAAAGGAAGGGGCGAGTGCGATGAAATTTTTTACTATCGAAACTGTTGTGTTACATTACATAATACATTGAACACTTAACAGGTAGACCAGAGCTTCCAGTCACATGAGAAAAAAAACACAAATACAAAGAACCATAATTCTTACAAACAGGGGATATTGACCGGTAGGCATCTCTGTCTCCGTCAACCAGAGATTTCAATTGCCTTGACTTCAGGTTTGTTGACTTCCTCTTTAGGCACAGTGACAGTGAGAACTCCATTCTCCATCGACGCCTTCACCTGATCCATTTTTGCATTCGCAGGCAACCTAAACCTCCTCAAGAACCTGCCACCACTACGCGCCACGTGATGCCACGTGTCATTCTTGTCTTCCTTCTCCACACTCCTCTCTCCGCTAATCTGAAGGACTCTGTCCTCTTCAATCTCAACCCTCACCTCCTCCTTTTTAAGACCCGGAAGATCTGCCTTGAAGACATGGGCTTCCGGGGTCTCTTTCCAATCAATGCGGGTGCTAAGAAAAGCTGAATTTTCACGAGGGATGAGGGAATTAGAGGAAGTGAAAGGGAAGTCCTTGAGTGGATCCCAAATGTCAAAAGCAGAGAATGGATCCAAAATGTCACTGCCTCGTCGATTGTTAAAGAAGCTCGGAAGCATTGCCATCTTCTTTTTCAGAGAACTAATATTTGCTGGGCTGCGGCTATTTGATTGCCTTGTCTTGTTCTTGATTATTATTTTTTGTGTGAGAGAGTCACAAAACAGATCGGGTATTTATAAGAAGTAAAGGAGGCAACTGGTTTGTTCTGGACGATCTGATGAAGGAAGATTCTTGAGTGCACAAAAAAAAATCAGATAAAATTAGAAGATTGACGAACTTTCTCGTAAAATCCAGAATCCTCTCGGCTGTGAATTGAAATGTTAGGCCCTGGTATTCGAGTAGGCCTGCCTCTTTAATGGGCCAATGCCTTTGTTATTCCTTTTTTTCTGGGTCTGCTAATCATATATAAATTCTTCCGACCACGTTGATGGCCCAAGGCAGTCATGAAATAACGAGGTCCAAGTCAACATGGCCGACAACCGCACAAAATTCAGAGCCAGACAAATATCGGGGAATTTCCCTTAGCAGTGTCACACGTGTCTTCTACTGTAACCAGCAAAAAATTGACTGACCTGGCAGTGTTTGGTAGAATGGTTGAAGTTGTTTTTGAAAGTATTTTTTATTTAGAAAATATTAAAATAATATTTTTTTTCAAATATCATTTTTGATATTAGTACATAAAATGATTATTTTTTTTAATTTCAAGTAAAAAATAAATAAATCATTTAAAAAAAAAACATTTTTAAAATGCAGTATCAAACAAACACCATGTGCACTGCTTGTCATGCTCAGAGTATTTTTCTGGGTCTGTTTGTCTTCATGCGTGACGCATGTAGGAGAGAGATGAAAGCATCAAATGCAAGGTTTATATTATAATTGATCACCTTTGCAAATTGTATGATTTAAGGAACCTTGTAGTATTTTGTAAATGCCAGTCCATATATATTCTAGCATAATTGAATAGAAAGGAAGCCAAAAAACAATAGTCAGTGGAGAGTAATGACTAGCTTGATTGCCGGTGAAGAGTACCATGTTCATATCTATGATTTTGAATTTTCCTTCGATTTCTCAGAGACCAAACACATGTTGTCGAAAATGTTTTAATATGCGTGAAGTATGGTGCCGTGATTCAAAATTGGGAGGAAGAAGGAAGTTACTTGCCGAGCCAAATACGCTAGAATGGTGGGCCGGTGCTAGAACTCTTTTATTTTTATCGTAAATTCTAGCCGAGGGCCTGAAAACATAGATCATAAAGGCCTGGTAAAAGTATTGGAGCCCGCCCATGTTCGATTAATTGAAGGGAAATAAAAACTTTATTTACGACGCTGGCTAACCATTTTATATATCTGATGATAAAAAAGTATTATCAGGATCAATTAAAATGTTCATTAAAATTATTTTATAACACGTCATTTATATCGACAAATAAATTTTTTATAAAATTTTAAAATAACCCGGAAGCTATATATCTTAAGATTTGAATTGAAGATCTAGAAGAAAAAAACGGTATCATTGTATATTTTCTTATAAAATTAACCGACCCAAGCGTCCGCGGGCTTCAAGATTGCTCGAGTGAGTGTCTTCATTCAAGTTGTCCTGAACTCCATGTCCGAAAACCTACTCTCCCCGTCAGAGTCCTAAATGGAGCAGTAGACAACAGCACTCAATAGGCCGTGGAGCCTTTGTTTTTTTATGAACCTTGACCGTACGAGCAGCAACTCTTGTTAACGTTGGGGACATACTGCCACTGCCAGACAGTAGACGTGTACTCAACAATTATTCCCTGCACGAGGGGTTTGCTCTTCTGTCTGTCGGTAGGGTTAAAAGGGCCACGGTGAATTCATGAATCGGAAAAGAAAAAAATAATTGATAGTCATGGTCAAAATTTAAGTAATTGCCCCCACTAGCATTTCCAGTGTATTACCTTATAGCTAAAACAGGTGGGATTTCCCACTGTACACCGTGACTCATTGCCACTGTGGAGTGGCAATTTGTCACGGTGAATCGCGGGTGTACATCCGCTTTTTTTTTTTTTTACACAGGCCTTATTTTTGTATTTTCTATGGTGGAGATAGACAAATTAGTGGTTGTGGCCGAGCGGTTGCCGCGCGCTGCCAACACCGGCGCGCGCGAGTTCGAACCGCACGGAAACCAAATTGTGATTTCGTTTTTTTTTTTTTTTTTTTTTTCGAAAACTATTTTAACACCAGCGCTTCTCACACACTAATATAAATACATAAATTTCACCTTTTCTCCTAAACCTAGCCGCCCCCCCTCAACACTGCATTCTAACGCCGCCCACCTTTTCCCTCAACTGATAGCTTCTCTTCAACCTTCCGAAGAGTTCAATCGGCGCCCTTTCAAGAGCTTTTCCCCTTCATACTGACAATTGAAATCGGGGCAAGTTCATCAGGAAGGCTTCGGGTGGCTCTGTCAAGCTATTTCTAACATTCTTCGTGGCTCTGTCAAGCTCTTCACCACCAGGTCTGCTCCCTTTTGCTTTTCTTTTAGTTTATGTTTACATTTTCTGAGGCAGAGGGAATTTCTCACCGAAGGGGGCAGTTGTCAAGCTCTTCACCACCAGGTCTGCTCCCTTTTGCTTTTCTTCTGGTGGCTCTTTTATTTTATTTATTATTAATACTTTTCATTGGCTATATATGATGAGATAATTCTTTTATCAGTACTCCTACTCGGAGCATGAGTGGATTTCGATCTCAGATCTCTGGCTAAAAAAGTCGAAAGAGGTTTCTTTAGCAATGAAGTTAGCTTTACCAGTACCAACTATCTGCATTTTTTTTAGTGATAGATTTGCATTTAGCATTTGAAGTTTACATTTTTGAGTTTTGTATAGTAAACTAATATGCAAGAGTTCAATGTTATTTCTGATTAAAATCTGATTACATGCGTGTATAAGATGTTTTATGAAATATATATGAAAAAGAACAATATTATAGTTATTGTTTTTGCAATTAGACATGCTTTTCATTAATTTTGCACCTTATTAATATTATACACCATCACCAGATCTTATGTGATCAATAGCAAACTCCATCTTCACAACTATACTATACTATACTCACCAATCTGCAGAGGAGTTACCACATCTACGTAATGGTGCTGTACTCATAAGTTCATTACCCATCCAAGTCCGATTGCCTTTGAATCAAAGGGTGAAATCAAAACTTCCAGGCATAACTATGTGGAGTTCCATTTCTGGTCTTTAACATCAATTGCAGAATGCAAACTTGAGCCCTCTGGAAGTCCTAGGGGAGGATCTTGGCATGAACAATTGTCAACTGTAAATAGCTCCCTTTCTTTTAAATAATTTTACATGATTTTTGGTATCTTTGAAAAAAATATAATGAATTTGATGGGTTTGTTATTTTTTATTCTATTTATTTTAAATAATTTTACATGATTTTTGGTGGTTTTGATGGGTTTGTGGATTTATGAAATTGGGTTGTAGAGATTTTATTCTTCTCTGGAATTGGTGTGATTTTGTTGAGATTTTATTTTTTTCTTTGTTGGTACTCAGGATACTTACATGCGGAAAAAGTTTAAGGAGGTTAGTTATTTTTTATTTTATTTATTTTAAATAATTTTACATGATTTTTGGTGGTTTTGATGGGTTTGTGGATTTATGAAATTGGGTTGTAGAGATTTTATTCTTCTCTGGAATTGGTGTGATTTTGTTGAGATTTTATTTTTTCCTTTGTTGGTACTCAAGATACTTACATGCGGAAAAAGTTTAAGGAGGTTAGTTATTTTTTATTTTATTTATTTTAAATAATTTTACATTATTTTTGGTATCTTTGAAAAAAATATAATGAATTTGATGGGTTTGTGGATTTATGAAATTGGGTTGTAGAGATTTTATTCTTCTCTGGAATTGGTGTGATTTTGTTGAGATTTTATTTTTTTCTTTGTTGGTACTCAGGATACTTACATGCGGAAAAAGTTTAAGGAGGTTAGTTATTTTTTATTTTATTTATTTTAAATAATCTTACATGATTTTTGGTATCTTTGAAAAAAATATAATGAATTTGATGGGTTTGTGGATTTATGAAATTGGGTTGTAGAGATTTTATTCTTCTCTGGAATTGGTGTGATTTTGTTGAGATTTTATTTTTTTCTTTGTTGGTACTCAGGATACTTACATGCGGAAAAAGTTTAAGGAGGATAGTTATTTTTTATTTTATTTATTTTAAATAATTTTACATGATTTTTGGTGGTTTTGATGGGTTTGTGGATTTATGAAATTGGGTTGTAGAGATTTTATTCTTCTCTGGAATTGGTGTGATTTTGTTGAGATTTTATTTTTTTCTTTGTTGGTACTCAGGATACTTACATGCGGAAAAAGTTTAAGGAGGATAGATATTTTTTATTTTATTTATTTTAAATAATTTTACATGATTTTTGTTGGTTTTGATGGGTTTGTGGATTTATGAAATTGGGTTGTAGAGATTTTATTCTTCTCTGGAATTGGTGTGATTTTGTTGAGATTTTATTTTTTTCTTTGTTGGTACTCAGGATACTTACATGCGGAAAAGTTTAAGGAGGTTAGTTATTTTTTATTTTATTTATTTTAAATAATTTTACATGATTTTTGGTATCTTTGAAAAAAATATAATGAATTTGATGGGTTTGTGGATTTATGAAATTGGGTTGTAGAGATTTTATTCTTCTCTGGAATTGGTGTGATTTTGTTGAGATTTTATTTTTTTCTTTGTTGGTACTCAGGATACTTACATGCGGAAAAGTTTAAGGAGGTTAGTTATTTTTTATTTTATTTATTTTAAATAATTTTACATGATTTTTGGTTGTTAATGGATATTTTGATTCTTTTTTGGATTTTTTTAAGGCTAATGGAAGATGATGTTTGAAACCCGTTTCGAAGAGTGTCAATGCGAACTCGAAAGATTGCTCCAAAATGGTGATTGCGCTTGCCTACAATGATAACAAAACCCAGGTTTCTGATTTTTTATTCAACGATTTTTCATTTTGCAATTATTTGAACTATTAAATAAGAAAGCCGTGAACCGGGGTTCTGTTTTTAAATGAAAAGATTTATTTCATATTTATTGATGTTTAGCTGATTTTAAAAAGATATTAGTTACTGGGGCTTTGTTCTAATAGGGAAGATCAAAGCTTTTTGTTGTTTTACTTATGTTTCGTTGATTTAAAGAAGATTTTTTTTAAGGCAGCGATTGCTAGACTTGAAGCATTGGAGAATGATTATACAGGGATGGAAACAGTAGAAACAGTTGATGATAATGAAGCTTCTCTTGAAGATGACGGTATCAGAGTCTCTCATTCATTTCTCTCTTTTGTGTTTTTTTTTCTGTCTTGAAAAAACCTTTGTTGCATTATCCATTGGTATGCTTTGCTTTGTATAGTTTCAAGTTAAAGAGAATGTCTTTTGATGTGTTGAAGGCGTGCAATGTTTTCTGTGTATGGTATGTTTATGTTTTCCCCTGTCATTTTTTCTTTTGCAAGAATTATATATAGCTAGCTGGTTTTGTTTATTAGTATTCACAAAGAAGTTTTGCCACTGTCTTTCAAGTGAGAGTGACCGTTCTTCAGAAGAAACCTTGCTTGCTTAATTTCACCTTATACACCTATGTGCCTTTTTTGCATTAGATTTACTTCATCTTACTTTATGATTATGATTTTCACTAGCAATAATATGACAATCTCAAATCTTTTGTACTTCACATCAAGTCTACATATTACCAATGTAATACATACCAAGCACAACATAATTAGTTTTCAAGAACAATAAAATCTGGATCTTTTAATCATTCCATTTCGAATTATATCATTGCAATGATGGATCTTTACTTTAAAATGTTGTGACTGACAAAAGCCCTGCGCAACGCGCGGGTATATGGCTCGTTGGTTTCTATAGTTGCGAGTGTTGGTTTTATAGGTGTAATAGCCATTCAAGGATTAGTTTATTTTAAAAATATATATATATATAAACTAGGTTGGGGCATTATTTTATTAAAATCATATTATTTTATTTTTAAATTATAGTTTTTTTCTGTATAGTATAATTGATTTAGATACATTAGAAGAAATTATGAGATTTAGTTTTGTTTTCTAGTAAAATGAAATTTTATATTTAATTACTTTTTCTGGCAAACATTTTAAAGTTTTCCCTCATTTTATCGTCAATTTTTAATATATATCATTCTTACAAAAGAAATTTGCAGGATTCATGTAGGCAAGTGCAATGGCCGAAATAACAAGTTATCTTAAAGGAGTGTGATGCGGTGATAATAAACTTAAGATCTGCTATGTTTATTTTGTAAAAATATGGATTAGTTAGAGTTTAATTCATTTAATTCGAGTCAACAAAAATACCAAAAATAAATGAGATTTACTCAAATCTATATAAAAAAATAACGAGTTTAATGAATAAAAAATCAATTGATCTGCTACCAAATCTATCTAATTTTATATTTTCTTACAGCAGAAACTTGACTGGCCTGGTTCAATCCGGTTGTTTTGTTCAAGAAAATTTGAGGATTTATTTCAATTTATTTTTTTATTAATCCCTAGGTATCAGCATAGTTTTGTTACAGAAAATCTAAGATCCTTTCAGAATCGAACAAAGAAAATCTAGCCGGCCAATAACCCAACAATTGAACCAGTGTCATGGCGATCAGCTTCATCAATCTATTGTATAGTCATCGATCAAACTGTTTTTTGGTCCCACGAATTTCGGTACACAATATAAATTTATTTATTTATTTATTTTTATCTTTATGAAGTTGTTTGGCACGACGTTTCACCCGTAGTACTGCAACTTTTAGTTTTTTATTTTATTTTAAATGAATATGTTTTGGTGTTTTAGATCATTATGATGTGCTGATGTCAAAAATGATTTTTAAAAAAAAAAAATATCTTTTTAATGTATTTCGACACGAAAAACACTTTAAAAAACTATCGCAACAGCTCTCGCAAACAGACTTATGTCATTGGATTGTGAAAGCAAATTTGATATGGCTAGAGGCCTTCTGTGGAGCATCGCGCAGCATAATTCATTTGCAGACAGATTTTTGTGGTGACATCACTCCCACGTCATGCCAATGGCTTCGTTTGAGTTTAACAGTAAGATGTTCAAGATTAATTTAGGAGTTCAGGATTTGATCAATTAATTAACCAGAAACTATTGAGCTTGTATATAGTTAAGATGTCAAATAACTTAGTCAAAAAGGTGACGACAGTAATTAATCACGATCACCTTTCCAGCTCAAGCTAGATCAGTGGCTCTAAATGAAGGTGAGAAATGCCTAACATTTCTTGTCAATTCGAGGCCGAATCTGCGAGGATTTTTCAGTTAAACTCGATTCAATTTTCTCTCTCTCTCTCTTGCTTTCTGTGTTGGCTATAAATTAAGCTAGCTAACGACATTTTAAACAGAGATGGTCAAGATCTTCATGTGGGCATGCTTGCTCGATAATTAAAGAAGATTACTAGCTCGGAGTGTCCAATGTCTGTGTTTTAACCGGCAACTTCAACCGAAAAGTATGGAAATGACTTCCCATCAATCTTCAGATTTGAAACAATACGTCCAGACTGATAAGGAACCATCTCACCTAAAAACTTAAGCTGATAGGTGAGGCTCCATAATATGATTTTATATCATTCTCTAACACCCCCCTCAAGTGAAAGCTCTTTGGGCTTGAAACTTGCACACAGACTCACTCTACCTTGTGCTTGATTTTTATCAAATAGAATGGGGGTGGTGAGATTCGAACTCGTGACCGCTGGGTCAACAAAGCTTTGATGTAACAGCCCGGCCCAACCTGCCATATATTGTCCGCTTTGGGCCTTACCGCCCTCACGGTTTTGTTCCTGGTGACGCGAGCCCACTTCTGAGCCTGACGCCCCAAAACGCGTATGACAAGTTAGCAACCAGCACTCTTAATAAGGTCATCTACCACTCCCTCACCCGCCGATGTGGGATATTACAATCCACCCCCTTTAAGGAGCCCGACGACCCCGTCGGCACAACCGGACAGCCAGTGAGGTCGGCTCTGATACCAAATGTAACAGCCCGCCCCAACCTGCCATATATTGCCCGCTTTGGGCCTTACCGCCCTTACGGTTTTGTTCCTGGTGACGCGAGCCCACTTCTGAGCCTGACGCCCCAAAACGCGTATGACAAGTTAGCAACCAGCACTCTTAATAAGGCCATCTACCACTCCCTCACCCGCCGATGTGGGATATTACATTTGATACCATGTTAAGAAAACCATCTCACCTAAAAGATTAAGCTGATAGGTGAGGTCCCATAATATGATTTTATATCATTCTCTAACACAGACCACTATCTCTTATGTGGCTATGCTATTTCACTAAAGCATAAATATATGTAATGAAAAAAAAAATCGAAAAAACCATCCGAAAAAGCTTGTAGATCATTGCTAAATGAGAATCTAAACAAATCCTTTGAATAGATTGTGTTCCATGTTGGCCAAATGCCAAGGACAAAATTTTAAAGGAAACCATGATTTAGCCCTTGACATATTATTCCATTATCAATTTAGCTATAAACATTTTATTTATTTATTTTTCATGCGAGAAAACTCTACTTTTTAGAAAACATATTTTGTGTATACAGGTGAGCTAGTAAAACCTTGACTATTTCAGGCTCTTATAAAAGGTGCTGCCATGACTCGAATTTGAAACCTGCAGAGCAAATCGTAAACATTTTATCATCACAACACACCTCTTAGGAACTTATTTTTATTTTTATCAATATCATCCCTGATTCAATCAAGACACTACAGCAATCGTTATGTTAAAAAAACCTTAATATTTGAATGGAATCTAATTTTATAATAAATTTTAATTTATCAAACTCTAATCAGATCTCAAATCTTCTTTTTATGATCTCTATCTTTTAGTAAAGGGTATTTCGGATACGTAAGATTATAACTTAATCAAGCAAGTGATGTATTTTTATTTATTTTGACGGTGAAAATTCAGAGTGTATACGACTCTTAAAATATAAAAACATGTGTAGTGTGATAACTTTCTTCGAAAACATATTAAAGCTTATTTTTTAAGTTTTAAGTCTTATTAGATGTATAGAGAGATAACAACTTCTCCTATCCATTATGTTTTGGAGAAAATTTTGATAACTTTTTTATAAAAAAAATCAAAAGTCTTCGGATTTAAATGAGTAATAAATTAGAAATCAAATTGAAGTTTCTCCCATTTTTTAAAGAAATCAGGCTTGTTAATTGAGGGGAAATGGTCAACATGCTTTTGCAAGGTGCATGTAAACTAAAATGTCCAAAAACATCAATCTTGCAATGTCGTTTTGGGAGTGAAATGATCTTAACGATAGTAACCTTACAACGAAAGGCTTAAATAAAGATTCCTTAAAGGTAAGTAGGGATATGGCATCCATTTAATTTATTACGTCCAAGAAAGGAGCACATGGGAAGGACATGGCGAAAAAAGTTCAGCAAAAACAATTGAATGCTTAAATTTCAGATAGGAGTAGTACTGCTAAAACAAAAGCACTCTCCCTCCAGAATTATTCCACACGCATCAGAAAGAAAGAGAACAAAAGGCCAGTCATATGTGATGATACTGTCGATGGAGAGAAAAAATCAAGATCACACTTGAAATTTCAAATTTCAATAAATAATACACGGCACTAAACCATCAAGGACCCCATTCATGTGCAAAAGCAAAAAGGTCAAGACAATGGAGAATGGACAGTTCTGCTGAGTGTTGGAGCAAAGAAATTACTGACTAGTGGGTCAACAGGCCATGCAATTCATTTATCGTACTTTTCCATATATTAAGCTGCATTTGCTGTGCAAGAAAGGGTGAAGATTTGCTAACCCTAGTGGTGAAATGTGTCATGGGGTGTAACAGTGGACAGACAAGACTGTGGAAGCTGACACATGAATAATATTTGTGTGTATATATACTAGGTTATGGCTAACACATTTGGTGTTCATGGGTGCAGGAGCCATGGGAGAGATCAAGCACTTGGTGATTGTTAAGTTCAAGGAAGGTGTCGTGGTCGAGGATATTGTAAAAGGGATGGAGAAGCTGGTTTCAGAGTTTGATCTGGTCAAGTCCTTTGAATGGTAAGTCTTTATTGTTTTTTCGAGCCCTTCATTTCTATAACTTACAAGTCAATTCAAGCACCACTGTGCTGGATCTTGGTTTTGACAGGGGTCAGGATTCTGAAGGTCCAGAGATGCTCACACAGGGCTTTACTCATTCCTTCTCCATGACATTTGATAAGAAGGAAGACTATGCTGAATTTCAGAGCCATCCTAACCATGTTGAATATTCTGCTACATTTTCAGCAGCTATTGAGAAAATTGTGGTGCTTTGTTTCCCATCTGTTTGTGTTAAGCCATCTGCGTGATCTAGAACATCTCATGATAATAGACGGCAGAAAAATTGGTACTTGCATGTGTTTTATGAAGTTTGAATCACTATATCGTTGCTTTGTATAATTGTTAGCGGCTAGCTATTTCCTCTAGCTCGCCCATGGATCTTCAACTTCTGTATTATGGAAATGTTTTATGATCATTTTGCTGCTTCTTTTTTGTTATCATCTTACTGATAAACAGGTTGCCCTCCTGTGAAATCTATACGATCAGGATCATTTTTTCACTTGTCAATTAATCTTCGGATCTATTGAACACCCTACAAGCACAATAAATATATAAAACACCACCAGGTAACAAACATGTATAAAGAGAGAAGAAAAAAACCTTGAAGGTGATAAAGCTACTCTCTTGACTTTGTTACAAAACCTTTATCTAATGTAATCAATGATCCATAAAATTAACATTGGATTCTTAATCATGATCCCATCGCCCATGTTAGCAAAAAGCAACCCTTGTCTGCCTATTCGGCTCCTCCCCGGCTCAAAAAATAAACAAATAGTAAATAAATGATATTCTAAATTGTTCTGTGACTGCTACACTGTTCCGCCTTAGAGCCTATTTTGGGAGGTACCGCTGTTTCCCAAAATTTGAATTTTTTTTATTTTAAATGAATTATTTTTGGTGTTTTTAAATTATTTTTATGTGTTGATGTCAAAAATAATTTTTAAAAAAAAAAAATAAAAAAAATATTATTTTGATATATTTCTAAATAAAAAATATTTTCAAAAACAACCACAACCACAACCACACTAACATCCCATAGTTTATTTTCAACTTATATTGGTTCATAATCAGCTGCATGTGAGAATGCACCAGCACTATGAGAGCTAACCAGCAAGTGGGCCAATGACCCATTAGTCACATATTCACATATCATCACCTACTAGAACAAGAGCAAAGAGCTGATCAGAATCTTTCAGTGGAAAAAAGAGGGTTGCAGAAAGTAAAAAAGGGTCCCTGTGAGATTTCAAATTCTACAAAAAAAAGGGGAAGAAAAAAGAAAAGAAAATTAAGACATAAGCTAAAAGAGCTCGGTTTTGTTCCTGTAGCATGCGACTCAAACGCACTGTGGACTGGTCTTTTATCATCCATGCGTCGCATGAGTTCGTCCACCCTATTTTTTTTTGTTTTTTCCTGATGTGAACAGTGTAATGATGCTCGGACCCCCGATAATAAGACAAAAACACGTTTCGGCTGAGGGCTACTGTTGTAATTGCACGCGTACGGACCGGTCCGGTCTGGTCTGCCGCAACCTTTTTTTTAATATTTTTGAACATGTGTTATTACGTCTGTAGCCCCCGATACGACAAAATTCATTAATTAGTCTTAGGGGTGATTTAGTAATTGACGCATACATTACTGTTCCCTTGCATCAGTGCTGTCAGCAAGCCGTACGAGCGCGTCGGCGCGTTTTTTGGCCACGATCTGTTCAGGCGGCGCGTGCAGCTTCATACGGCGGTGAAAAATTTTCCGTCGCCGGTGCAAACGATTCGCTGCCCTTCCCTGAATCTCATGGAGTGGCGCGTGCTGTGATATGATCTACATAGAGGCTCATATAGTCGGTTGAACATTTATGTGCTCTTTTCTCTCTCCTCAGCGCCGGATTGAACTTCAGTCCCCCGATTTATTGTCGATGCATTTCAGTCCCTTGGCTTTTGTTTGATTTCTGTAATAGAAGTTTCGAATTCTGTCAATTTCGTCCTTTAATTGGAATTGATTGAATGTCCATTTTTCAATTCGGTCCTCCTTTTAATTTTCGGATTGGACTGAAAATGATGAATTTATTCAGTACAGAAGTTTCCATTTTTGCAGATTTGTCCTTTAATTGAAAATGTTAATAAATATAATTTTCATTTCAGCCCTTAAACTTTTAATTTTTGATTTTAATCCCTTTATATTTGATTTTCATGTCAGCCCTTATACTTTGATTTTTTTTTTAATTTCTAAAATAACTCCTATTTTTGTCCATGTATATATAAGTGTGTTTAACATAATAATAATAATAATAATAATAATAATAATAATAATAATAATAATAATTATAATTTAATTGTTTTTCTTACTTGCTTTTTTGATAATGTTTTTTTATGTTTTTTTTCTTCGGATAATTTGATAATTTTCATATTTTTTTTCCAGTAATAGCAATGATAATTTTTATTTTTATTTTTTTGTTTTATCATTTGTTCAAGTTTCTAGCTTTTTTTTTGTCTTTCATGTAGTTTTGTTTCTTTCATAATAATAATAATAATAAGAAAAATTTAATTGTTTCTCTTACTTACTCTTTTGTTAATGTTTTTGAGTGGTTTTTTTCAGCATAATTTGATCATTTTTATTATTTTAATAGTAAGAGCAATAATAATTTTAGATTTTCAAACTTTGATTTTGCTATTGTTATAGTAGGGTGTGTTGAGCCATTTTATTATATTAAATTTTGCATATATAAATATTATATTTTTATTTTGATCCAGCAAATCCTATAAAAATTATTTACTCAGCCTGCAACGCAGAACATATATTTTTTAAAATTTTCAAATTAAATGATTTTTTCAGCTAATAATTTTTTTTTTGTTTTATCATCTATTATATTTTTTTTATGTGCTCTTTCTTTTAGGTTTTTTATTGGTTTTATTGTTATTATTTTCAAGTTAGATGAAGTTTTTTTCCCTGATAATTATGATTTTTTTTCTTCTGTTAAAGTTATTATGATTTTTTTTCTTTTATTTATTTATGTTCTTTATTCATCATTAACACAATAATAATAATAATAATAATAATAATAATAATAATAATAATAATAATAATAATAATAATATATTCTTTTTCTTGATTTTGTTGTTGTCTTTTGTTAAAGTTATTATGATTTTTTTTGTCTTTTATTTATTTCTGTGCTTTATTCATCATTAACACAATAATAATAATAATAATAATAATAATAATAATAATAATAATAATAATAATAAGATTAATAATAATAATAATAATAATAATATATTCTTTTTCTTGCTTACTCTTTTGTTAATGTTTTTGAGTGTTTTTTCTTTCGGGATAATTTGATAATTTTAATTGTTTTTGCAATAATAACAATATTAATTTTGCATCTAATATTACTGGGGATAAAAGACAACTCAAGAACAAAAAATAGACAAATTTACTTAGGTTATCTATAATTAAAAAATGATACAAGTCATTTTTGTCTCGATTACACTGTTCCTTTTAAATGGCAAACAAGTCATTATTATATGTTTTAATATTTATTGCATATTATCGCCTAAAAATATATAAAGAGATAAAAAAAATGACCTCGGATTTTTTGCAGGAAAAAAATTAATATCAGCATTCTTAAATACATTTAATATAATAATATGATGAATAAATCTTATAAAAAAAAATTGGCTTTGAATTTTAATTTTGTGCTCTTTTGTTCAAGTTTATTTCTTTAAAAAAAAATAATTGGATTTTTAATATTTAAGATCTAATATTACCCGGGAAAAAATACAACTCAAAAAAAAAAAAGGTCAACAAATTTGCCTAGATTATCTACAATTAAAAAATATACGAGGCACTTTCCGTTTCGGCTACACTGTTCTTTTTAGACAGCAAATAAGTAATTATAGCACGCAAAAAAATTATATTTCTTTTTTAAAAAAAATTGCAATATTTTTATTTATAATGTGTCAGATCTAATATTACCGGGGAAAAAAAGGCAACTCATATTTTTTTTTTTACAAATTTACCTAGGTTATCTACAATTAAAAAAAATATAAAAAGCACTTCCCATTTCGATCACACTATATAGTATGTGAGACTAAGTATATGTGTTTAATATTTATTTAATATTATCGCCTAAAAATATATAAAGAGAGAAAAAAAATGACCTACGATTTCTTGCAAAAAAAAATTAATATCGGTATTCTTAAATATATTTAATATAATAATATGATGAATAAATCTTATAAAAAAAACTTTGGCTTTGAATTTAAATTTATATTTGAGACTCTCTTTTTTTTTTCTTTTAAGAAACGATGACCTTTTTTTCACATGTATTTTTTATTTTTTAGTGTCCAAGTCAGTTGTTCTTTTTTAACCGGGTTTCTTTTTTTTTTTTTTACCAGAGTATCCGTGATAACAAATTTCTAATAAATCATTTCAACTTCTTAGCAAATTTTCTAACAAATTTTATCAAAAGTTTTTTAGCAATAGCAATATTCAATCACATTTTGGTTGAAAAAAACCATTTTTAACAGATTTTATCAATTATAATTATACTAATTAAATATTAAAATAACAAAATATAATATTTATAAAATCAATCAATTTTCTACATAGATAAAATAGCCCAACAAAACGGGCAAATCAGCTCGTATTGAAACTAAGGGAAATGTGAATGAATGTTCTTCCATTTTGGTTATCCAAGCTGCCATGCCAGTTGCTCCCCAGGGATTAAAAATAAAAAGAGACTAGACAGAAGATAAGATAAAATGCAAGGATAAAAGTAGATTCTCTTATCTCTTTTGAATTTTTTATCCTTGATGAATAGAAGCAGATTCTTCTTCATCTTCTTTCATCTAGTCATCAAGGTCATGAGCCTTGGAAATTTTCTTCACCTGATCACTATTTCAAAGATCAACGAGCTCAGAAAAAGGAAAGGAAATGCATACATCTAAGAAACTCAACTTTTTCTTTCCTCTTCTTCTCACCCTGATCAGTTTCTTCTTCACTTCTTCCCTATGCCAACAAACAGCTTCCATGAGATTTTGTGGGAAAATCCAAATTCAAACTCCTTTTTGGAGCCCAAATTCGACTGCTAAATCCCCGTTAAACCACATGATCCTGTGCAGATCTCAGAAACTGTACTTTAGAACCTCTGTTGGTCTTTTCCCGATCTCTTCCATTAATTATGCAAGCAAAACACTAACCATTTCTCACTCTTCATGTTCTTCTTCACGGCACTACATCTCTCCTTCACTTCTATCTGCTGGTTTTCCTACTCCTCCACAGCCCAATTCACTTCTTCTCTTCCACTGCTTAAATAGGAACTCTCCCATGCCGTCATCTATGCTTAACTGCAGCCACTTGAATCCATGTGCAGCTTCTGCTAAAACTCAAAGGCAAAAACTTGAAGCCCCATATCCCTGTTTACTTGTCGATGATCTTGAAAATCTCGATAAGGCTTTTCATCCAAAAGACTTGAGTTGTTCCCATTACAGCCAGGTGTATCGAAGGTCTCTAGATGATGAAGACTACAAGGGATATGAATTAGGTACAAGGATATCATTTGACATTCCTGATCATGTGCCAGATATCTGTAACGAGTGCCAAAAATCTGATGGAAACTGTGGCGTTGGGTTGAAATGCATATGCCACCCTCAAGATTGCAGTAAGTATATATATTGGCTGTATAGGTGGTCTCATACGAGATGATCTCCTTGAATGCTTCATATTTTGTCCTGTTTTGTTCATCAAGTTCTTAACTTTGGCTGGTTTTCTTGTTGATTTTGCAGAAGACAAGGTCATTTCTATGGCAGGATCAGCGAAGCCTGCTGGCAATGTCCTCTTATCCGTACTTTCCTTATTTGCAGTGTTGGTTTTCTTCTTCCAGTGTTGATGCAAGAGAACTTAAAACTGTATACACAGTTCTTGATTTCTTTTCACTTTCTTGTTGTAATAAACATCTTGCATGTTTAGATTGCGCTTGATCGATCATAGCATTCCCATGACTGCATAATTCAGGGCGGGGCATCATGAAATGGACCAGGGGAACCAGATTGAAATTAACTCAGGAAGTGACTAAGCAAATTATGTAAGAAATCAACATTAAAGGCATGCTTAGTGCTAAACAAAGTGATTAAAGTAAGAGATAAATAGACCATGTAGTTGGCCCCCAAGTGTCGAAATCAACTTGCAATGTCCTAATGCACTCTTGGAATATTACATTAATTCTACATTTGAAAACAAATCAAATGTTCTGGTCTTTAATGGTGTTGTGCTGGAAGAGAGATTTAGAATGATGTTTTCATTGATTATTCGCTTCATCGGAATCAATGGCAGATTAACCCGTCAGGCGTTATTAGCACCTCCCTTTCTAGAGAAGATGATCCTTTGAAATAGTGCGCCATTGAGTCCTAGCCTCCCACGTGCTTCCTGTGAACTGCCAGCCCATTGAAAGCTGGTGAGATTCCAGATTTTGCTTCTCAGATATTATTTTTAAGATTTTTAAAATTCAGTAAAAAATACATTGTGAGAGATATATTGGGATTTGCATAACTAGTTTTGAGTTCAATGCAAAATGTATATTTTTTCTAAGAATTCAGGACAATCAAAATTTTACTCGCTCACCTGAATTAACAAAAATAAAATTTACTAGCATCCCAAAAAAATTCAAAATCAATTTATAGCTTATTTGACTAAGGTTATGTTTTGTGAAAAATAATTTTTAGAATTAAAATATTTTTAAAAATGTAGTACACGTTGGAGACTATAAGTTAATGGTTAATTTTTTTAACAATAGGTTGAATTAAAATTTAAACCCAATGTGAAGTTAATCTTTAATTCAAGTAAATATTTATTTTATCTGAAATTTAAAGTTAAAATATATTTTTTCTTAAAACAAACAAACAATTCAATCGGGATCATGAATATCCGACGGGAGTGCTTTTAAACAAGTCGTAGGATTCAGACCACGCCAATAAGCTAAAACTAGGTTCAGCCATTGATTTAAAATTTCAAATAATGCGGCAAGCTATAACTAGGTTTTGGATATGAGTGTTCTCGTTGGATAAGCTTGTATAGATATTTTACTAGTCGAATGCCCGCACTACATTGCGGGTGTAATGCAAGCGAAAAAAAATATTTTTACAGCTGTTAAGATTAAAATATAATATTTTAATATATAATATATGATATACTCAAAGGTATCAACATGGTTTATTATAATAACAATAATATCGAAGTCTCAACTTCTAAAATTATCATTACTATTATTGTCAAAAAATTAAACACTATTGAACAAATCTAAGAGGAAAACAAAAAAACATATTAATAAAAAAGCACGTCGGAACAAATACTAAAACTATTATTATTATTATTAATATTAATATTATTATTGCTTTAATAACATGAAGAAAATGAAATTAAATCAAAGGCTAAAAAAAAGCTTAAAACATTAACAAAAGAGCAAATAAAAAAATAAAATAGATGATAAAAAATAAAATAAAAGATAAAAAAAATAATTTTATTTGAAAATTTAAAAGATTAAATCATCATCATCATCATCATTATTATTATTGTTGTTGTTATTATTATTATTATTGTTATTGTTATTATTATTATTTTTTTATAATGAAAGCATAAAAATGAAAGAGCAAAAATATCCTAAAAACCTCAACAAAAGATCAAACAAATTTTTTTTTATCATTGTTATCACTGTTAAAACAATAAAAATTATCAAATTATCCTGAGAGAAAAAACATAAACACATTAACAAAAGAGTAAGGAAAAAAAATATTATTATTATTATTATTATTATTATTATTATTATTATTATTATTATTATTATTATTATTATGTTAATAATGGAAAATAAAACACAAATATCAATTTATCAAGGGATTAAAATAAAAAATTAAAACTATAAGGGCCAAAATGAAAATTCAATATATTATCAATTTCAATAAAAGGATCCAATTGAAGAAATTGAAACTTCTGTACTGTATTTATTGAATAATTTAAACTGAATCCGAAAATTAAAAGAAGGAGGACCGAACTGAAACATTGACATCCAATCAATTCCAATCGGAGGACCCAATCGAACTAAATCAAAACTTATCCAACCAAAATCAGGACAAAAAACAAAATCAAAAGTCAAGGGACTGAAGTAAAAAGTAGCACAAAATGGGGGATTATCCTGCACATTGACATCCAATCAATTCCAATCGGAGGACCCAATCGAACTAAATCAAAACTTATCCAACCAAAATCAGGACAAAAAACAAAATCAAAAGTCAAGGGACTGAAGTAAAAAGTAGCACAAAATGGGGGATTATCCTGCACTTTTACGTGCAGGATAGAGAGAGAAAAGTGGTCGGCGGCTTTAACCGGTCCCCGGCGCGTCCACGGACATTTTTAAGGTACACGCGCCACCGCGGTAGGAAGACCACGCCCAGAAGAACCGCTCTAGACGTCAGCAGCTCGTCTCCGGCCACCGTACGACACCGCACGCGCCACCTAAACAGGGCGTGGGGCGTGAAATAGATAGGCGCGTGTGACACACGCACTGACAATAACCAGGAAAAAAAATAAAAAAATATGGTCAATTACCGGACAGCCCCTGGACCAAAATCAATGTTTTTGTCTTATGCGAGGCTAGAATCGTAATTAGCCATTTTAAATATATTTTAAAAAAATTGCGGCGGACCGGACCGGACCGGTCCGTACTTGTGCAATTACATGAATGACCCTCACCCTCAACCATGGCAGTCAAAATCGAGATTTTGACACGGATCGGAAAGGGCTCCGAAAAATCGGATCGTAAGATCGGATCGTAAAATCGTAGAAAGATCGTAAAATGTCCGTACAAAAATTATTATTTTTAATTATATTTAAATTTAAAAAATGAATTTAAATATAATTAAATATTATTATTTTTTTTATTATTATTATTCTACGATTTTTCTACGATTTTTTACGATTTTTCTACGATTTTGAACGATTTTTCTACGAGTTTGACCGGTTTCGATTTTTCTTTCCGGTCCAACCAGGTTTTCGGAGCCAACTCGCAAAATCGTACGATTTTGCGAGTTGGCTCGCGATTTTGACTGCCATGCCCTCAACCCTTTTTACCGTTAGCCCGAGCCCTATTTTGTCTTATTACCGGGGCTAAAAGCGTCGAAACACTGTTCATCGAAGGAAAAAAAAAGGTGGACGAACTCGCGCGACGCACGGACGAAATATGTCCAGTCCACAGTGCAATTGTCTCTATGGTTACAGTAAAAGTCTGAGCTTTTTTAGATAGTTTTATAATATGTACAATAAAATTTGGAACCTTTTTCTAAGAAAAATAAATAAATCTCTGTTCATGATTGATAGCATCTTCATAGTGAATTCTAATCCATACAAGAATAAATATATATATATATATATAAATATATATATATATATATATAATAAGTTAAAAAAACAAATATAATTTTAATTTAATTACTAGATCAAGCTGAAATTGGATTAACACACTTTATAAAACCTGTTTTATAAGTTAATTAGTTGTAATTAGTTAAGATTGAGAGTATGCTCAAATTAGAATTAGAAAATGTTGTTCGATATAACTATTCATTTTCTTGTTAAATTTCATAAATTCAATTTTAACTAGTTATATAATTTCAGTTACCACTTAAATAGTTTTTGTAATTTATTTTTTCAAGATAAAGTCAAATTGAGTATTATTCAAATACTTGCTCAGAATCTTTTAAATCAAGAATATTTTCTTTCTGATTTGATGATGTGACATTAGAGCCTGGGATTATTATTTTCACGTGACTCATTGCTTGTAGATATATTTTTTTTAAATCAATTAATAATCCACTTAAAAAAATCTTGCACGAATGCATAAAACGACATCCAAGCCACATTAGTCACGAGGGTCCTTTTCTCACACACACACACACACACACACACACACACACACACACAGAGAGAGAGAGAGAGACTTTCTTTTAGAATGGCAGCCTAAAAAGATTAGAAACGTTTTCAAGCTAGTAGCAGAAATGACCCGGCAGTATCTTGCTGGGATAACAATTTGAAAGGCAATAGATTGGTTTTCCACGTTGCACCTATTTTTTTCCAATCTAAAAAATAATTCAGGCAATGATTTTTTTATATATAAAAATTGTTTATTTTAACAAATAAGTTTTTTAAAATAATATTGCTATGACTGAATTGAGTTGACATGTGAAACTTATGCCCTGATAAATGAGATTATTATAAATTTGTTGTAAGAATATGATATTAATAAAAATCAACTATGAAAAAACACTGGAAAAAAAAAATCTAAGTAAAACGACCCAATATTTCAAACTCGTGACTTGAGAAATTAAAAAAATCATGATAAATAAAATGACAATGGACTAAATAAATAAATTAAAAGTTCCTACAAAAAAGATAAAAGAAATAAAATGTGATTAAGGAAATAGGAGTAAAAAATGACATAAAATAAAATATACTAAAATATTGAGAGATGCAATTGAAAATATAATTTAATTAAAAAATCAAATCAAATGTATAAAGATCACATTTGAAAAGTGAAAAAACAAAAAAAAATACAATCTATAAATATTTAAAATAAAATATTAACAATTAAAAAAAATAAAAATCAAACATTCTTGTACATGTGGTCTTAAAACCAGAAGAGAATTCATGCAGTGTTTGAAAATATGATTATGGTTGTATTAAATAATGTATTTTTTATTTTTAAAATATTATTTTTGACATCATCACATTAAAATAATCTAAAATATTAAAAAAAACATATAGTTTAGAAAAAAATTCATTTTTTTCTAAAACATACCTTTTCATGTAATTAATTCATTAAGACACACGGCAGTATTTTTTAGGTTAAATAATATTTTATCTGTACAAAAATACTAAACTACACCTAATCAAACACGAAAGGAAAAAGGACAAAAACACCACGGGTTTTAGTTTCTTTTAATTAATGAGAGGCACGCGCAGAAGGATGGCTGTTCATACTTGAACACGTGTCTTGTGATTTGTTCATTGCTCTTTCTCTTGCAGTATTCACGCCTTTCTCGCTACCGTCTCAGGAGACAGCGCCATGTAGCAAAACTTCTTTTTTATCTCAAGAATTTTATTTTCCTTTTTTTGGGTTTTCCAAACATTTTGGAATTTTAACAATGTATGAAAATAAAAAAACAAACCTTATTGCTGTTTTCTGTATTAGTTCGAGTCATCTCAAGAATAAATTTCAACGAGAAATTAAAAATATCATAAATTAATCCAGATAAATTAATAAATTTATAGAATAATGAAAATATAACGATAGAAAATTTTAAATTTAATATAAATTATAAAAATAATATTCCCTGCTAGTTAATTAGATAAAAAAAAAAAGAAAAATTAATACCCGTTCCCACTGTAATTTATAAAACCTGGGCATTTTACTATCATTAATTATTACCCCACAAGCCCATTGTCTGTGGAAAAAATAATAATATTTATAGGCATTCCATGAGCCCACGATTGCTCTAATCTGGACCCTGACAAAAAACCAAAAAACAAAGGCCCATCCATTCTTACGTTTCATTTTTTTTTAAATAAAAATAAAAATCATTATTTGGGCATCTCGTGGAGGTGACTCTAAGGGTCCACAGGGTAGTCAGTCAAGATGGAGACATTAATTACATGTTTGGTAATATGTTTGGTAATGTTATCCATGTTGTTTTTTAAAATATTTTTTTTGTTTATAAATATATCAAAATAATATATTTTTTATTTATTAAAAACTATTTTTGATATTAATATATTAAAATAATATAAAAAAACAAAAGCAATAATTTGAAACAAAAATAAATTAAAAAAATAATTGTTTTAAAAAACAATTGAAACATAATATCAAACGTGATGTAAATAGACAAACAACTAGTTTAGGATCAAATTTGGTGGCCAAAAACACAAGTACGAAAATGAGAGCAGCATTTTTATGGAATTTCAGATTTTATTTATGTCATTTTAAATTATCAAGCTATTAAAACCATCGCTTGCTTGTTAGACTTGCCTCGTAAATTGATTTGAATTTTGAAATCACGGTCTTAATCTGGATTGAAATTATTGAAAATTGTTTATTTTTAATTAATTCAGGGTTAAATTGACAATGTTAACTGGATTATTAAAAACTTGTTTATATCTATTAAATTAATATTCTTTTTTAAGATAGCTTAACAATACTAGGAAATACAGTGGTCCTAAAGAGGAAAAAAAAAGAAGAAGCTTCTCGACTGCCCTCGAAGATAGGTATGGCCTTAAGTAGTAAGGTTAGGAGCTAGGACGTAGACCAACAATATAGGCACATGCCATGGATTGACCGGCACTCCGTTTGCTTACAGTTTTCCTTGCCAGAATGGCACGAGCCATGCTATTAATGATAATGAACTTAATTGGTATTTTTATTTTATTTTCAAGTTTTTTTTATTTACAAATGAGTTAAAATAATATTTTTATTATTGGACTTGAAAATTATTTGAGCTTTTCTGATGAGTGCAAAAAGTTTTTCCCCAAATCTTGGGGAATATATATATATATATATATATATATATATACAAGGCTATAAAATCATAGATGAGGGCTGGCCAAACATCGGAATGCGGTGGGAAATTTTGCTATTTGGAGCTCGGAAATGATGGATGATGGATTCAAATCTTATTTTTGAATTAAAATAATATTTTTTATTATTTTTTAAAAATTATTTTTGACCTGAATACATAAAAATAATTTAAAAATATCAAAAAATAATAATTTAAAATAAAAAATTCGATTTTTTTCCAAAATATGTTAAATATAGAATGACAAAACAGAATTGACCAACTTTTTTCATTGGCAATGAATCTGATGCTCCACATTAAATTCTTGCATGGCCGATGTGATGACCACATGAGATGCTCCATTAAAGGAGTGTTGGAATTTACTGTCAGAACGGAGATGCGACATCGTTGAGAGATTTAAGACCTCCGGGCCTTACCTGGTACTAAAAAACAAGCAGAAACGAACCTCGCAAGGGAATACAAGAAGCATGGAGATGGATTTCACAGGCCATTCTCGTCTTCACAAACTTTTCCCTTTTCCCAGCTCCTTATCTTTTTCCAGTCCCTTTTTACACGTCTCTCCCTCGTCTTCTTCTATCTTAAAAAAATAAGAACAGACACCTATTGTGTCCACATCTATGCGTGCTGGAGAAGCTCCATTATCCTGACGTTGATATCAAAGTTTAAAAAGACGAATAAATAAATCAAATATAGATATACCATAAAAAATATATATAAAAAACAAACAAACTAAACAACACCTCCTACTGCTACTAGCAACCAGTTTGGAATAAATACAAGCTCGGAAGTTGAAATAAATTGAATTTTAATGTCACGGGCTTGAATTGAATTTGTGGGCCAAAGCTCTTTTGAATCAAAAATGAAATAAGCCGACTCATGCCTAGAGATCACAAGCTTGTTCATACTTGGCTAAATTGCACGGCGCCAGCTTTAAATTTTCAAAGCCTAAACTGCTTCAACTTCAACCTCTACATAACAAAACGTGGATCCAAAGCATGGAATTTAGAGAGGTAAAAATTTTGCTGCAAGAGTCTGAATTTCCCGGTCAATAGTAGAGTAAGGCCTTGCAGGTGTCAATAGGAAGACGTTATCCGAAGTCATATCCTCTGGGAATTCTTCGAAACAACAGTCTCGTCAGCAGTTGAAACTTTAGATTTTTAAGAGGGTGTGTTTTAGAAATTTTTATAGTAAATATGTAGATATTTTTTCTCTCGAAAAAAACTCAACATTTCAACTTCCCTTTTGGGTTAGTTAATTTTGTGAGTATTTTTAACACACACACACAGATATACAATGTATGTATGTATATATATATATATTGTAAACAATATAATAAAAAAAAGTGTAATCTCCATTAATGTAGCGCGGCAATACTATGGAGAGGGAAACAAGGACCGGGTCCAGGTCTCAGGGGAGGAGGTGCCCACGGAGCTCGGTGCTTCCTCGAGCAGAAACGCATTATCTTCATGGATTTTATACATATGAATATGTTAATTAAAATAGAGATTTTTTAATGACCTTGGAAAAAAATTCTTCTTGAACTAAAAAAAAACGAAAAGGGAAAAAAATCCATAATGGGTATTAATGTAGAGATCACTATCATGATATTACACTTTATTTTGTCCTTTTCAAGCCAAAAAAACAATCTTCATTGTTATACTTCGCAATCTTTCCTAGTGCTCTCACCCTGGACTTTTTGTCAAATCTTCATTGATACTCTTCAAAACCCCTAAAAGCTTGTTAATTATTGAAGAGGAAACAAAAAAGATACCCTCACAAGCTTTTTTGTTTCCTCTTTTAGGGATTTTGTCAAATCTTCTTTCTCAGCTTGTTAATTTTAGATACTCTTCGTTGAATAACCCCACTCAGTAGCCCTTCAAATTTTAGATATCAAATTAATTATTCGGTGAAAATTGAAATTCATCCTAGCCTGTATAAAAAAAAAAGAAGCCAAAATGATCCAAAAAAACTGAGAAAGAGAGACAGAGAACATATATCAAGCATCAACTAATTAAATGTTATATCTGAATTTAACATTTCTGCTTCTAAACAGCTAAATTATTCCTTATATGATCACAAGAATTCAAGTATCTATCTATGCCTTTCAAGATGAAAAGGAAAACAAAAAAAAAGGCACTTAAAATCAAATGGAAAAAAAAGAAGAAAAAAACACGAATAAAGTTAGTAATTCTCTTCAAGGGCTCTTACTGGCATAAATCAACAAAGAGAATTCGATCCTTTCTTGTTCTTTCTGCACCAATTTCTCCTCCAACCACAGTCTGCTATCCATTCCACTTCTTGTCCTGAACATGAAGACAGCATAGCCAGAACCAGGATTGAAGAACCAGTCATGGACATCCCAGAGCAGATCAATTAGCAATCCATCAAGAAAAACTGTCTGGTTGCCTCTAAAATTCCATTGCAGCCTCTTTACACGAATCACCGTCTTCTTATCAATATATACGGACAGTACAGGATTCCTCAAGCCTTCAGTTTCTCCACTACATTTGATCACAATGTCGTGTTGAATTCCTGTGTCACAAAACCGTGCCTTTGTAGCGTATATAGTATTTCCTGAGCAATGCTCTTGCCTCGAAACAAGACTGACTTTAGCAACTGAGGTGCTGCTAGTTTTGAACTTCTTGGTCAAAGTTTCTTCTCCTATATCACCCAATATGAGGCCTATTTCTGAATCAACCATGACCAGGACATAAAACCCTTCAACAGGTTCAGGCCCTAACTCGTATTTAGCAGAAGAAAGATCCCAGAAGACTTCAATCTTTGAAGTGTCGGATTCAATCAATTTGCTACCTTTCATCTTTCTGAAGAACCTGGTATGGGTGCCGAGTTTGAAACAAGTTGAAGGGTCATTGCCAAATTTAATGCTGAGCCCTTGATTCGTGTGGTTTTTGGACCAAGAGACAGTGGCCAAGATTTGTTTTCGAGTTGAGAGGATGATTTTATAGAAACAAGAGACTGCATTTTGGACAGAGGGGGCTAGACTTGGAGAGATACAGGCATTGTGTGAATAACTAGAACACGAAGAATGTGAAACATCTATGGCACTTTCACTGAAACAAGATACTATATCTCTCATTGTAAAGAACAAGATCAATTCTTTTGATGAAGATATGGAATAAACTCCAATTGGGTTCTTCAATTTGGAGAGATAGAGAGAGAGAGAGAGAGAGAGAGAGAGAGAGAGAGATCTGAGTGTTGAGAGAGATGGGAGTCTCTCCTTTGGCTTTTGGCTTCTTGCAAGAAGAAAATGAATAGTTTAAAGGCTGGCCAGAGTAGGTGCCTTCTGAACTTTCTTTTTAATTTTAATTTTTTTACAAAGGAAATTTCATGTTACTAGGAGAGAAATAAGGAGAGAGCAGGCAAGGAAATCTATTTTCCTGACAACCCATTTGTATTTAATTTGATTCTCTCTCTCTCACCCCCCTTAAATTATGCATCTTCCAAAAGAATAGAAGATTGTAAAACATAAATAGAAGATTGAGCTGCCAGTTCATGTTAAAAAAAAAAAAGTAAAATAAAGATGGGGAGAAAAAGAGGGCAAAAAGCATAAAAGAGGTTGGACCTGATCTGAATACCAGCACCATTTTCGAGTCTACTACATGATCATGCTCTGCCTTTAATCCCATTCCTTGGCTTCAGTGATTAATATAAAGAGATAAGATTAATTGAAGGAGAAAATGACTGATGGGATCCTCATTGATTGCTCTTTTCTAGGGGATGTGGATTTATTTCTTTTTAATTACAACGGAACCGGTTTGCCGGGTCAACCCGCTCCGCCGGTTTTTAATGAGAAATATGGTTGGTTCAGGGCAAGCCGACCATTTCAAGACCAAGGTCTTGGGTCGGGTCACACGACAGTTATAGAGTGAGATTAGTCGTGAGGGATACGGTTAAAAAGAATTGAGAGCAGTTATGTGAGACATGGAGTGTGACAAGATGTCTTGGGTGTTATACAACGGAACAAAACTTGTGTGTGAATTTCTGCTACAGACATGATTCGTGGTAGTGGAATCTGGGCCCCACAAAATAAATTGTCTGGAGAGCCGGTGACCCACCATCTCCTACTCCCAACACACCTATTATTGAACGCTAGGGATAACGAGGGCAGGACAGTTGGCTTCTTCTTCTTTTTTTCATTTTACTTTCATGGGCTCTCACCATAGAGTTAAAATTAGAGATGATTATAGAAATCTTTCTATAATTTCATCCAGGTTTTGTTTTTTCTTCTATACTTGTATAAATTATAAACTATTTTTTCAGTTTATATGATTAACAATAATTTATATGATTAACAATGTATCTTGTTTGAATTTTTTGTTTGATACAAAACACGTAAAATATAATTTACAAAAAAAATAAAATCCAGATCAAAATATACAAGATATTTGTAATAATTCATTAAAATTAAAATAGTTATGGATTAGTATACTATATAATTATGTAACTATTGGCGTGGAATAATAATTTTTTAATTAGCCATGATCTTGCAGATCACAACCTTTGGTAAAAACAATTATCATGTGGTTGCAGCTTTGTAGTAAGACCTCTAGAATAAGTGATGTGTTAGCTCATGGGATTTAAAATTTATTATTAAAATTAGTCTTCTCAAAAAAAGTCTCGATAAATAAATAAAAATATGAAGTCCACAGCATATGAGAATCTTAAAAAAACAGAGCATGTGACTTGTTATACAAATTGCAAAGAGAAATACGTGGAGAACAAACATGAAATTAAAAAATTGCGATGCATGAGATGTTTTAAGAGAAAAAAATATTTCTAGTTAATTTAATTTTATTCTATTTTATTTATTTCTCCTGCTTTTTAGTTTCTATTCTATTTAAAGGAGATACTTTTCCTAGTTTAATTTTTTATTCAATATTATTAAAGTTTTATATTTTTTTACTTATAAAAGGTTATAATAGCTTTATGGCAAGTGAAGATATAAACAGATAGCAATTTAATAGTTTAATTGTCTCGCATATTTATAGTATTTTTAGTTTTTTTAAGAATTTTAACTTGCAACGAATCATTTATTACTCGACCTCTGCCTGCCTCAAATTATGAATAAATTCTCTTTTCTATAACTATAAAGTATTCCAAAAGAATCCCCTCCCCGTCTCTCACCAACTCCCCCGATAAAAGATAGAAGCACATTAATTAATTAATTTCGAATTTGTTTATCTAAAAATAAGCTATGATTTAATACTTAGAAAAGCTTAGAGCATTGATTAAAAGGGAAAGCAGAAAGACATGCCTTCTGATTAGCACATGCAGGTCTTCATACTATCCTTTTTTTTTTTATGAAACGTAATAATTAATGGAATGGAAAAAGGAAGAAGAAGGTTTTAAATGAAAAAAGAAGCTTAGAGCATTGATTAAAAAGGAAATGGAAAGATATTCTCAGTTTACACGCATCTCGATTAATTCTACAAACTTTAAAATTAACAATCATATAAATTCCCGGTGACTATTATATTATCAATCACAAAACTCGAAATAATGAAAAAAACAAATATTTTAATTTCAAATTCCTGCCATTAACTCACGTACTGGATAGCTATTACAACACCACCTTAGTTGTAAGAGAAGAGAGGGGGCATGCTTTTGTGTCATGGACCGCGGGATGGTTTGGTTCTCCACCAAGGGCATGTCCCCTCATTATGACCAGGCAAGCTCTTCGAACTGATAAAAAATATACAAAAAGTTATGTTTATTGAGCTTGTAGGATGTTCAGTGAACCTGAAGACTAATTGTGATGCGCGCAAGCTGATCCGGACACCCTGATTATCAAAAACAAATATATATATATATATATATATATATATATATATATATACACACACACACAAAAAGTAACCAAAAAACTCAAAACAAAAATATATAAAACTAACCCTAATGATAAAAAAAACAAAAATATTCAAAAGAAGTGCTGTAATTTAAATGCATCGATAAATTTTTATAACAGCACTGCATCCATATGCAAAGTGAATAGTTATAGTCTTGAAACTCAACCAAGCATCTGGGCTTAAAAAACACTATTGCTCTTCACGGTGAAACATGTTTGTGTGCACAGTATTTTTCCAACCTCTTTTAGCTTTTCTTTTACAATCACATAATAATTTTTCCTGTTATTTTTACAAATACCCACACGCAAAGGCAAACAAAAGCATGAAAACGAAAGACATGACAAGAGGGATGAGACAAGGAATCCAATCGGCGAAGAGGGCAACGTCCTGAGCACAACTGGAACCTGCAAGCAATTCATAGATAATCGTAATTCCTAACAATGTTTCTATTTTATCTTTTAGCAAGTATGCTATGTTATTGAGATAATTGAGATTTTATTTATATAATTTAAATTATAAATAAAATGCATAAAAAAAAGTAGAGTTTACTATAATTCAAAAAATAAAAGATTTTATTTTATGGTCCTAAACATCTGGAAAAAAGGTTTTGCTAATTAGTACTTAAAGCTGATGATCTGTCATCATTAACTCATAATCCATGCGTGGCGAAAGCTTTGTATTTCACGCTAAGGGATCGGCTTTATTCTTGGTTGGGTTACCGATAAATAAAAAGTATTCCAAATTTCATCGCTGTTCATACAAAATTGATTAATCCCTGTGCTAGGTGGTAGCTTTCAAAAGCACCCAGGAACATCAGGAAACGTGAGAGCAACAATCATAAAGAAAACAGAATCCTATATAGGAGAGATTCTTCTCCTTTGGCTTTACATGTTTCCAAGAAATTCTCACCAACCCTAATCACCACCTGCCATCTTTCTTTACCAAAAACAAATTTACCACCATTGAGTTTTGCATAAACCCACACGAATATATTTTGTTCCGTTGGAAGTTTTTTTGTTTTTGGCAATTGATCTGTCTCGCCCATTTTCAGCAATGGGTCACGATTTACTTGGGGCCACAGCATTTCATGCTCATCAGTGCTCGGAGATTGGCTCACGCTTCATGAAACTTCACAGAAATTATACATTAATTAATAAAGAAGGGAATTTTTTAAAAACGATTGGCTACCCTGATTAGGTTTTGCCAATAAGAAATTACTTTTTGGTCATAGGGTATAGAATACATGAATCTATTCTTGTCAGGAAAGCAAGTATCATGTCATGCATGTTGCCACTTGCTAGCGAGGATAATGTATAGGACCTAGTAAACTAAATAGAGCCAACTGTTTTCTGATACAATTGGAGCGTGAAGACCTGGAAGATTGGAGAGTTGAAGAAATCATAATACTGGGGAAAGTGTTCAGATATAAAGGAAATAATCCGACGGTGTGATTCTGACAAGTTCCTGCTGATATCACTAGATGCCGTCGATTTGCATACACGCGCACGCGCACGCGCACTCTCCTTTTTTCGGATAAATTTCTCTTTTATTCTAGAAATATTTTGTCTTTTCTTGCTATCTTCTTCGCATGCTGTAAATATCAAGTAATTATAACATGAGCATAATAAAATTTCACCTGGAAAAAGGAAATGATCCCATGTCAGATTTTTTTTGTTAAAAAACCCCATCCATTTCAATCAAGATTTATAATATCATCATGAATAAAGTTAATCGAATTTATATAAAAAAGTTAACGATGAAAAACGAATAGGTTGATGAATCTCTCCTTACCCCCCTGAACTCATCAAGGGAGAAAACACAATTGAAATTATTTTTTAAAATAATTTTTATTTAGAAATATATTAAAAATAATATTTTTTTATTGTCTAAAGATTATTTTTTATATAGTACATGAAAATAATGTAAATACATCAAAAATTAATTTAATATAAAAAATAAATTTTTTTTTTTATTATTTTTTTTAAAAATATTTTTGAAATACAATCTCAAAACCAGGCATAAAAATCATGTTAATTGGTCCATCCATCTCCGTAGCCTGAAAATGATAGTTTTTTCTTCCTTCTTTTCTTTTCAAATACGCCAAGCTGGCTTCTAACGATGACCGAAAGGCACGTGGTCATCACCTATACAGTTGGAAGTAACTAGGAACGCTCGACGTTTTTTCACGAACAATTAAAAAACAGGCGCAGAATAAATGAAAATGGAGTCAGAAGTAAACAGAACACAATAAATTTCTGTATAACTAATGAAGTTGTTGCTGTCTTGCACTTGACTGTCGTACCCAACAGCAAACAGTTCCCTGAAACAGAGGCTGACTTCTGCAAAAATTGCTTCTTGGTCATCATCGCAAGAAGCTACCCGGAGTTTAAAAAATTGATCCCAAAAACACCCAGCAAATAAACAGGAGGAGTGTCAGCAACTTGAAGACCTTTTTTTTTATGTAATTAAAATTCTGATTGTCCCAGACTCTTATAGACTCGAACTCGATAAATTGACTAAAACCCCGGCTGACTTCTGCACTTGCTCATCATCACAAGAAGCTACCCAGAATTTAAAAAAATCGATCCCTAAAGCACCCAGCAAATAAACAAGAAGAGCATCGGCAACTTGAAGACTTTCCCTCTTCTTTCTTTTCATTATCTTATTCACACCACCACCCTATCCTCTCATTTATTATTTCTTCTGGTAAATATAAAAAAGATGTCTTGGCTACTAAATTGCATGTGCAATTTCAGTTCTCCAGGCAAAAGAGCATTGAAAATAACAATTATAATATTGGTGGTATTGTGTGGCAACTGAGATCTGATAAGTTTGCTGCTTCTGGGAAGTTGTGAGCTATAATGCCCTGTCAGCAGAATTACACAAACTAAGGCCAATGAAAATGACACTTCATATTCCATATTAATTTTCTGCAACATTTTTTTTTTGTTGTCATTATTGGATTAGCCAACTCTGTTGTCATTATTACATCTACATCACCAACCATTGAGGCAGAAATTTTCCAACATAAATACTTGCAACTTGTCATGATACATTTGACAGACTTTGCAGGAAACACCATGTCTTTCAACACTTCAAGCCAACACACCAAATCGACACAGTTGAACTCATCTTTGCGTATCAACCTGGTGACCTATCAATTTAAAATTTAACTTTAGCTAATTTTTTTAATTAAACCAACCGACTAAGAGTTCATCTAATTAAAATGTAGCTTCATATTTTTTATACATAAAAAATAAAACAGCGTCCTTTTATTTTATTTTAGAAAATACGAGTTGGGTAGCCCGCGCGTTGCGCCGGGCTTTTTGTATTTGTAGCAAACTGATTATTTATGTGGTAAGCAGAGAATTTTTTATTTGATAGATAGAGAATTGTAAATTTTAAATAATGCTATAATATTTTTTTATGTATTGAATTAGTTGATTATTGTTATAAGCTTAAATACTCAGATAATAATTCAATTGTGAAATTTAAAAATTATTAGCGATAAATTTTTTGAAAGATCAGCTAATTGTAATTTGAGTATTGCAAGACCATAATTGATTAATTATTTAGTATGTACTAATTGTTTTGATGGTTATTTAATTGGTTGATGTAAATCTGTAATCAATAAAATGAATGAAAGATGATTTTTTGTTGTCTTCAACTGAATGTGTTGATGGTTAAATATTTTTTAACAGTTACCAAGCATTTAACTGGTTGATAGCAATATTGAAATCGCTGAAATCTATTAAAAATAGATTATTTTTTGTTTGCATTGATCTGGTTGGTTGTTAACATTATTTTACTGGCTTGGAGAATAATTTAGTTACAGTTTGGATCTGAATTGTGTGTTGATTTAATTAACTCATAGATTGCAAAATTGCAATGTTTTGATTATTTGAAGAAAATCGCGATGCGGCGGTTTTTTTTATCTATGTTAAAAATTGATTGCTTTTATATGTATTGTATTTTATTATTTTGATATTTAGTTAGTATAATTATATTTAAGAATACTGATATGAATTTTTTTCCTTCAAAAAATCCAAACTCATTTTTCCTCTCTCTCAATATATTTTTAGGCGATAATATTCAATAAATATCAGACATATTAGAAATAAAAATATTGTGATTTGTTTTTAAAACATAAACTTAATTTTTTTGTGTGATATAATTATTTATTTGCCGTCTAAAAAGAACAGTCTAATGGAAACGAGAAGTGACTTGTATATTTTTTAATTTGACTTGTAGATATTGCAGGTAAATTTGCCAAAAAAAAAATTTAGATGTTTTGTTTTCCCAGTAATATTAGATCTAAAATATTAAAAATGAAAACATTGGAAATTCTTGTAAAGAAATCAACTTAAATAAAAGAGCACAAAATTAAATTTTGAAGTCAATATTTTTTTTATATAAGATTTATTAATCATATTATTATATTAAATATATTTAAGAAAACATGATATGAATTTCTGTCCTTAAAAAAATCCTAAGTCATTTTTCCTCTCCCTCAATATATTTTTAGGCGATAATATTGAATAAATATTGAAACATATAATTAGTTTTACATATTTTCATTTGACATAAATACACAAATATATAATTAATTTGACATAATTTCCATAATATATTTTATTTAAAGGATAATTTTAGGCTATTTTGTTCTCTCTCTATATATTCTTAGGCGATAATATTCAATAAATATTAGAACATATAATTTGTTTAACATATTTTAATTTGATATAAATACATAAATATATAATTAAAAATTCAAAATACTGCAAATTTATTTCAAGAAATAAACTTAAGTCATTTTTAAGAAAACATGATATGAATTTCTGTTCTTAAAAAAATCCTAAGTCATTTTTCCTCTCTCTCAATATATTTTTAGGCGATAATATTGAATAAATGTTCAAACATATAATTAGTTTTACATATTTTCATTTGACATAAATATACAAATATATAATTAATTTGACATAATTTCCATAATATATTTAATTTGAAGGATAATCTTAGACTATTTTGTTCTCTCTCTATATATTCTTAGGCGATAATATTCAATAAATATTAGAACATATAATTGGTTTAACATATTTTAATTTGATATAAATACATAAATATATAATTAAAAAGTCAAAACACTGAAAATTTATTTCAAGAAATAAACTTAAACAAAAGAGCACAAAATTGAATTTTGAAGCCAATATTTTATTTTATTTTATAAGATTTATTCATCTTATTATTATATTAAATGTATTTAAGAATACTGATATGTATTGTATTTTATTATTTTGATATCTAGTTAGTATAATTAAATTTAAGAATACTGATATGAATTTTTTTCCTTAAAAAAATCCAAAGTCATTTTTCCTCTCTCTCAATATATTTTTAGACGATAATATTCAATAAATATTAGACATATTATAAATAAAAATATTGTGATTTGTTTTTAAAACATAAACTTATTTTTTTTTGTGCTATAATTATTTATTTGCCGTCTAAAAAGAACAGTCTAATGGAAACGGGAAGTGACTTGTGTATTTTATAATTTGACATGTAGATAATCCAGGTAAATTTGTCAACATTTTTTTTTTTGAGATGTTTTTTTTTCCCAGTAATATTAAATCTAAAATATTAAAAATGAAAACATTGGAAATTCTTGTAAAGAAATCAACTTAAATAAAAGAGCACAAAATTAAATTTTTAAGCCAATATTTTTTTTATATAAGATTTATTAATCGTATTATTATATTAAATATATTTAAGAAAACATGATATGAATTTTTGTCCTTAAAAAAATCCTACGTCATTTTTTCTCTCTCTCAATATATTTTTAGGCGATAATATTGAATAAATATTCAAACATATAATTAGTTTTACATATTTTCATTTGACATAAATACACAAATATATAATTAATTTGGCATAATTTCCATAATATATTTAATTTAAAGGATAATCTTAGGCTATTTTGTTCTCTCTCTATATATTATTAGGCAATAATATTCAATAAATATTAGAATATATAATTGGTTTAACATATTTTAATTTGATATAAATACATAAATATATAATTAAAAAGTCAAAACACTGCAAATTTATTTCAAGAAATAAACTTAAACAAAAGAGCACAAAATTGAATTTTGAAGCCAATATTTTTATTTTATTTTATAAGATTTATTAATCTTATTATTATATTAAATGTATTTAAGAATACTGATATGAATTTCTGTCTTTAAAAAAATCCTAGGTCATTTTTCCTCTCTCTCTCTATATTTTTCTTGAGTTCCATTTTCTCCCTAGCAATATTAGATCTGACACATTAAAAATAAAAATATTTACATTTTTTCCAGAAATGAACTTAATTTTTTTACATGCTATAATGACTTATTTCTCGTTTAAAAAGAACATGAATTGAAACGGGAAGTGACCCGTATATTTTTTAATTGTAGATAACCTAAGTAAATTTGTAAAAATTTTTTGAGTTTAATTTCCCCCCCGGTAATATTATATTTAAAATATTAAAAATGAAAATATTGCAAATTTGTTTTTAAGAAATAAACCTAAACAAAAGAGCACCAAATTTAAATTCAAAGGCAATTTTTTTTTCTATAGGATTTATTAATTATATTTTTATATTAAATGTATTTAAGAATATTATATGAATTTTTTTTTTAAGGAAAAAATCCTAGGTCATTTTTTTCCTCTCTCTATATATTTATAGGCGACAATATTCAATAATTTTTTTTTATGTTATTTGAGTAATTCAATATATTATTATATAAAATGTATTTAAGAATACTAATATTAAGTTTTTTTTTATTCAAAAAATCCTAGGTCATGTTTTCGTCTCCCTATATATATTCCTATGCGATAATATTCAATAAATATTAGAACATATAATTAATGATATACTAAAAATTCCAAGAAACTTTAACAAAAGACAAAATAAAAAAATAAAATAAAAATAAAAATTAGCATTGCTATTATTATTATTATTATTATTATTATTATTATTATTATTATTATTATTATTATTATTATTATTATTATTGTTAGCATTTAAAAAATATTTGTGATAAAAAAAAAAAGATTATTATTATTATTATTATTAATTATATTATAATTAATTTAAAATGAAGGATTAATTTGACAACAATTAATAATTTTGTACCAAAAATATTCAAAGATTTAAAAGGAAAAAAATTTAAAAGAAGAGGGACTGAAATTAAAGTGCAATATATAATGAATTTGAAATGAGGGACACAATTGAAAACAATATAACCTGCTGCACTAAACAAATTAAGGGATCTAATAGAAAACCAAAAAATTCAAAGAAGAAGGACTGACATGCAAATTGCATATATATCAATTTGGTTTAAAGGATAAAATTGACAGAAATCGAAACTTCTATTACAGAAATCAAACAAAAGCCAAGGGACTGAAATGCATCCACAATAAATCAGGGGACTGAAGTTGAATCCGGCGCTGAGGAGAGAGAAAAGTGCACATAAACGTTAAACCGACTATATGAGCCTCTACGTCGATCATCACACCACACGCGCCGCTCCAAGAGATTCATGGAAGGGTTGCGAAACGTTCTAGCCGGCGGAGGAAATTTTTTTACCGCCGTATGACGTCGCATGCGCCGCCTGAATCGATGGCGGGGAGAAAACGCTCCGACGCGCCTGTACGGACACCTGACGTTGCTGACGCAAGCGCACAGTGACGTGTACGTCAATTACTAAACCACCCCTGAGGCTAATTAATGAATTTTGTCTTATCGTGGGCTACACACGTAATAACACATTTTAAAAAATATTAAAAAAAAAAAGGTTCCGGCGGACTGGACCGGACCGGTCCATACGCGTGCAATTACAACCGTAGCCCTCAGCCGAAAACATGTTTTTGTCTTATTATCGGGGGCTGTTTCGCCATTACACTGTTCACATCAGGAAAAAACAAAAAAAAATAGGGTGGACGAACTCGCGCGACACTCGGATGAAAAAGCTCGCGACCACAGTGTTTTGTGAGTGTGTGCACAGTGATGAACAACGATTTTCGTATTCTTTTAGTTATTTGTTAATATATTGAAACTATATTATTTTAAATTGACTGGGACTAATTTATATTGAACAGATCAACTATGACCTAGGCTTTAGGCTAGGTCATGGACCGCGTTATGAGAATTGGTATAACAAGATAAATTATAAATTTAACAACTAGATCCATATTTTTTCACCATACCCATACACGAGTTCATTAGAAAACCGTTCTGTAGCAGCAGAAAGAAAGTGACTTGAAATTATTGATCACGAATCCAAGACAATAAGTGCCAGATGAAATGTTATAACTCCAATTTTTGCACACAAAAGAAAATAAACTACATGGAGTGTATCATTTTACTACAAAAACAAATATGAAGAAATTGCACTGAGCATAAAGTGGAATGTAACACCTGAGTGATTCAATTGCCGCAAAAGTAAGTTAAAATGGCTTGACATGGGCGTTCTAGTTCATGACTATTGGGGTGTCTGGGAGTGTGGTTGCGGTTGCTTTTGAAAGTGCTTTTCGTTTAAAAATACATCAAAATGATAATTTTTTTATTTTTAAAAAATCATTTTTGACATCAGCACATCAAAATGATCTAAAAACACCAATTTTTTTTTATTTAAAATGAATTTTTTTTTTTTCAAAATTTGGTCAAACGGCGGTTCAACCGCTTAGCCAAACAGGCACTATAGGTGTTTGAGTTGCCAGCTATCAAAGATTGATTCTTAAGAACTCTTTACAGCACTGAAACAAATTTAAGGCATTTCAAAACAGCTAAATCACAAGAAATTATCATGTTAACTCAGTCCATGTTGACTGGCCAGACACCATTATCTGAAAACATAAACTTAGCCAATCACCACAATGGATTCTACCACATCAATCAATTAAACTATATAAGAATTTTCGTTGATCCAAATTAATCCCTGGACATCCTCTAAGTCAAGCCTCTCAAAATATTTTTTCTCCGGCTCCGCATATATAACCCAGCAAGCATTCAGAACTGTGATGTTTGGCCCAGAATCCAGATTTATGCTAGATTTTCAAGGAGAACGAGTAGAAAAAAACATCAAACCAAACAAATCAAATGAATCTCCAACATTTTTCTGAGAAAACTCTCTGACCAAATGGCCAGCCATTGATTGGTATAAAACATTCGCATTTTATGTTCAAGCGGGTGAATAAAAACTACGCAACTCAGGAAATATCCATATGGATTCCACTACCACAAGAATATCTTCTGTGTAAGGATTTCCAAAAATTGTTGATCTGTGGAAATTTCTAGTGCTGAAATTAACTACAAAATCTCCACACGCGTGTCATTTTATTCATGCACTAATTGGATACAAAAACCAGTATCATAATCATATTCAGATACTGTTATCACCTCAGCGGATATTTCAAATTCACAAATGATCAAAGGACATAGAGAATGAAATCATCCTGCCTCTTATCACAACCAATTCATCACATGGTAGAGTAGAAGAATTTCATGAGATATCTCAAGACTTGACTATTAAATTAAAGGTAGGCAAACACGCATGTTTTGTGGTTGACCTCAGGAAACTTGAAAATTTCAATTTTGAAAAATACTGATTGCCATTCAACTATTCGCTCGTTGCAGCTGCAAGCACTGGCACTAGATGGGACTGATATAATTAGCAAATCTACCTGTAATCAAAGTATAAAAAAATAAATTGTCATAAAGTCCTATATGCATTCTTTAAGTGATCCAAAATGCAATTAGATATTGTAGCATGTAAAGAAAAACTAATGATAGTTTAACCTTGTACAGGTTGCAAAAGCAGCCATACTCAAATAGGAAAAACATTATTTTCAACTTGATCCAGCTCTACTTACATTTAGCTTTTCCTTCATTCAATTCTGTTAATAACGATTTATCTATACTACTTAAAAGGTAAATAAATGGAAAGTACATTTCAGCGGGCAACATTGGATATTCAATAAACACAGACAGCTCACACCCACAAACTAAAAGAATAATCCTTGCCAATGTCACCCAAACCCAATATCACGTTCCTCAAATTTTCACCAAATCAATTTAAGTAGCACTTTCACTAAATCAATTTAAGTAATCAAAGGATAGGCAAGAGGCAGACCTTCATCATCAAAATCAGGGTTACATCATGGAACTTTCCCAGTATCTAAAAATCCTTAGTGCTAACTAGAATAGAAAGATTTCAGCAAAATCTGTTTTACCGTTTTCATGATCTTAGGATTTCGCAACTGCAAATTTCCCAAAAGTAATCTCACAAGCCCCATGCCTCCTTCCTCTCCATTTATTCAAGACCAAATTCCCAGGACCGCTAGACGCAACTTGTGGGTGATACTTAGTTGTTCTTTAACCATTCTTCACAGCAGAACAATAATCTCATATTTTCACTTTCATTTTCATGTCATAGAATGCTACAACCCCCCCTACAAGTTATCAAGATTGCAGAGGAACATGCTCAAGGAAAACAAATCTTCCAATTCTGAGCAGTTGGACCCAAAGAAGTACTCAAAATTGCTTGTCAGTGCCGGATTCATGACAAATAGGATTCCCAATTCCTTTATTCTTCAACCCAAGCCTTCCCTTTACATTTTTAAATCACGAACAATATTCGATATCAAATTTGGATCATTAAAATGACCCAAACCATAAATCATTCATTTCATTTCAAAGATATAAAAGAGAGAAGGGGTTGAAAAGAGAGACCTTCAGAGGAGGTGTTGAGTTCGCTTGGCAGTTTGGAGACAAGGCAAGCAGAAGCAATGGCGCTGTGGACAGGAAGAAGCGAGCTCAATTCTCGACGCACCAATCTCGAAGACGAAATGCGGGAGTGACAACGGAGGGTCAAATTGGGAAGACGGATTGAAGAAAATGGAGTAACGGAAACCCTAGCTGCTGGTGATGCCGATTTTGTTGTTGCTCTTAGTGTTGCTCGTATTATGTTGGAGGTAGACCTCCCTGCACTAACCCAATTTGCCATTTTGAATCTCGTTTTGTTTCTCTCCTTCTTCAACCCTAAAACCTCTTCAAAACCTCCACACCTCTCTCTGTTGATGATGGCGTTGGATTCTGGCCCAGTATATACTGGGCCCTTTCAATTTCAAAAGGCCCGTAATAACCACAGGTCCAACCCTTTTCGTTTTAATCGGCTTGTATAGTTGCTGTTAGCTGTGTTTTTTTTCCTTCCAATTATATTAAAATAATTTTTGTTATAGTTTTATATTAGTATTATTAAAAAAATATTAGTTTGATATTTTTTCAAAGAAAATATATTTTTAAAATGCAATTAAATATAATGGGGCCGGAGTTGAAACTAAAGCATCAACAAAACCTAGGTACATACTGATTATGAGGGAGAGAACTAGTTTAACGAGTAAAACTCAGCTGTTTCAGATATAAAATCTTTGTTGTTCTAGGTTCTTACAAAGGATACACATCTTGATTCGAACTCGAAACCTACTATATAGATTACAAGTTTTTTGTTATTACGTTACTACTCTAACTCTAGGAGACAATTATTGCACCCCGCGTGAGAATGAGAAGGAAGAGCAGTTTGCTGAGCATACAGAATAATTTCTAGCCTTTGAAAACAGAAGTTGACATAGCATTATAGCTGCCCGGTGTGTTTCAAAATACAGACCGCAGTCTTTAGCCTTCACCACAAGGGCTTGAAAATGTCTGACTACTGAAGCCTTTTCTAAATGATCTATTTATTATTAAATAGAAATGAGGCATCCATGAGGAATATTCATCAATTAATTATTAAATAATTATCAGAACAAGCATAAGGTGATAGCAACCAAGTGTTCATCAGTTTATTAATGATAAATTATCACAAACAGCTAGATAAGAAACTAGATTATTTGAACATTCTTCATCTTTATTTGAACAAACTAGATTGTCAGCCCTCGAATAACCATTGGCAGAAACTTCAATGAAAGCTGTAAGAATCAGACAAACATAGAATATAATAATGATGTAGCAAGTTCAAGGAAAATTAAATTGCTGAATGAATTAGTAAACTTGTTGTTTATTAAAATGCAATACCATGACACACCTCGTCCTGTTCTTTTTCTGGCAAAGTTGATGGAGTTCCATTTGAACCTACCCCTCCAGACCGCGAGATTGTTTTCAGGGAAAAGAATTTATATGATGAAAGGAATTGAAGAATCAATAAAATGTGAAACTAAATATGAGAGCATTAAATTCTCAGAATCCATTCCTAATCAGATGTTTCCTCACTGCTGTCATCACTTTCAACATAGATCTCAGGGATATGAGAGATCTTGGGCCAATCTTCTCCTGTTTCCCTCTGACACCTTTTCCTTAACCTTGGACAACGTACAATCTGGAGATTTTGAAGTTTCTTTAAATTGCTGATGCACTCTGGTAATTCTATAATGTTTGGACAATCTACGATCATAAATCTTTCTAAGGAGTTCGTGCATCCATGAAGAAGCTGTTTTGGCAATGCTTGTGTTGCTGGTAACCCTCCAAACGCTACAATCTGAAGGGAAAGTCTCTGGGTTTCTCTCTCTTTCTCCTCATCCAATGTCATCATATCAAGCTTTTCACAATCGCCGATAAATAATTCCTTCAGTGCAGTTAAGCATTTCATGCTTCCTGGCAAAGAAATCAAGCTTTTACATCCACAAATATACAATTTTTGAAGACTTTTAAGGCCTTGCATGTCTTCGCACAAATTTTCGAGATTTTCACAATATGAAATGACTAAAGTTTGAAGACATTCCAGGCACCCAATCCCACCTTCTGGCAATCGCTTTTGCTCAGTAACTAGAAATAAAAATCCAAGGCTGATCATGTACCTCACATCTTTGGGAAGCTCTTCTAATCCTACACCGACAACCATAGCTTGCAAGCTTTGTAATTTGAAGATAGATTTTGGGAGTCTTTTCATTTTTGCATTCCCAGCGAAATTGAGATATCTCAAGTGTTTCAAGGCACCAACCCTCTCTGGAAAGGCCTCAAATTCTGAATCATCCATCAATTCCAAAGACCGCAAATGCTTAAATTCTGACAAACATTTCTCAAAGCCTGCTTTGCATCCAAGTCCCTCTAGACTAGTTGCAAAGACAATTGACCTCACATGATGTAATTTATGTGGGTACTTAGGAAGAGTTTGATCAAAAAGTGAATTGGAGTCAAGAACTGACAAGTGACGGCTGGTTTTGGAAATTTGGTGGTTTTGAGAGCTTATGATTGAACACTCATTTCGAGCTAATGATGATGCAAGATCATGCATTAAATCATGCATTTTAAAGGAAGCAGAAAAGGTCAAACCCACATAATCTTGGAAGAAACATTTTAAGATCAGCTCATGCACATAACGCAAGCCAACATCTTCCAAGTTTTCATTAGGATTCGATGATTTAACGAGTCCATGTGCCATCCAGAATTGCACCAATATGAGGTCAATGAATTGGTAATCTTTTGGGAAAATCGAACAATAAAGAAAGCATCTTTTCAGGTGATTTGGCAGCAGTTGATAACTTATTTTCAAAGCTGGTAAAATCCCATCTTCCTTTTCCTCCCACTTATCACTATCTCTCACAGTTTTCCACTCTTGATCATCAATTTTACCACACAGCTGAGTCCCCAAGTTAATCAAGGCCAAAGGAATTTGCTTGCATTTTTCTACTATATCGTTCCCAATTTGTACCAAATGTGGATACAACTCCCCTTGTCTTTCTTTAAATGCACAACTGTAAAACAACGACAAACAATGTTCTTGACCAAGAAGACTTAAGTTGTGTGCAGCAACAGTTCCCACAATCACAGCAACATGTTCACTACGAGTAGTTACTAGAATTTTACTTCCAAACGCTCCTTTTGACAACAAAGGCTTCAACAACAACCATTGCTGAGCATCTTCATTCCAAAGATCATCTAAGACAAGCAAGTATTTCCTACCATTCAAAATTGTTTCAAGTTTTCGATTTAGTTCCCCCTCGTCCAAATCTACACATGTTTCCCCAGTTGCAGATTTAATAATTTTCCGTGTCACTTTTTTGAAGGCAAAACCATCTGAAACACACGCCACCATTTTCAGTTCAAAATGATTATTTACAATTTCATCATCGTACACCGATTTGGCAAGAGCAGTCTTTCCCAAGCCGCCCATTCCAACCATCGGAAGGACAAAGGGATGTGCATCACCATCTCTAAAAGGTTCTACTAAGAGATTGATGATGCGTTCTTTTTCTTCATCTCTTCCGATAAGACCGGAAAAGCTCTCGAAAGATCGGTACAATATATCTTTTTCCTCATGCAAGACATGACTACCATAATTAGTCTGCTCGTTGAGGTTGAAATTAGACTTAAGAGATGAAATCTCAGCTAGTCTTTCCATGATGTTCTTTATCTTATGACCCATTCTTAAACGGAATGCAATCATACTAGAACTTGAAAAGAAGCGCCGTACCTTTCTGCTGGTGCTCCCGGTAGTTTTGACCACCTTCCTTCGCAAAGTTTCGCACTCAATTTCATCCAGCGCGTCCTCCGCATCATACAGGACTTCTATGAGGTTATGGAGCCAGAGCAGAATCTTGTCATTCTTTGACTGTATCTTTTCGGCATCGGATAGCACTGTGTTGATGGCTGACAATCTCTCTTCAAGACGGGAAAGGTCAGCCTCAAGTCCCCATGCTGAACGAACAGCAGAAGAGCCTACCTTCCTTAAAAGGGATTTTGTGGTATCGGTTGCAAAAGCTTCTGCCATGTTCTTTTTGAGTTGAGAGGAGAAGTGGTTGATATGAAAAATGAATGAGATGAGAGTGAAGTTATGTTTTCAGAAGGGCAACGCAAACGCCTTTAATTTTTGTTTCTGAAATTCCCCTATTGTTTCCCTAGGTAGTAATTAATTTATCTCTTTCTTTGGAAACAAACTTCCTACGAATCTATTCTTTGACTTGGAACTTCCAAAGCAGCAAGCACAATAGCATAAAGAACTTTTCTAGAAAAGCAGGTGATTTCTCTCTCAGAATCTAAGATGCATTTGATCAAAAGATGATCATGGCCTATCGTTACCATCTGAAGAGTTGCCAATTACGATAGTGATAAAATACGATGTAACATATCCAGTATTGTTGCTCAAATTGTCTGATAATGGCATATTATATCTGGTATCAATAGAAATTATGGTAGTACTTGCTTGGAAAACACCTTATTAAACTTGCACAGTACAAAACATGGTTAAGGTAAAGGTCAAACCAAAGACTGGGATAAATTTTTGAGCCCTTGCTTGAGCTCTCTCCTTCTCCTCAGGTCCTTCTAGGTCACCAATTTTATCATGATACTCCTATTATTCCCAAAAGGATCGCACAGTACGTTGTCCGTATGTTGTGGCATTTGCTTGCCACACAAAATCCCATAAACTACTACAATGTGACAGAAAATTATAGTTTGTAATTTAAAGCTATCATTCACACACGCTTCATTCTATTACATCCCAAGCAATAAAATGAGTTTGCATAATGTTGCGATAATGGAAGCATGTAGCTGTTGAAAATCAGAAACAGATACGTTTTGAAACTCAACTAAATGGTTTTTCAATCCCTCTTAGTTAGATCTCTAACTAGCTTGAAAAACACAGCTATTAACGTAGAAGATATCTGTATATCCATTTGCTTCACTGGTTTCTGACCAGATAAGCTTTTACCAAGTGAATCTCGGTCTTACAATAGTAAGAGAACACTTACTATAGAACTCCTCTTTTGTGAAAATCTATGACAGATCAATGGATGGAATCATGACACATCATAAGATTGTAATGTTGTATCTATTCAATCAACTATTGAAAAATGCCAGAATCTGATTCTCATTTCTTATTTCTAAGCTCTTTTTTAAAATTTACTGTTGCTGCTATCAAAACACCAGGAAGAGCAGATGGGAATCATTTCTATCCATTCCAATTCCTGTTATAGCTTACCAGATTTTGCCTTCACCTCATGCTTCAATAGCCACCTTTTAAACCCACCAATTACAACAGCATTCAATTACATTATTATTCAGAGCCTTAAGATTTTATTAATAAATGAAACAAAATTGCAAAAACAGAAGTAAAACTAACTTGAAATGAATAAAGATCAATTTCTCTCAAATCAGAATCCGTGATCATGTCCTCCTTTCGCAATCCTCATGATCTCCGATGTTCTTTCGACCTAATCAAAGGGATGACAGTGAACACAAACACAAAACTCATCACATTCACAACGATCAACCAAAAAACAAAACGACAATCAAAGTTCCATAAGAAGGCAGTAAAGGAGGAGACAGTGGAACCTTACCTAGAGAAGCAGACATCGAGGAATCTTCGACAAGCATTTGGCGAGAGGTCTTGGCTGGAGCCCCGCCTTTCTTAGTCAAAACAGAGAAATCAGAGCTTATATCCATCCTGCATTGCACTTGCTTCGCCCGTGATGCACGAGAACTAGTCTCTTTGATGCTTTGATCGGAGCTCACAAGTCCATTTCTTTTTGCTGTTTTTTTCCTCTAGCTCCTCTTGGATACTTGAGGTTGAAGATGAACCGATTGTGAAAAGGAGAAGGTGGCTTCGGTGGTGGAGGAAGCGGTTGTGGTGGCGGCAGAGAGGAACAGACGGTGGAGGTGAAATTGAAATCTTTTGCAAGTGTTTCTTGTGTGGGTTTCTTTGTGATTAGTGAATGTTTTGGCTCTAATTTGTGCTCGTTTTTGTTGGTTGAGTAGGCAGTTATTACCGTTGTTTCTGTATCCCAACTGAACGAATGGATCGTGTAACAGAAAAACCCAAGACTTTTTTTCTATTTTTTTATTTGAGAGAAAAAAAAACTAAAAGACAAGAATTTTTAACATTGTTTTAACAAATTCCCTTTACTTAGAAAATTTTAGCCTGGGGCCTGCTCAACTTTGCATTTGATGTTAATCTCAATAGCCATTTCTGGTGACTAAAAAATTATTATTCCAATTAAATATTTCCTCACCATTAGTAGTAAAAAAAAAAGTAGAGACCGAAAATGAAGTGGATGGAAATTGCATCGAAGGATTTAGATTTATATATATAAGAGTAAAGTTAAGAGATTGCAAAACAGATTCTATCCTTGGTTGAAAATTTTCCCTCATTCTGTATAGAGGTATTGCATTTGCCAGGGCGCAAGAAAAAGTTGCAGAAATGAACAGTAATCGGGGGGAAAAAGATAGAAAAACATGCAAAGACTCGATATACCTGGAGTACAATTTTCAGTAATACTTGACTGTCATAGAAAAGAAATAAAAATTGAGCACAATTCCTACCCCTCCATAAGCGACCTTAACAGCAAATGAATGCATCAGCAGAAATGCTGAAGCACGACCCCATTATCTTTTAACCAGGCTTTCTCGAGAAGTAAAAGGGCAAAGAAAAAAAAGGAGAGAGAAATACAGAGAATAGTGCAAAAATACAACCAAATAACTGGCTGACAAAATCACTCTTCCATTGCCTGATTTTGCTCGCTTTTTGGTTGGGAAACCATGACTTTGATCTTGGGTAACGTGAGAGACTGGTCTTGTCGAAGCACTTGAGGAGCCTTGACCAAGTGAATCGACTGCTCCAGTTCTTTTTGTGCCTCCCTCCGCTCCTTGCCTTTCCTGACTTTCAACCTGCCAAAAAATTCAATTAATATCCATAGATTAAAAAGAAAAGTGTATCAAATAATGCTCTCAAAAAGATGATGATAAGATGGATGTAGAACCTCTTCTCTATGTGGGTTGCTGCCCGGTCAGATCTGACCTTGTCAATCTTCTTAATGGCCTTCAGAGTATTCTCAGCAAGATTCCGGTCATATCTCTCAGGCCTGTTTCGCTTTCTCTCAAACTCGAAGGTCGAATCCTTTTCAGAAGAAGGGAATGAGCAAAAGGACAAGCATGGTGAGGAATCTGAAGGATTTAATTTTTGAATCCAAAGATGAAAGCAGCTAAAGACACGAGTGAAAGTGAAAGGTGTCCCCTCACCTGGGTCATGTCCTTTCCATGCAATCTTCTATAGGCCTTGGTCCATTTTACTTTGCGAGGGTTCCTCTTCATTTTGAAGTTCTTGTGGCACTTGGATCTGCAAAATCGAAAAATCTGCAAAAAAAGGCTTGACAATTGAAAACTTGATGCACAACTTTGTTAAATGACAATATGATAGATTAGATCAGTGATAAAAATCAGAAACTAGTAACTGTATGAACTGTCAGGCTAAAACTTCACTCAACAAACAATCCAACGCGTTACTGACTAGTACCCTCGATAACAAAACATAAAAAGACCTCCAAAGTGATAGCCAAACTTTAACCAAAGAGGAGAAATCTAATACATTGCAGCAAGTTCAATCAATTAGTATTAATCTTCAAAACCTTTGCTTAATCACAGATAACAGATACAGCAATGCCAACTCTTCCGGATGCAACTAATAAAAAGAGACTCGCTTAGACTACAATGAGCTCACCAAATCAACAGTCAAAGAGAAACATTGTGACTTCAGTGACTTAGAAGTATCAATCTCATTCCTTAAGCATTGCCAACGACAATTTACAACAATAAACCCTTCACTCTCAAGTTGATTCAACAAAAATCATTTGCATCCTACTTTAACAGCCGCAAAACAAAGGACACAAACCAATATTTACCTTGGCATCATTGCGGACAAACTGGATACCGTGTCCTGGGTATACCGTGGAGGAGCAGAACCAGCACTTCTCCAACCTCATCGCGTCTCTTCTTTTTTTTTAATATCAATTTCTGAAGCAACAAATAAAACATATGAAGAATAAAATAATTCGCAATAATCCGTTAACCACGAGAAATTGTTCATAAACTCAAATTCTTTGCAATTTACTTGCAGCAGGAAAATTTGGTAAAATTAATTAAAAAAAAAGATATCGACAAGAGTTACGGTATTCGAGCAGAGATTAGTGACTTACAGATTTTAAGACCTCGGTTTGTTGTTTCCTGCGGGATTAGTGAGCGAGAGGCCTTGATTCGTTGTTCAGGTTGAGGAAGAGGAGAGGGCAGGAACACCCTGCAGATTAGGGTTTAAGACGGATTTCTTTCCCCTTTTATAATTGTCCCGGTTAGTTTACGAATTTACGAATCGACCCCATTAAAAAAAAAAATTTGTTAACCGCCGTATATATAACATTTTGTTTGTGCTATGTCCGGCCCCGACTTGTGTTTTTTTATAGTATTTGTTTTTAAAAGTATTTTAGAGAATTTTTTTTTTTTAATATTAATTAAAATTACATCATGACATGTAATTTTTTACTTGTGTTAACTGATTGGATTTGATAAAAATTAGAATAGATTAATTTAATTTCACTAATTTAATATCTTGTCAATTCGATTATAATTGTTTTACGAACTATGTTTTGAAACTCAGGTTAATTTATCAGTTTAGACCAGAGCAAGTTTAATATATGTGATTTTTATTTTTCTTTAAATATCTTAATGTTTTGATAACATGTTAAAATGACATGAATTGTTGTTTTTAATTTTATATTTGACCTTATTGTTTTTTCAACACCGAATTGTATTTAGGTATTTGTTTTGATTTATGCATTTCAAACTTATTCAATTTGGTATTTTTGCTGAACTTGTCACTCATCGCAGTAGTTTTTATCTTTGTTGAAAACCATAATATCTCTAGACTTGAAATGTTAATAAAATAAAATAAATTATTCAATTACTTTTGGTTGTGATTTTCTTGATTATGGTTAAGCATGGTGGATTAAAAAAGAAAAGCAATCATTTGCATCCATATTTCACCACCGTGTGAATTATATTTTTCACAAAAACAACCGTGTTTATTCTTCTTTTTTTTTGGTAGACAATTCATTTGTTTTATTCTTTCTTCATTTTTTTTTAATCTCGATAGTTCTGGGCCTCTTGCTAGCGTTTTATTATTCCATGCCAGGTATCTGGGCTTTCAATGGCTGAAAGGCCGATGTGTTTTTTCTTCCCTTTATCCAGCCCATTGATTCTTTGTCCGGGCTTACACGTGACAGAGTACAAAATGGTAAAACATTTATACCATGAATATGGGGATTTTTTCTTCCCTTTATCCAGTCCATTGAATCTTCGGTGTTGTTTTGTTCTCGTAGCTTATGAGATTCGGTCAAGAGTTCAATTACAAGCTACTGGATTATTGAGTTAAATCCACGAGGTATTGGATTAATATATTTTTATTATTCTTAAAATAATATCATTTTAATTTTTTTATAAATATATTCAGTTTTGACCCCAGTGCTAACCAACCTGCTAAACCACCTGTGTCTAGCCATATCAATTTAAAAAACAGTTCAAAATAAAACTCAGATCCAAACCATGCTTTGCATCATTGAATTGCCCCGGCACACTGAATTTCATAGATATGTTTTTTTTCTACTTCTAGGCGTGCGTGTATTGATTCGAAACAATTGCCATTGCGAAGAAGAAGAAGAAGAAGAAACTGCTTGATTGCGTCAAATTGCTTGATTGCGTCTCTACCTCCACTCATGAACGATTCAAGACAAACAAGAAATATAAAGAAGAGAATCAAAGAGATGATGAAAAACCGAGTATGTGAGGCAGTAATCTGACGTGGCACCCATGCTATAAACACAGGCGAGTGCTATCGCAAGTGGGCGAAGGGCACAACAAGGCAGCAGCTAATAATGAGCTTCGCACATTTAGATATGGTGGGGTCATTTAATCTCGAGACCAGTTGACAGACAGGTCATTGTCAAACTTGAACGGCTAGACGGTACTTTGGTAACATACACCCACAACAGTACTGGTGCGTGACTGGCTCTCTGACCAGGCATGGCCCGTGGCTCCTGGCTGAACACAGAAGAGCCGTTGCTTTCTGCTGCTTCCACTGTCAAATTCCAGCTGGCAGCAGCCCTTCTGTTTCTAATCGGAGTTGATCGATTGCTTGTGGAATGAGGCTATCGACAATTATTATTATCTGCTGCACATGGCTCTTTGAATCGTGGACCATCTTTCCATTTTGCCAGCTTGTTCTTTAACTTGCCCCGATAATCATTGTAATTGGCTCCGCTGGTTTGATGGGAGAAATAAAGCTATGGTGGCGAGAGATCATTTTGTTATCAAGGGCTATCATATTCTCGACCTGTTTTTTTATTTTTTATTTTTTATTTTTTTTTGTCTTGGTGTATTTATGCTTAACGTATCATCTGGCTCCATGTTTGGCTCGATGAGGATTTGCGGGTGGATAGTTATTAGGTTGATAAACACGTTTAAATTATAAATTGCGTGGCATATCTCAAGTCCCACGACCTGGCATATATACTATATTATTATTTTTGATGAAAATTATTTTATCACATAAACTTTTGAGCACGGTAGTAACGCACGAAACGAGAAAATCCTCCCACAAAAATACATAAAAAAAACTAATATTACCTTTACTTTTTTCGGTTCTCAGCAGATGAAATCAAATCTTCTTCTGGGGCACTCGCAATAATTTAAAAAATATTTTTTTTACTCTACTTTTTCATACACTAGGCAACTCCACTGGCGATTCTCCGAGGAAAAGAGCCTTTTTCTTTCTGGAAGCAGCAGGCCAGGGAGAAGAACTTTGATTGCCCGCCCCGTTTTTAACTGTCTTTATCAAGGAACATTCAATGTCATCCTCATGGCCAGTATTTAATACCAAGATTTCAAATCTTATTGGCTTAATTTGAGATTTCAACCCTTTACTTTTCTCACCAGAAAACTATGCTGGACTTCACCACTCATAATAAGACCCACAAGATGTGGCACGCATCCTTCATTGCCGGGATTTTCTACCTCTTCTTTCTCCCTCACCAATCGGGTGAAAAAGTTAGTGCAGGAAAACCATGTACATTAAAAACTAGATCAAGTAGAAGAGATAAATTAAAAAAACATTTTTTAAGATCCCAATCATTATTCATATAGTTTTATATATATATTTTTGCTCCTTCCATCTTCAAACATTAATTAGAATCTTGCCAAGTGCTATATATATTATTTATTTTTATTTGTGTATGGTTAGAGAATATTATTAGAGTATGGATTGATTCAATTCAAATCTAGCGTTGATCGATATCTCTTGTAGGGAATTAACGCAGCATGCATCGCTTAATTTTGACTCATGAAACACTACATCATGACTGGTAAATTAAAACTTAAAAGAGCATGCAAGTTTGATACCATATTAGGGTTCATCCCTACTTCTATGTGTTGGCGATAAAATTAACACGCATTTATTAATATTTAACGTGAAGGCTACTAAACACTCGATGCAGGGTAAATTGATATACGAATTTACCCTGCTAAAGTAAATCAACGCATGGTATTTACTAGCTTGATGTAAAATCTTCTACCTAATTCGAAACTTGAAGTATTAACATAGAAGTGTTTGATATTGTATTTTAAAAGTTTTTTAAAATTTTTTTTATTGTTGATTAATTTTTTTTGGTGTTTTTATATTATTTTCATGTGTTGATGTTAAAAATATTTATTTTTTTTAAAAAAAATTGATGTATTTTTGAAAAAAATATTTAAAAAATAATCATAACTACTCTTCTAAACACATCTTAGTGATTTGAAACTAGCCTGTTGGATTTTATATTGAAGTTATATAAATTATAAAATAATATCATTTTATAAGTTAGTTGATATGCTCAAACGCAACACAGATATCGTTTCATATTTCTTTTTGTTTAAAAATAAAATTTTAAATTATTTTGATATATTAAAAATAAAAAATATTTTGTAAAACTTAGTAGATGAATGGCATTTACAACCACTCCTATCGCAACCCTGAGGCCAAAGCAACTTACTCCAAGCGACAAGTGTTGTAGCTATGACTTTGACTACGTGAGCAATGTTACTTCAGTTCCTACTGTCACTGCCACTTTACCAGGAAGTCTAAATTAATCAGCAAAGTTGTTGGGAAATGACTTTGATTAGAGCTTGAAATTGCCTGAATCACACGCAATGATTTAAATTATAATAAAATAATGCAACGGCTAATTAAAAGCCCTCCTCGAGTCCTGACATTTTCATTACATCATTTCCTGTAATTTCGCATGTAAAAAACAAACAAATAAATAAAACAAAAACAACAAATAGCTGACGCGGTTTTATCTCCTTCAACAACCACTTGCTTTTCTAGCTGTCTTCCTTTCTCTCTCTATAGAAGCTTGTGTTTCTCTCTCTAAAAAGCTATTCATTCTCGAGCTCTAAAACCCTACTAAACACTCAAAACCCTAACAGCCCATTCCAGATCTACAATACACTTCATCCTCGTGCCATGCGATTTCGAGAGAGATCAAGAAGTTGAACTGTTAAGCATAGAAATGTCTAACTCCCACCCGAAAGCCCGACCCATACCAGGGAATCTGCCGCCGGCTCCGGAATCTGCCGCAATGCCGCCTTCTTCGTGGGCTAAGAAAACTGGTTTCAAGCCCAAATTTTCTGGCGAGACCAATGCGAGCGATTCTGGACAGATTTCACTTCCTCCGAGGCAAAAAGAGCAACGGGATGCCCAACCGGATCTGGAAGCGGGTCGGGTAAAGGCAACTCCACTGCCAGTGCCGCCGCCAGCTGCAGTGAACGGGGTTGACACGGTGGTGGCTGTCCCAGCAGAGAATAAGGATCAGACGGTGGTGAAGAGGAGGAGGGACTCTGATGGTGGTACTTGGGGAGCAAAGAAGGATGGTTCCGGCCACGGGGCAAATGGGGCGGGTACAAATGGGCCGCGGGCGGGACCCAGAAGAGCAGTGACGAGGAACGAGGAAGTGATTGACGTGGAGGATGATGGCTTTGCTGGAGGGAGACACACACATATGAAGTATGAGTTAAGAGACACTCCCGGTCTCGGTGAGTGTTTGTTTTCCCGATTGATTGGTTTACTTGCTGACTTTAGTTGCTTATTAATTGGAAACAATGATGTTTGAGGGAAGTGGAAGCACTGTGATTTTGTTGTTTTTGATTGGTAATTTGAACTTGGTTTTATTTTGTTTCATAGTTTGCATGATTCCTTTTGGATTTATTGCTAGTTTGGATTGAGTTTTCGTAGGTTATTAGATTTTGTGAGTAAAACAAAGTGTTTCAAATCATTTTCAGCAATGTTTTTAAATTGGGTCATGCTGATTTTGAGCGTGGAGGTTCGACTTAGCTAGGAATCTTTCAAATAAACAAAATATTGTACTCGTACCAGTTTGCTGATAGTTTGAAATTACTGGGTGATTCTTTGAACGGATATATGATGTACGGGACTTCTTTATTTATTGGTGACGGTTAGATTGTTGGGCAAAAAAAACTGTTACCTTTTCTGTTGATTTTAGTGGTCATTTAAGAGTAGTCTTCAGGTTCTTTTTGTTTATTGGATATGATGGCAGAACTCTTTTTGTCGGAAATTTGGAAGAGTTCTGTGTTTTGGTTTGATATTTGAAGTTCTTGTTGTTTATTGATTCAAAGTTTATAGATTGTAATGGTTAACATGTGTTTTTTAATCGGTTTTTGTGGTTAGTTTTATTGCTTATGGTTTTGTGTAATGTTTCAGTTCCCATTGGTCTATATGGGTTCCAGCATTACCTTTCAATGTTAGGTTCATTGATTCTCATTCCACTTGTCATAGTTCCTGCAATGGGTGGCACTTATGTGAGTAGTAGTGAATTATTTCCTTACTTATTATGATTCTTGTCGTCTGGTATAAAATATATTGTGATTAGCTTGACTGATTTGATTTAGTTGGTGTAGGAGGATACTTCAAAGGTGGTGTCAACAGTGCTCTTTGTTTCAGGAGTCACCACTCTCTTGCATACATCATTTGGGTCAAGGTTGCCTTTGATACAAGGCCCGTCATTTGTTTACCTTGCTCCAGCACTGGCAATAATCAATTCCCCGGAGTTTCAAGGACTAAATGGAAATGTGTGTTCCTCTGTTCACTGTATGTTTACTTGAGATATAAATGTTAGTGGTTGTCTCTTTTTTGTCTGTCACCAGGCAATATGGGATAAAAAGTGAGCTTGTTGTGTTTTTATATCCAAACCCTAGCCTCTTCTACATTAGGCTGATGTTTGATATGAATTTCATCTTTTAATTAATTTGAATAATTAGGACACTTTGATGTGAAAAGCAGCCCGTGGTCCTTTTACCATTTTCATGTATCATGTTTACTTTAGTTTTATCTTTCATCATTCTCAGAAATGGTTTTAGTTATGTAGAGTATTCATCAGCTTGCTATTCCAAAAAAAAGAGAGCAGTAGAATGCAGATGACTGGTGCTTCATCAAATCAGTTTTCCAACTAGCCTCCAACACTCTATGTTAACTGCATTAAGCAGTAATCTGATAATACGAATACTTGGTGGAATCCTACACTAGAATCTAAATATCATATAGGAACCGTTGCATGGCAGAGTTATATATAAATTGCATGGCATATCTCAAGTCCCACTAGATTACCTGTGTACTGTTGTTGTAATTCTGGCTACTGAGAAATTCATGTTCCTTACAAGATTTGTAAAAAGTCTTCCTTTGCAGAATTTCAAGCATATTATGAAGGAACTACAGGGAGCTATCATTATAGCTTCAGCTTTTCAAACAATACTAGGATATAGTGGACTGATGTCTGTTCTTTTGAGGTACAATTTCAGCATCTTTGTTGTTTTGCACCTTTTAACTTAGTCACTTCACCTTCACATCTTTGTATTCTGTCTAGAAAGCTACTCTAGGTTGATTTGATTGAATTTTATTGTTTCAATAATTGTATCATAATAATTACTTGAATATGAAGTGGAGTCAATTTGTTGTTGGCTATTGATGTAAGACAGATAAACCACCTGGAAACTTTGGCTGTCATTTAGAGTTTCATTAAGTATACTCTTTTTTGCATCCTATAACCCTGAGGGGTAAAATAGAAATTCATTCTTTATCTATGCATCAATTTTTTTTCTGACAGGACAAATTCTTGCAATGCTACCCTATTTTTTTTACAATTTCAATATTGCCCATCCATTTACTTTTCTTAATACCTGTAATGGAGACCAAAATATGGGTCTTCAAGTCATGTGAATCTTCTTCTTTCCAACAAGCTAATAGTATATGCATTAATTTGCAATGAACTGCGATATAGCTTACCCAAGCTTTTAAATTGAAAACTTCCATATAAGTCTCTAACCAGCACATCCTTTGCCACTTTTTCATTATCACTCCGTTGCTCCAATCCCACTACAAATAACTTGAAGTGCAAGCTTTTGGACCTTGTGAGGATAAGGCCCAGTCCATCATGTAATGTCAGGTCAATGACTACTTGGGGTGTTACCACCTTATTAGCTGCCACAACTAGATTATTTATTTTAGTTTTTTCAAATCATATTTTGATTTTTGTTTTGTTCAGGTTTGAGGTTTTTTTTTCTTATAGGAAAACATGATATGTGATGGTATGTATTTTCCAAGAATGAGATGGTTCATTTTGCAAGTTAAGAATGTAAGAAGATTCACAGTCAATCAACCACTGTTCATCTCTGTTTGATTTTCAGGTTGATCAATCCAGTGGTTGTTGCCCCAACTATTGCTGCTGTTGGACTTTCTTTTTATAGTTATGGTTTTCCACGAGTCGGTACCTGTCTTGAGATTGGTGCAGTGCAGATATTGCTGGTGATTATGTTTTCTCTTGTAAGTTTGGTGAAGCTAAATTTTGCCTTGAATTATTATTCAGTTTGAATTTCCTTTAATTTAATTAAAAGAACCTGAATATGATATCTGTTTTCAGTTGTGTGCCAAAACAACTAAAATAATATTTTGTATACTTTCTGCAGTACCTGCGTAAGATATCAGTTTTTGGTCATCGTGTATTTCTAATTTACGCGGTAAGTTTTCTGCTGTGTTAGCTTTCCATTAATATGTTTAGTTGTGGCTGCCTTGCCCTCCCTCACTTTTCCCATGATTCTGTTATTGTTGATTTTCCGTTGTATATCATGTAAGGTTTGTTAGAGCTTATCCAAATTACTAAGTTTCTGGCGCGAGACCCTGTGCAACTCATCAGCCACTATGATGAGGTCCTCCTCCACAACAAGCAATAGACTTCTCAGTCTAGACCACTCACTTCTTGGCCCAATGCAACAGCACTGACAAAATAGAAGAAACAAAATGGGTGTTGGATAAGTTCAAACCAATGCCAAGCTCTAATATTGTTGATACAGTATTTCAGTGCTCAAACCACACTGACCTTCTTGTCCCAGTATGGGCATTGGTGGTGGGGTTGAGTTTTACAGGAGGTGGAAGTATTAAGTTGAACATTTACACCCTGGTGTAGCAGCTTAAACTATTAGACCATTACACTGTTAAAAATTATGTGCAGTTTTTGAGATAATGAGGTTATCACTTTTTCAATCCAGGTTCCATTGGGTCTAGCAATCACATGGGCGGCTGCTTTCCTTCTTACTGAAGCAGGAGTCTATAGTTACAAAGATTGCGATGCAAACATTCCAGCATCAAACATCATATCTGACCACTGCAGAAAGCATGTTTCCAGGATAAAGCACTGTCGAGTTGATACTTCCCATGCACTGAAATCTTCCCCATGGTTTAGGTTTCCTTATCCATTACAATGGGGCACTCCAGTCTTTGAGTGGAAAATGGCTCTCGTTATGTGCGCAGTGTCCATCATCTCATCTGTAGATTCGGTTAGTTTCCTTTCAATGTCATGATTGACACTTCTCTTGGAGATTAGGATTTTTTAACAATCTAGTTTCCTATACGCCTTTCATTTTTTTGATTAACTTTAATTTGCAGTCATTCATGTATCAATCATTACTGTAGAAGAACCTTGATCTATTAAGAATTAAATGACCATATTCCTTATTTGGGTTTGAAATCAGGTTGGCTCATATCATGCATCATCATTGTTGGCGGCTTCTAGGCCTCCAACTCGAGGGGTTGTTAGCCGGGGGATTGGTCTTGAAGGCCTTTGTAGTGTCTTGGCTGGTCTATGGGGTACTGGAACTGGTTCTACTACTATAACTGAGAATGTGCACACTATTGCTGTGACTAAAATGGGTAGCCGCAGAGCAGTTGAATTAGGTGCCTGTGCCTTGATCCTATTATCCCTTATAGGTAAGCCTTAAAGCTTACAGTTCACAGCTTCATTAATCATAGCATGCTTTAGTTCAAATTTTCTGTAGCTATTGCAATGTTTTCTTTATAACATGTTCACTGTATGTTCTGTATGGATTGTTTGATTAACTATGATGGTGGGCTTTTTCCATTTGGTGTGTCTAAGACGTTTCGTGGAACATTCGGCTCAAAATGAGTATTTGAGTGGTTTGTGGTTGTCAATCATTCTGCAATTCTTAATTGGTGCTGTTTTAACATGCTGCAATATTTGGCCTGCATTTACCTGGTAATGAAACCACAAGGTCATTTAGTTCATTACTGTGTCCTATGTGACTGCAGTAGCTGTTGAAATTGTGTCAGATAAGTATTGCAATCTTGAGGAACTTCTTAAAAGAAATAAAAGGAAGAAGACAAATTGCTTGCACCGACTACATGTTTATCTTTAACCATAAAGAGTGACCATGGCAAGCTATGTGGCACTTTCTGCTTTAACTATGTTTTATTTATTATATAGTAGAAGAATTTAGAAGTTTACAGCACTCAATCTAGTTCAGAGGCTCGCGGTTTCTTTTCTAATCTTCTTATTATTGTTCTGTACTTATCATAACTTTGCTATTCAAACAGGTAAAGTTGGAGGATTTATTGCCTCAATTCCTGAAGTCATGGTTGCTGCTCTCCTTTGCTTCATGTGGGCAATGCTTGCAGCATTGGGATTATCAAATCTGCGTTATAGTGAAGCCGGAAGCTCCCGGAATATCATCATAGTTGGTTTATCTTTGTTTTTATCCCTTTCAGTACCATCATACTTGCAGCAATATGGCATCTCTCCAAATACAAACTCTTCTGTCCCAAGTTATTTACAGCCATACATTGTGGCCACACATGGACCATTCCACAGTAAATATGGAGGGGTATGCATCTTGTTAACTTCTATTCTTTATTAATTTTTTTGGTTGGCATGTTAAAATTTTCTAGACAATTTCCTAGCAAATGCGCTGTGCCTTTATTCTTTATTAAAATCTTTGCATGTTATTGGCAAAATGACAACTAAAACTTAGAATCATAAATTATAATTACTTTCTGTGTTTCTGGCCAGTTAAAATGTGTTGCAGCATAGCATCTATCCTCAATCATTCATCATGACAGTGTCTAGTGGTCAGTGCCTTCAAAGATCAAGGTTGTTTGGATAGATGCTTATACTATATATCTACATGATATCTCAATGATCCATTATTCTATGCTGTTTTTATCTTTTAATCAGTACATTTTCAGATACATTAAAACACATTTTTTGGTTGAACTTTCATTTAGCACTTCCCTTCATCTCAGAAGCACAAATTGTCAGGCTTGCCAACCCATTTTGAAAGCAAGCATGAGATTCCAACTTGTGCAAAACCTAATCTTTCCCTACGAGATCATGTCTCATCAAAGTAAACTACCTTTGTGACATCATCGCAGATTCTCTCGACAGTTCTGATAATAATGTTTTTTTCCTTACAGCTAAACTATTTTTTGAACACGGTACTATCCTTAAATATGGTGATCGCTTTCCTTGTTGCTGTTATCCTAGACAACACCGTGCCTGGCAGTCAACAAGAGCGTGGAGTCTATGTATGGTCTGAAACCGAGGCAGCAAGAAGGGAGCCTGCCATTACGAAAGACTATGAATTGCCCTTCAGAGTTGGCCGGATTTTCAGATGGGTAAAATGGGTTGGACTGTGAGACACGAAGCTTTATGATTGGCACGTTGGCCGCTGTCCCAATGTGAAAAGCTCATCAGTGGCATCCCCTCCAGAGGGTGGGGATGATTGATAGAGCTGCCTTGTGATTCAAAATGTAAGTCCTCCAGGCGCAAACTGGTATATAGCAAGCAGGCAACAAACCGATTTTTCCTTGCACGGCTGAGCCTACGTGGGACTATAGTCTTGTAGAGATGAGTTATTTGTGTACATTTTGAGGATCCAGAGGGGGGGGATCTGTTTGTGTTGTAACTTGAAATTATCAATGATGTATCTAGTTTTGAATCACTGCCATTGAAATTTGTCTTGAGAGGGACATTTTATGTTTGAGAGAACATTGATAATCCACCCTCATTATGTATATTTTTTTTCCAATTATATTTCATTCACCTTCTTCCTTCCCCGAGTGCTGGATATGAGATTATACACAATTATATACATCATTTTGTTTCCTGCCTTTGAAGGTTTTAGTATCACAACTGCCATTGTCAAGACTGCAAAACCTTTGCATAATCTGTGTTGACGTTTCTGAAAAATTAGTGATTGGTTTAACTTTATTTGTACAATGGACAAAATTTTGTCTAATGTTTTAATTCTCCTTTTCTGAGCAAGCCTTTTAATTTAAAAGGCTACAATGAAACCCGAAACCTTTGGTGTAATTATTTGTGTGGGGGGGGGGGGGGGGTGTCTGAATGTTCAATTGACCATGACCTGCGAGTTTCATATTCTAAGGGGTTTTGTGTATTTAAGAATGTTGCATGTGATGTCATCATCAAAGCTGGAATAGCTCAGTTGGCTAGAGCGTGTGGCTGTTAACCACAAGGTCGGAGGTTCAAGCCCTCCTTCTAGCGAATTGTATTTTAATTCGTACTAAAAAGAAAGCAGAAATCGCACATACTGTTTATATTTACAAATGTCATGCTGGCTGGAAGTATAATATTTTCTGTATTTATGTGTTTTATTTTTTAGTATATTATTTTTTTGTTCTTTTTTTAAATTTTCTATAATCTTGGTGGTCGTATTAAAAACTAATAATTATTATTATCTTACTATAAATTCAAAAAAAAATTATTTTAAAAAATTACCCACGCCGAGGTATCACACATAAATTATTCTACCAAAACGTGGGGTACGATATTAGAAAATTGAAACTCTCTTCTACTCTTTAAATTTAAATTGTTGGTTTGAAAAGTTAAGATGAATTTATAATTTTAGTAGTTGATTTTGAAGCTCTTGAGAACTTTTTTTTAAAAAAAAAAGAAAAACATTTTATAATAATATAACACAGACCACAGCCCGACAGGAGCAGTACAGAAACTGAACTCTATAAGCTTGTGCAATAATTTCAGAACCAAGAGTCTTCGTCTTGCTGTATAAGCTAGGCCTAGGTGTGCTTCCCGTGACACTGACGTTGTACGTGCAGAAAAATCTATAATTTTTATTTATAAATATATTAAAATAATATATTTTTTCATTTTTTAATATATTTATATTATTACAGAAAGATAATTTAAAAATATCAAAAAATATAATTGTAATTTAAAACAAAAACAAAAACAAAAACAAAAACTTAAAAAAATTAAAAAAACATTTAAAACATAATACCATAAAATAAGACTAAGCTGGGTCACAAAACTTGGTGAAAAGAAGAAGAAAACAAAGTAGAAAACAGGGAACGAAAGAGAAAGAAAAAGAGAAGAACTTAGGAAAGAAGGGGGGAAGAAAAGAGAACTTGGGAAAGAAGGGGACAAAAAGATATAAAAAATAGAAAAAGAGGGGGCCTTTGCAAGAATCCGCTAAAAGCAGGGGTAAAAAAGAGAGAGTACATATAGGACTGCCCAGTAAAGGGGGAGAAATAAAAGAGGGGGGGGGGGGGGAAATAATCTCACCATCTCCCCTTTCCTTGCCGGAACCTGGCAACACAAGTAGCCACTACACCGACAGCCCTGACAGGCCAACTCAGCCACCGTTCTCACTCGAGCCAATCCGTGCAGCAGAACGCATAAACACAACGCCATTCCAGCCCGCACAGCAACCAATACGCCACCAGCAGCGGACCACCCACACCACCACTGAACAACCCTTCAGCCTCGATATTTAGTCTAGACGCTATTAAGCCCACTAAAATGACGAGGCCTCAAAGTAAAGACAAAAATAAAATGGCCAGTCGTGGTTCGGTCACCTCTCATCAGGGAAAAGCTCCGGGGGCTGCTGATGCATCCTCAAGTAATAGCAAGTTCAGAGTTCAGCCCAGAGAAGACCAGCCCATTTCTGACTTCAAAACAGTAAATACTATTCGGACCGAACCCACTTTAACCCAATCAAATTACCCTATTCTACAGGTCCATAACCCACACGACCAAAGAATCAACGGCCACCGGTCGAATGCATCCGGGAAAAACGCAGACCAATTCATCGATCAACTGGTTCAAAAACCAGGCATGGATGAAGAGGAATCTCCTCTCCAGTTAAGGCAAGAGAAAGAATCAGCAGCTTATCTCAAAAGAGAAAGATTCTTGTTAACCCCTAAAAACCTGAAGCGATGGAAGGTTTCAAAGAACTCTACTGTATCTGCTTATCAGAAAGAGATTCTTGACAATCTCTGGAATCACTCAAGAGCAGGAACAATGGCGCCCTTTCCTCTAAGGAAGGTTGAGAGGGAGTTTACTCGCCTTAACAGAGCCAGGTCCATTGCTGGCCAGATAGCTAACAAAGCCAGGCATGAAGAAGAAGACTGGTGTTCCTACCAGCCATTCTATCCCTGGTTCGAAGCAGATATAAATGCCTACGATGAAAACGCTCAGCTGCCTCAAACAACCTGCCATGATATAATCTTTAAAACATATTTTAGAGATTATGATTTATGGTTCATAGCATACTGCCACCTCCAAGAAGGAAATGTGAAGGCGTATCTTTCCTTATTTGGAAAGGAAGCAGCAGCTGATGAAAACAAGATCAAGTTCATTCGGCAAAAGCGAAGGGGTAACAAAATAATGATCCTTGGAGTCATTAATCCCGATATTCTTAATTTCTCACTAAACATGGGGCACGTCAAGTATTTGAAAATAGAATCAGAGAACCAGTTCTGCAATTCTCCTCCAACGTTCAGGAAATTTGCAAGGTTCCTCATCCAGCAAAATAATGGAGATTCAGCCAAGATATGGGTCAAGATTTTTTCTGCATGTCCTCTCCATAACAACAAGGAATGGAGAAACATTGCTGACATGAGAGAAAGGAAACCAGAAGTTTTCCCCTCCATTCATGTAGTCAGTGAAAAGGTTCCAGACAAGCCAAAAAGCTGGATTTCCAAGGAAGACACCAGTCATGGAGGCCTAAATCCTGAGACCGTGAGCCAATATGATGTTCGTATGGAAGGCTTAGACAGGATTCAGCGAGCGTTATCAGATTATTCCCACCTCTACATCTGGAGAGATTGTGGGAGGTTTATCTTCCGAGCCTTGCAAGGAAACAACTTGCAAAATAGTATCTCAGATGCTATTATTGCAGGAGAATTAATGCCAGTTAAGTATTCCACTCAAATGGAATCCACGGCAGTCCAGGAAGCATAGGACAACTCATGAGCAGAAAAATCTTCTAGCAAGAAAGTCCAGTTAGGAAGAATTCTCTAAATTCCCGAAGCCCCATCTGTTGTTAAGGATTTTCATTATCTAGGCATTGAAAAAATCGAGGATTATCACAAGTTTTCCATAACATCTCTGATAACAAGCTAAGGTGTGAGTGGCTAAAACACCACCTCCTCTGGGGAGTTTGATCAAGCCATCTCTATAGATAAATAAAGATGTTCTATTCTGCCAGAAATATCTGTTATTATGATCAAATATCTGGGAAATCGATGTTTATCCTATAAAATTAAAGTTCATTATTCTGATTCCTCGTTTATAGAAACGGCCGAGGTTTCATACCAATACATGGGATAGCTACACCCAATTAGTAATAAATATATATATATATATATATAGTCTTTTAGCAATAAGTCTAGGGTTATTGAGTCATTGAACCAACCCTGAGTTATTGGGTTAATTCAAGTCATTTTATTTAAAAAAACAATACAAAATCATTTTGAATAAAAACTATAAATAAATAAGTATATAATTAACCCAATTAGATCTTAGTTTGATTGAGTAAATTTGACAAGCCATTTAAATTTGTCACACCCAATATCTATAATGATTAAAAAATAAATAAATTTAATCCATGTCGAGCTTTAAAACGACGGGTCAATGAGTTGACCATAAAAAAGTTTTCAAGGTTCTTAACCTAATTGTATTGAACTTCTACTTGCTGATAATAGCTTCTTAGTTTGTAGTACCGTTACCTCTCGAGTATTACGATATACGTAGAGTAAACTCATTATATAATGTGCATGTGTGTAGCGAGCAATAAACTGTCCCTTAGAGACATAAAACATCCTTGTAATGTTGCAAGATATCGCTAGGTAAAAATGATTGTTTTTTAGAAATATATTAATATATTATTTTTTTTAAATCATTTTTTATATTAATATATTAAGTTATTTTAAGAATATAAAAAAAACTAAAAAAACAAATTTGGTTGAAACGTTTATAAGGCGGTTCTAAACAACGTGATAAAAGAGGTGTACACTATACGAGCCATTTTGTAAGACTATCCTATAAAGTAACTTCAGATTTTATAACTTTAGAGGGCCAAGCCGACCCTGAATCCATCCAAGCCCATTGCCATTTCAAGTTAAACGTTATTACACATTTTCCCCTCTTTTCAGGAGTGAAATTGATGAGAAAGACGAGATCCATGTTAGAGATACCTTCTTTCAAGTCTCTAAGATATATGACATAATGACAGAGAATTTATGATCTTCACTGCATGTCTTGAGTTAGAGTCAGAATATGTATTTTTTATAAGAGTTTAAGACAATTAGAATTTTACTCACTTATCTGGACACATAAAATATATTTTCTGGGAGACAGAGTTCCCTCTGTCCAACAAAAAATGACAACTTCTTTCAAAAATCAAAATCGTATTTATTGATGGTTTGGGTATAGATTTAGTGAGTTAATTTGTTGTTTTCTGAACAATTTTCTCAAGCTAGAAAAATACTAAAAAGCCAAATCCATTTTTTAATCAAGTTATAAGTTAGCTTGACCCGGTTTAACTAGATTAATTTCAACACCACCCAGATCAAGTCTTACATTAGCAAGTCAACCCTGGATTCCAAACGTCAACAATTGACCAAATCCTCTTCATTTAGACAAGACCCTGTCGTTATGAAGAGCTGAGCAAGTCCAGTGCAGGCATCATTGCCGATATCGTAACTCTGTAGTCTAAAACTTTTCCAAGTGTATGCTCACAAAGTGGTAGCTGGGGGAATCAAATTTTGTCTCTAGTGTTTCTCGCCGACTTAGTCACCAGCTACGTGCCTTGTGATTTAATCAAAGGGTTAAAGTAAAACTTGTACGTAATAGTTGAATTTGGAGGTTGAAAGGGCGGGGTTTGGTAAGGAACAAAATTGAAATAAAGAGAGAAGGATGAACCCTTTTTAAGCTGTGAAATTGAGATGCGTATAGTCAAGTCAAAATAATATCATCTAGAAAGCTACTTTATGGCATAAATTTGGTCCAAATTAAATGGATGCTTGTGGGTCGATTTATTTAAATAATAGCAACAGTTTCTTAATTCTTAATTAACTCTTTTTTTTATTATTATTATTATTATCTTAGCCTAGCTAAACATGGCATATGCACTTCATATTGGAACACTTTGTGAAGGATCTAGGCGGGGATTTTCAGTTAGAGGTTACAAGCTTTATTGGTTTCCAAATGTATTATAAAAAATAAAAATAATAGTTAATAGTAGTAGTTCATATTTGGTGCATGCATGCAAATTCTGCTAAATAATAATTACATCGTCAACTGCCTCACAACCACCATGCATACATTATATATATAAGAATTGTGTAAAAAATATGGACCAATATTGATGGTAGATCTAATATTTTATAAAAATGAACTGCTTTTTACAGTTTAGAGAAAATAAAAGTCAAAATGGATAGTTTATTTTAAATAATAAAGCTGTTGTAAGAAATATTTTATGATATTGGTTTTGTTATGTCTGGAGTTGCTACACATTTGTTAGTGGTAGTTTCTTTAATTGAAAATATAATTCATTTATCGTTGGTAATTTGACAGTTTTAACCAAACAAATGGGTGTGAGTTATTATTTATCTTATAATTAGCTATTTAATTTTCATTTCTTTATAGAGTATGAACATCGCCAACTCCATATGTTTGCAGGCAATGGGGCACAAGTCAGGATGCGAGGTCTTTCGATTTGTCCTGTGAACGATCGACGGAAAGGACAAATGTTGTTTTGTTGGGAAAGATTTACTAAATTTTGTTACTTTGATTTGGTCAGAGAATGAACACTGTAGCTAGGTCAATTGTTTTTGGGTTTGAAACCGTGTATGAACACACCCATGAATGAGTGGCGATGAATATATAAAAAGAGAGAGAGAGAGAAAAAAGGGGGGGGGGGGATAAAAATATAATGTAATGCTTTTCCTACCAACCAAGAGAAAAAAAACGGGGGGGGGGGGGGGGGATAAAAATATAATGTAATGCTTTTCCTACCAACCATGTTGCATGGCTGTTAGATTTAATATTATTGAATTAATTGTTTTTATTAAACTTATTTTATTTTATTTTATTAAAAAAATGATGTTGACTTATAAGTTTGACCGACTCACCAAATTTTTAATTAAATGAATCAGATTTTATAAAGTTAATGTCATGTTTTGGTTCAGCTAAAAACTCGCTGACGTTAGACTGTGAGTTATTAAATTTCCTATACCAGTTCAAGCAGAATTTAATAGCCTAAACTACCACTTGCTATGACTCCGAGTTTCAAAAATATTATTTTAATTACGCAAAAGGCCGTTTTCCTTTTCTTATTATTCTTTTTTTTTTACCTCTTATAAAGATACAATTTACGAACCAAAATTAGGTGGACTGAAAAACTTGTGAGCTCATTAGTTTTATATATATATATATGATTTCTCCCTTTTTTTAAAAAAAAAATACCCAACTCTATTCATAATACTCGTTTTCTGAAAAAAAAAAATTAAAAAACTATTACCTAAATTGGTGTTCGATTTATTACCCACCAGGAAGACTTGTTTTATAATATTTTGGTCATCTCAACCATTTGACAATCTTCCGTAGCTAAGTGTCTATTTATAAGTATAATTAAAATTGTTTTTAAAAATAATTTTTATTTAAAAATATATCAAAATAATATTATTTGTATTACGTAAAAGGCCCCTTTTCTTTTCTTATTATTCTTTTTTTTTTACCTCTTATAAAGACAATTTACGAACCAAAATTAGGTGGACTGAAAAACTTGCGAGCTCATTAGTTTTATGATATATATATATATATGGGGTTTCTCCTCTTTTTAAAAAAAATACCTTACTCTATTCACAATACACGTTTTCTGAAAATTAAAAAAAAAAAAAAAAACTATTACCTAATTTGGTGTTTGATTTATTACCCACCAGGAAGACTTGTTTTTATAATGTTTTATTTGACAATCTTTTATATCCAAATGTTTGTTTAGAAGTATAATCGAAATTGTTTTTAAAAATAATTTTTATTTAAAATAATATTAAAATAATATTTTTTATTTTTAATAAAATATTTTTAATATCATCATATGAAAATAATTTATAAACACAAAAAAATTAATTCAAAATACAAAATAAAAGTAAAAATATTTTTTTAAACATATTGACAAACAAAATCTAAGTATTGTTATTTATTGTTTAGTACAAAAACATCCCAAGATATAAAACATGTTTTATTGTTGAGGATCAACGTGCTTAGATTGTTAATCATTAATTATTAAAAAATATAGTGTTAACCAACATAAAAATTTAAGATTTATGATCACAAAGAATATTTTAATGAAAACACAAAACATTTGTGTGTTTGTAGTACAGTGTATTCGATGAAAAACATTATAGCATGGTCGGTGGCCACACGCGTCGTGGGATTATTGGTGGAAACTCTGTTTGGGCCATGGCCCAAGCATAGTATTGTAGTTACCGCCCTCATATTGGGCTTTGACCTAAAAGGCGTGCTGCCGTGCTCTCTCTCTCTCTCTCTTCTTCTAACAGTCATCAACTAACATTATACTTAACGACCTCGCCACTCGGTAGAGAGAGGCTTGTTTTCATGTATTTGGTCATCTCGATCTTTGACATTCATAACGTGGTCTCCATTGGAGTTTAGTAGGTAATTGTTAAAATTATTTTTTATTTAAAAATATATTAAGATAATATTTTTATTTTAAAAAAAAATAAAAAAGTTATTTTTTATATTAGCACATTAAAATAATCTAAAAATATTATTTTTTTATTTAAAAAAATCAAATTTATTTTCAAAAATACTTTCCAAACATATTAACAAACCCTCCTTAAAAAGTGTTACATCATCATCCTTGAAGTTTCCTATATATATATAAAGTCACCCATTGCTCACAAATTAATTGAATTTGCTTTAATTTCATCTTTAATTAACATGCTAATAAATTTCGGAAAGGGTTAGACAGCATATAGATCAAACTCACCATAATACTTTGAGAGAAACAAAACAAAATAATAATAATTGGAATCGTGGATGAAGAATCCATGGAGGTCGAGTGCTCGTGGAAAGAAGGGAAAAATAAATAAATAAACAGGGCATCCTTGGCACGTGGAAATTGCATCAAGTTGTTTAATACAGGTCACTGGCGACTAGGAGTTAAAATATAATCAATAATTGAAACGAATGGAGGAGGAAATGAAGCAAAGATAAGGCACATGGTCTTCGGGTCTGGAGCCTGTCCCTCATTATATTTCTTGGCGGGCTATTGGGGTCTTCAAAAGGACTGGTCAAACTCAAGATCCAGTCCAGTGCCCTTCTCCTTACACGTCACGTGTGCCTTCACAGGCAAGCAATGATTTTTTCATCGGATAAACAAATTATTACTGCATCTTAATCGGTCAAATGTGGTTGGTGAAGAGTGCGTTTGTTATTACAAATTAGAAAATGTTTTTTAATTAAAAATATATTAAAGTAATATCTCTTATTTTTAAAATTATTATTTTAAAACCATTAAAAAGATACCTAAAAAATACAATTTAATATTTTTTTTTAAAATAAATTATGTTACTATCTAGGAGGAGGGTGGTTTAAATTGTTTTTGAAAATATTTTTTCATTCAAAAATACATTAAAATATTATTTTATTTTTAAAAAATTATTTTTAACATCATCATATTAAAATAATTTAAAAATAAAAATAATTCAAAATAAAAATTTTCAAAAACATTTTTAAAACACAAGAGTAAACACTGATTTAAAAAGAGAATGTATCTGTTTTTGATAAAAGGCAAGAGACTGGTAATTGATGCTACCAATTGCTACAGGTTTTTTTTTTATGGATTAGCTTAGTATATTCCTTGCATATTGATTTAAGTCTAGATAAATTATAACATGCTTGGCTAAAAATAACCTCTATGCTAAATCAAGACTTTGTTATAAAATATAGTCCGAATTTTAGTTTAATTGAGATTTTTAAGTTTAGCTTATATATTATAACTCATACTATATTTACTCTTTAAAAAAATCATTTTAAAACAGTGTTTATTAAGCATGATAGTTTAGAAACTTAAGCTTGTTTTAACTCATCCTTGACATAAATTATTCATAAAAGACAGTTTTTGCAACACATATGCTATGTGTGCTCTACATTAGAAATGAAGCTTGTCTTTCAGAATATACAGGAAACCTGTCCCTATGTAATCTAAAATATACAACATAATCTAATGAATATCTCACAGCACTCCCAAAAAAACATCGTTCCCCTACCGATACTATTAAGACACTAATTGGAACTACGTTTTAAAAAATATTTTTTAAAAATAATGTTTTTATTTTATTTTTTATTTTAAATTAAAAAAATAGTATTTCAGATCATTTTGATGTGATGATATCAGAAATATTTTTTAAAAAGATAAAAAACATTATTATAATATTTTTTTGAACGATAAATACTTTGAAAAACTATTTTAACGACACTCCAAAAGAGGCTATAAATGTTGTATACAAATATGTTCAGAAATTTACTAAAAATGATAAATATTCTGTATCACTACAACAAATCTCACCTTTATTTTTAAATCTCCCCCGGAAAAAATCCAGCCCCTGGATATATTATTAATGAATCTCACTTTTTTACAGAAGTTTTTTTTAAAAATAATTTTACCCCTTCAATACCAGTAAAAATAAAATTCCTTAGTGTATATTAATTGTTAAAACCAATCTGACAATTAACTTGGGCTAAGAAAAATTAATCTGATTTGATTAATCTCTCTAAGGTGTTAAAATAATACTGTTTTAACAAAAAAAATAAAAAATAAATTGGGCCATGTTTCATCATGATGGCAATTCACATGTTAACCCGGGGGTTTTAAGCGGGTTAAATTGGTCATTTCCTATCCTTATTATTTTTCAATCCTGCCAGGATGATTGGGATTTTGTGCGTGTTTGGCATTGTGGTGTGATCCACGATTGCCAGATCGCACCACAATTTGTCGTTTGGATAACAAAAAAAAGCAGTTTTATTGTGTGGGACCTACACTAATTTTTTTTGCAAAACGCCGATTCATGGAAAGCTCGATATTGATTCTTTTTTATTTGCGATTCGTGCTTATTGAAACGACAATACACATTTGAAATAAATAACCGTTGAAAAAAAACCCTACGAAAGATCATAAGCATGCACTGTCATCTTCTTCGGGGTTTTTTTTCTTCACATGCCAAACAGCCACGAGGAAGCTTCGACTCTGCATGAAGGTGAGTCTCTCTCTCTCTCTCTCTGCCCAAAACAGAACAGTCATGGAAGCCGAGAGCTTTAATCGTTGACTCCGGCCACCACAGGCCACCATTTACGATGAAACCACCACAGGAAGAACTACCTCGTCCTCCTCTACCCATCGATATCGTCCGTTGAAGCTCTCATGGTGGTCGATGAACAATACCGTCATCTTCCAACGCTGCCTCCGGCCACCACAGGCCACCATTTCAGACGCCACCACCACAGGAAGAACCACATCGGCCTCCTCTACCCGTAGGTATCCTCCGTTGAAGCTCTCGTCACAGTCGGTCATGTTACTGTTCACGTGAACAGTAACATGGCAGAATAATTCCACAAAGAACGACGGGTGCAACACACCGTTTTTACGTTTTGAGAGTTATTTGAACTGTTGGGTTGGGCTGGGCTGCTCTTGGCCCAGCCCAAGTCCAGCAGAGTTGGACCCTTTTGGCCCACATTGGTTGGGTCGACCCATTTAGTTTGGGACAGGCCCATTCCGAAGTTTTTAATTTTTTTTTAATAATATATATATATAGATAAAGATCCGTTCTGATAAAAAAAAAATGACGCGTGACTTTGTTGCACTCCATAACCCTGTTATTTTTTTATTGATTATGAATTAAAAACTTGCAACTGGATTTAACATTGGAATTATATCCTTACAACTGGATTGCAGATGTTGGTAGTAATGATATTGTTACCATATGTTGTTCCTCGATCAAATAGCAAGGGATAACAGAGACATTCACGTATCGATTTAGTTCGTGATGAAATTGCAAGTAGTTTGATGGGAGAATAAAAAATAATATTTGTTTTTTCATGAATTATTAATTACGTTATATTATTATAATTATTAAATTTACAATATTTAAAAAAATTATATATATATATATATATATATATATATATATATATATACACACACACCCTTTGAAGTAATTTCACAAGTTAAAAGCAATATGAAAAGCTTGGTAATCAAACACCCGAAACTACTTTTTTTTCAACCTCCAACTCAACCACAGTTTTAACCAAACACTTCACTACTTATTTTGAACCACAGTAAAAGCGCTTTTTTTAAAACTGTTTTTTTTCAACCTCAATCGCAAAAGTAAAAGCAATGACAAACACAATCTTTAAGTAATTGAGATTCAAGTATATATAGGAATAAAGTATACATCAATCAAAACAAAATAAATAAATAAAATATTTAATAATGATACAAGGGTGAGAGAGAAGGAGAAGGGGGGTAGGTGTGAGATTGACCACTTCTCCACAGCACCGTCTCAAAACTGCTCCTCTCCTTCATATAAAACACCTCTACCCCTTCCCTTTTCTTTCAGCTTGGCGTTCCCTTCTCTAGAGAACAACAAGCTTACCCTTTCTCTCTAATCTCCATTTCCAGTTTTTAGAGAGAAAAACTGAAGAGAGAAATTCACGATGCAATCGCTATCTACCCCGTCTCCAATCAAGTCCTTGATATGGCAACGTTCTCGAGTCACCCGAGTGAGTCCCAACAAACTCGTTCTCCAATGCATCTACAATTCCGACTCGGTCTCTTTCCAGAACGGTGTCGGTCCGAACCGAGCCGATTGGCAAAGTTCTTGTGCTATAATGGCAAGCAAAGTGGTAGCTCAACAACAGTCAATAGATAAATCTGCTAGTGGTGGCGATGCTGACGGAGTAGCAGATCATGTGGCCGCTGTTAACGGCCACAAGACATCCGTGGAATTGAATCTAGTCCCGATTGAAAAAGCCACATCGAAATTGACCAGCAAACAAAACCCGTTATCGATAACTGATTTTTGTCCTCCCCCTATGCACGGGTCACAACTCCGAGTCGCGTATCAAGGAGTTCCTGGCGCGTACTCTGAAGCTGCTGCAGGAAAAGCATATCCCAACTGTGAAGCGACTCCTTGTGACCAGTTTGAGGTTGCTTTTCAAGCTGTTGAGCTTTGGATAGCCGATCGTGCTGTTTTGCCTGTCGAGAATTCTCTCGGTGGATCCATTCATCGGAATTATGATCTCCTCCTCCGTCACCGCCTCCATATAGTTGGTGAAGTTCAGTTACCTGTCCACCACTGCCTTCTTGCCCTTCCTGGAGTCCGGAAGGAGTATGTTAGACGAGTTATTTCGCACCCACAGGCTCTCGCTCAATGTGAATTAACTCTCACCAAACTCGGTCTCCAGGTGGCGCGTGAAGCAGTGGATGATACTGCTGGTGCTGCAGAGTACATTGCGGCCAACAACCTCCGTGACACAGCCGCTATTGCAAGTGCACGCGCGGCGGAGCTCTATGGGATGCAGATACTTGCTGATGGGATCCAGGATGATTCAAGCAATGTCACGCGCTTTGTGATGTTGGCGCGTGATCCGATTATACCGAGAACGGACAGGCCATTCAAGACAAGTATTGTGTTTGCTCACGATAAAGGAACGAGTGTGCTGTTCAAGGTGCTTTCAGCTTTTGCGTTTAGGAATATAAGCCTGACGAAGATTGAATCGAGGCCGCATAGGAACCGTCCGATTAGGCTTGTTGACGATGCGAACGTGGGGACAGCAAAACATTTCGAGTATATGTTCTATGTTGATTTTGAAGCCTCGATGGCTGAGGTGAGAGCTCAGAATGCTTTGGCTGAAGTTCAAGAGTTCACGTCTTTCTTGAGGGTGCTAGGGAGCTATCCAATGGACATGACACCGTGGTGTCCATCAATAGGAGATGATGATGAGAAAAACCTATTTTAATTAATAAGTTTTTTTTTTAAAAAAAAAACCCTTTAAGATGTGCTTTTAATTGGTTTAATTTAATTTTTCTTTTGTTTGGAATATTTCAACACATGAACAAGGAAATTGTAGTGTTGTTGATGATGTACTTGCCGCTGTTACTGTTGAGGTAAATACTTTTATTGCCCTTAGCTCTGTTCTGTGACTTGTAATTTTGGCAAATACTGTCAATCTTTTTAATTTTGTGATTATTTGTTTTGTGGCTGGAAATAATTAACCAGAAAATTGAACATACAATGACCATTCTGATAGTTCGTCTCCTATTTTCAAAATAAAAAAATAAAATCCAGTTATTTTATTGTTATCTGGGCAAACGCCGCCATGTTTCAATCAGGGAATGGCCATTTCGACCACAACGTGGGTTGTTGGGATCTGTCGAGTCTCCAGACAGTTGCAAGATTAGTTTATGGTCACGAAATACAACAGATCGAGCTGAATAGTTATAGATTACTTGATCGGCTAAATTTAAATAATTTCATGTAAAAACAATAATCATAGGTTTGGCACCGGTACTCCACTGACTCTCTCTCTCTCTCTTTTTCCCAAAGCAAAACGTGCTTTTATGAGATGCCATAACAGTTGGTAGATTCTTTTTCCGATCCTGTGACTGGGCAGGCTTTGTCACGTAGTATTTGATTATTAACCTTTGAAAGCGGCATGGACATGCCCTGCCAGGATGGTGGTGGTTGGTCTCTTGGCAGCGGGGAGAGTGGAAGACCCCACCCCATGAACTGGTAATCAGACGGCCAATATTTCGAAATGATTTTTTGTTTCTTTTAAATGCTTCCCCCCCCCCTTCTTAATTAGGGTTCTTTAATTCGTTATTTAACGGTGAGAAGCTGTTCTTGAAACTAAAATCATGATTATATTACCTTGGTTTTTTAGCATATTAACTAATAATCATCCTTTTGAATGGTTCCTCACGCGCTATTTTTTTTATAATTTCAGCTAATGGTTCAGTTCTTGAATGGGCTCGTTGTGTTCTATCTCCATAACTACTGTAGTTAATTTCACTGTTCTGTTTATTTGACTAGGAAGGCTAGGTTGCAAGATGGCACCGGGAGGATTTTATTTTAAGATTAGTTTTTTCATGTCTTTTGATGATTTTAATAAGTTTATGTTAAAAAAAATCATCAAAAATATGATTTTTCAATTAAAAAATATGTAAATTACTAAAAATATTTATTATATTTCTCACATACTTTAAGAAATGAAGAATAGATGGTGGAATAACATTCTTCTTTAATCACCAGTATAAAAAATTTCTTAAAGGGCTTTGGCAATTATTTTTTCTCAAGATGTAAGATGTGTGATGTGTTCGGAAAGAATGTGAGATATTTTTTTTAAATCACTGAGTCGAGTTAGAATATATTCGTCTTGTAAAAATCTGAAACAATTGAGATTTTACTCGTTTAACTTGAGTTCACAAAAAATACATAAAAGAGTAAGGTTTTCTCATATTAAAAATAAAAATAGATTCTTTTCCTACTTGATAGAGATATTTGGTGCTTGTTTATTTACCTCCATTTTCCTTTCTTTTTTTCTTACGTCATTTATACGTTACACCTTTGTTTGGAAAAAAAAATGATTTGGAGTTGCTTTTCTATCTAACATATCTAAAACGCCCATGGTTTAAAATAAAATAGAAAGTGTGACATTTTTATTTCATTGATTATATTCCCTTGCTTGGAATAAAAACTTATATTTTTTTGAAACTGGTACAACCAAGTCTCTCTCTTTTTTTTTTTTAAAGAAAAAAAATATTTTTTGAAAATCCGTGTCAGTTATGCATATATATATATATATATATATATATATAAAGTGAAAAAAAATAACACACTCACTAAGTAATATATTTTGCTTTGGTTTTTCTTGTTAGAACCAGAATGACACGGGATTGAGTAGGATGGATGACTTTGCAGACCGCATCATTTTAACATTTTGCTTCTCCACTCCAAACCTTTATTATTTAATTGGGTGTTATATTTTCATTGAATATTAATATTAAGAAGAGTTCAGAATATTGTTATATTGCTTTTTTCTTCGAGCTTAAACTACATATATTATTGTTTGGAGACTCCTGGACTTGAAATTCTGAAAATAATTTTTGAAAATACAATAAATTAATAGTCTAATTTATAAAAACAAATCAAAACTGGATCGTCATTGACAAGCAAGGATAGACCATGCCAAAAATTTCAAGCTTTTTTAAATATCTTGACCGGCTATCCATGTGTGCAAATTACTAAGCAAGTATACATGTCATCATGCTTTACTTCATTTCGATCGATTCGGCACAGAAAATGCTCAAATCTTAAGAGGATATATTTAACTTAATCTCCAATATGCGTGATGTGATGATAAAAAATTTGAGATCTATCCAATAGGTTTCGAGTTCGAGTCACAGCGTGCATCTCTTGTAAGACCACAGCCGGAGTTTTACTCGTTTATCTAGAATTATAAAATACACTTTCCGAGATGTATAGTTTACTCGAATAAAAAAATAAATATATTTAACTTAGAACGAGACAGCTTATTTGGATTGAAAGTTGGTCGTGAATTAGGACAAGCTGTGCTTCACGCCCATTCTTACGGGAAATTTCAGACCGGACTCGAGGGATGACCCCGACCACGGCAGCCAAGTCTTTGTTCAAGCATACATTATTTTTTTGAGATACTCGTGATTTGGCCGGCCTATAATAATTAAAAGAAACTTCCCTTGATTTAGAGATTGCAACCCCCGTTACGGTCTGGGCTGTCTTTTATCTACCAAACATTCTTCCTGTAAGAAATTTCACCTCTCTTTTTTATATAATTAAAATAAAAACAAACCTGCTTCACTGATCGAATGAAATCATCATGTGCTAAACAAAAAATGCGTGTGAAATTAAGGAGGTAGCATGACTTTACCAATTGGCTTTTAGGGGCCAACATTTTTACCATGGCATGGATTTATAAGGATATAGGACGTCGTATAACATGTCGGCAATGACAAATTGACAACTGATATTTGTTAGGGTCATTAGTATTAAATTCAACAAAGTATGATGGGTCTAGTACTTGATGCATGTCAAATTTTAAATTAAAATTAATAAAAATTAATCATGTTAAATTCAGTTAACCTGATTTACTCAAAACAGGGCTTGATTTTTTGTTTTCTAAGATTTATTTTTTTAAATAAAAACGAGTCTTTAAATTCATCAGCAAACTAATGAATTTGCGGGCGTGCAGCTCCTTCTTGGTTTGATTCTCTAGTTGCTTAATTTATTACTCGCCCTTTGCTCACCAACGAGATAGTTCGATTTCTAAGCCTTATTGTTAGCAGGTCACGCTGTTGAGACGAGTTTTTGTCAGAAAAAAAAATTAGTTTATATAAATATTTTATTAATTTACTATTATTTTAATAAGATAAAAAAATAGTCTCACTCAAATACCAAACATATAAACCTACTCCTTGCTTTGACACCAACCAAACAATTTAATACAATGATCATTAATTTCAGGACTCGTGAGATTAATTGAGGTATGTACAATTTAATTTATATATACATGTTAATAAAAAAAATTAAGGTAGTTAATATTATTTTTCTTAGAATTAGATTTCAAAGAGTTCATGCCAATTCTCTTCCAAAGTACTTTCATTTCCATGAGAAAATAAGTAGAGTTGAAATATCTTATATTTACTTCTTCTATTTCAACAAAATTATGTAAGACAAGAGGCTTGATTAGCTGTGTGCTTACATCAAATGAGGGTGGCCCTTTTTCTTTTCTTTTTCTCCGTACGAACACTCCCATAGTAAACAGAGTAACATTTTCAGAATACATCAGCAATAATTAAGAAATGCAATTATTTAACCATCTAAGTATGCCGAGTCATAATAGCTCGGGAATAAAATATATGTGTTTTCTATAATTACTAATATGATAATTATTAGAAATTTACATAATTATTAATTTTAAATTTTATAAAATTAATTAAAATATACACCAACAAACTGACAGAAACACCTATGCTACTAAAAAATAAATAGAAGGACTAATAGACGGATGACATCCCAAGAGGCATCTGTTTTCTCAACTTATTTGAGATCAAAAGTCGGAATATGTGCTATAGCGTGTGTTGTGTATATCATACTATATAATATTATAAAAAAAAAGTTATTAAATTTATCTCAATTCAAGAATCTGATAGACTGAATCATAATTAAAATAACTTTATTTTAAAAAAAAACACTTTAATTTTACTTTTTTTAAAATTGAGTTGACCACTAAACCGAATCTGCTTTAATAACTATGTAAAAAAACGTGGATGCATTTGGATCAAACACCAATGGAAATTGAGATCAAGCATACAGCAAGTAAAATAATAATAATAAAAATACTAATTAGAAAGGGTTTGGTAGAGTGCATGACGAGGGACAGGCCACGAGAGAAGTGTTTGCGTGCGTGTGAGTTTGTGTGGTGGTAGGTGAGGATGTGCTTGCTAGTTGCTAGTTGTGGGAAGCTACCTCGCTCTCCTTTCTCTTGTTTTTCTAGACGCATCTCTCACCTTTCGCCGGCTCATATCGGTTTTTCCTCTTCTTTTTTTCATTTCATTGAATTCACTCACAAAATCAGGTCTGATTTTACAAAACTGATTATTATTTCTTTTCCTTATTTATTTATGAGAAAAACAAGGTGTTAATCATAGAATCCTCCGAATGATTCACAGGATATGGAAAAAAATAACCTTTTCATTGTTTATTCATTTCTCAAGTTTCTTTATTTTCAAGGGCTTTGCTCATGCTTGTAGGGGTCTTATTGTTTGAGAATGCGTTTGAAAAATATTTTTGGAGAGAAATTAAAAAAAATATTTTTATTTTTTATTAAATTATGATGTGTTTATATCAAAACTAATTTTTAAAAATAAAAAATAATATTATTTTGATATATTTTTGAATAAAAAACACTTTTAAAAACAGTATCAACCAGACTCCCAAACAAGTAGTTTAATTATAAGAGATCGGTTTGATAATTAAGACAATATGTTCTTAATTATCAAAATTATTTCAAATCAAATTATGAAAGGTTAAAGTTTAAACGTATAGTTCAAGCATAAACAATTTATCTTTTGATTAAATTAAAAAAAAAAAAGTGTATTAGATCTCAATAAACGTGATTACTTTACAAGTATAAATCTTTAGTTTTAAAATAAGAAGAAAAAAATACAAAATATTCATCCACGAAATGGTATCTTGCACGGTAAAAATACATTTCTTATATATCGTAGCTCGTTGATCACACAAATGTAACCCCTCAATTATTCAAGGTATTTAATTTATTATTTTCTTTTTTGTTGAGATGATATTTTTTTAATAAAGAAATTGTTATTAAATTTTAGTTTATGTTTATGATCATTTGAAAATTGATATTTTTCATTTTTTTTTTGTTTTTTTTTTATTTTCACGTCAAATGATTATTTTTAGATAATATTTTTTTATCATTTTTTTATTTTTATTTGCTCTTTTGTTAAAAATTTTGGGCTTTTTTATTTTTTTATTGAATTTATTTTCCCATTATTCACGCAATAATAATAATAATAACAATAACAACAATACTTTTAGTTTTTTTTCTTACTTTCTCATTTGTTAATGTTTTCTCGTTTTTTTTGGTAATTTAATAATTTTTATTGTTTTAACAGTAATAATAATAATATTTTTAAATGTTAAGACTTCGATGTTATTATAATATGATATATTGATGTTTTACATTATATCAAACCTTATATTTATAAATGCTATATTTTATTTTTAAACTAGAAAAATCTATTAATTATTTCAATTCTAATAATTATAAAAATTATTTGTTCGGTCTGCAATATAGTGCGGTCAATTTAACTAGTAATTCATCTAGAAATAGACTTTACGATGTCGTGATTTCTTGTTCTTCTTCTTCCGACGACGACGAGGATGCTGGAATTTCTTCTTAAAACCAATCATTAACGAACACGTTATTAATATAACATGCGCATAAACAGAATGTAGGGGACCAGCACGGGATCAAATCAAAGTCACTTCATCACACCGAGTTTCCATCCATATTCCTGGCCATAATTATCGACAAATTTTGGCAAGAACTCCTATGCTGGATCAGGTGTTAGGATTGAGAGTTTGCAGATAATTGAAAGAGAAAAGAATTAGTTTAGAGAGGGAGAAGAGAGAAAAGAGGGAAACTGAAATTTAGAATTACATTGTATTGAATTCTGTTTTGCATACATTTATTGTGTGTGCACTTCTCTATTTATACACATTACACTATTCTAGACTATTCTTCTTCTATACTCTAACATCCCCCCTCAATCTCATGCTTTGACAAACCAAGCATGAGATTGCAACAATGAAAATGAAATACAAGAGTACTTAATTCTTTTGACAAACAATATGTAAACGAGAGAAGAGAAGGAATTTCATTGGTCTATTTCTTGACCAGAATTTCATTTGTCTCTGTGAGACTTTGAGAAGAGAGGGATGAGAAAAAAAAAAAAAAATGGGAGGTAAGAGAGGTGATAGAATGAGTTTGAATTTCATTTATCTACTTCAGTTTTTTTTCTGAAGGATTTCATTTGGCTTCTTCAGCTTTTCTGAAGTTTTTCTTCAGCTTTTCTGAAGTTTTTGCCGATGAATTTCTTAATCTGTGTAAGAATTCATGTTCTTCTTCTTCTTCTTCTTCATTGGATTAAGTTTTTCTTAATCTCTTTTTTTTTTTTTTTTTTTGCAAAACGGTGGAGAATGACACACAAAACGGCAGAGCATACAAAACAAAACACACAAAACCTGCAAACACACAAAACCTAGGTCTCTACTTATTTCTCCCTCAGCAACGCCGCAGCCTCTTCTCTGCCAAATCAAATTTATTCTTCCTCTGTTCTAGCACGGCTTCAATCTTCACAGCCAAGGAGCGTGCGAAGCTTTGCAATTTCTTCTCAGCCACTTGTCAAGCGCTAGGCACAGCAACACTTCCCTCCCTCTCCTTGCCTCTCTCCATTTGTTTCTTGGTTTATGTAAGCTCCGTTCAAAAATCCAAACCACTCGATGCTTCTGTGACTGAGTAACAAAGCACAGAATCCTTCCTATTTTCTAAAACCAAACGAAAGGTTAAGAATACACACAATGGGCAGCGACGGCAAGGCATTCACCTTGGCAGAAGTCTCCGCACACAACAGCCGTAAGGATTGCTGGCTCGTCATCGAGGGCAGGGTGTAAACTCAATCTCTCCAAAGTCAAAGAAGCTTGCTCTGGTGCGGTGAATTTCTTAACTGCTTCTTCACGATGCACAGTGTTTCTGTTTGAGCTTCATTTTTTTTTTTTTTTTTTTTTTTTTTTTTTTTTCAGTAGTGGAGACTGGCAGGGAGGTATCTTTTGTTGAATCAAGTGGCAGAAATGTTGAGATCAGAAGAGTGAAGGAGAATTCACACAGAGGAGAAGAGAATTGAGAATAGAGGAGAGAGAGAGAGAAGGAGATTTTTGAATTTTGTATATGGCTTATTTGAGAAAAGGAGAGGAGTGTGCCTGAAACAAGCACGAGGTTATGGGCGTGTCTGAGTCTTCACCTCTCCGGTGAGATCTTTCACTTGAATCTCCCTGCTTCGATTTCTCACTTCTCTATTATTTTTTTTTTTTAACTGAAATTTGAGAATATGAAATGTATTACTGAGACTGGAGATTTGAAAAGGATAGAACTGATATTACCATGAGAGATATTGTAAATGAGGAGCAGCAGCGACATGGATGATTATCTTCATCTGCAGATTTTTTTTTTTTTTTTTTTTTGTTGTTGAATGATCCATTGAAGGATCAAATTGCAGAAGCTTGGATCAATGCGCTAGCATAGTAGCTCTGATACCATGTTAGGATTGAGAGTTTGCAGATAATTGAAAGAGAAAAGAATTAGTTTAGAGAGGGAGAAGAGAGAAAAGAGGGAAACTGAAATTTAGAATTACATTGTATTGAATTCTGTTTTGCATACATTTATTGTGTGTGCACTTCTCTATTTATACACATTACACTATTCTAGACTATTCTTCTTCTATATCAGGAACCTCATATATCTACTCACTCCACCAAACCCTTCCCTGCCTAATCTATTATAGTAAATTAGTAACGCAAAGCTGGTCTCCTTTTGTTTCTTCTCATTTTTCTCTGTTTGCCACGTGTTCATTTGAGATAGAAATGTTTAGATTATATCTAGTAGCATAGTGTTGTCCGGGCTTCAATTAATTTGATGTGATTTTAGATAAAAATAGTGAAAATTAGTTTTGATTATTTATGGGCTTTCTTATCCGTGGAACCATCAATATTCAGCAGGGCTTTATTGAGTTTGAAAAGGAGCAAGAACTGGATATTCCTATGGTCGGTATATAATTTCTCGAAGATTGAGATGCTCTCACCATTTCTAGCTACACTACAATACATCATATGCACCGACGGAGCAAGGATTCATAGTTAAGGGGGAAAAAATAAGAATACTATTTTAATAAATAGTACGACTTCATCAAAATTGAGTTGGAAAATAAAAAATAGTTCATTTAAATGATGATCTCACACGATTATTTAAACAGACCACTCCTTAATAGATATATCATGGAATAATAGAAAGGTTAAAAAAACTTCACGGAGCAAATATCTATAGAAAAGGGGAAAATTCAAATAGTTTAGGGACTATATTATGATTAAAAAAACAATTATGACTTGAGCTTAAAAAATCAATAAAGATTCCAGCTAGGTTCGTGGTAGGCAGATACTATTCAAAGTCACCCTCGGTGACTTGACCACAAAGCTTTCACCAGCTTTGAATGGTTGTAGTAGTGGAGCTAAATCTCGAAGACCTTGAGAAAGTAGACAGACTCTTCCTCTCCGAATTTTCTTTTCTTTTTTCAAGGCAGATTCCCGACTCCAGATCGCTGTTTTTGTATTGTCAATTATTTTTTTATTGAGCAAAATGTCTTTGTCAACTTCGTATCGCAATAATTAATTCTGTTGTTCAAACTTCGAAATATTTCGCTCGCCTTTTTTCTAGATATTTCTTGTTTTCAGGATCAAGTGTTAGACGGGTTCTTTGATAGCCCTGTTTGCCATGTTTTTAAAAGGGTTTTAGAAAGAAAAAAATGTTATTTTTTAATTTTTTATATTAATTTAATTTTTTTGGTGATTTTAGATCATTTTCATGTACTACGTTAAGATATTTTTTTTTAAAAAATAAAAAATACTATTTAAATATATTTCTAACCAAAAAATATTTTCAAAATTAATTTCAACCACAATTTTAAATAAACAATAAAACTGAACTAACACCGATGACTTATCAAATCATGTTCAAGTTGACAAAATAAAAGGAGTGTTTTTTAGTTAAAGAAAAACAATTTTGATTTCCATACTGGTTTCTATGTCCGGTTTGATTACTAAAAAAACAATAATTTAATAATAATCATCGGATTAAACTTTATTAGGTGTTAAAAATTAAGATAAAAACTCGAGAAAACTTGAATTAAAATTATTTGTGGCTAATAATTTATTTCCCAAACTTATTTCTCGAATTTAAGGGTATAAATCAAAGTTGGCTGAAGATATTTAGTAACCTTTGCTTCTCTGCCATGTCAATTGGTCACTTTGAAGGAAAAGGTAATTGCAATTGCTTGGTGATTGATCAGCAAAGTAAGAAAAGAGAGAAAGTAGAATTATGCTGGCTAATCCTAATCTCATATTGCATCCGAGTCACTATCCGGCCCCCGAATCACGAGCCCATGAACTTCTGTTCCAAATAAAATTGAGTTGATAATAGAAGTAAAACAAATAAAAATATTCAGGTGGTGAATATTGGAGATCCTTTCGTTGAATGCTATGATCTCCCCCCCCCACTGGAACTCTGTATTTACTTGTTAAAAACAGATGGAAAAGGGAATCATTGATTGCGATTAAAAAAAAGAAGAGAAAACAAGCTTGGATGTGCAGCCATGATTTTTGTTGCAAGTAACTTGCTGATTTTCATCGTTTTGTTTTCGATTTTCTGTTAAACGAGGAGATGATTTTGTTTATACATTTCTCATTAAAAAGGTTCCAGTGATGACCAATCAGAATTCATTGTTAATAATTTCACAGCATCACGTGGCTATGGCCTGTGGTGAGTTTTTCTAGGCCTTTTGGGCCAATGTAATGACTCGCAAGGAACCGATAAAACTCCTTTCCACCCCTCACAAATGCCTCTCTTCTTACTGGGAAATCTTGTGCAGATATTAGCAAGGAGGGCATTGAAATGCATGGTGAAGTTGATGATTAGACCATCGATTCGCTGGTTTCAGAGAGCTTAATTTCTCTAAGTATTGTTTTTCTACAGGTTCATCTTGATTTGATTTACTGATTTGAAAGTGGTAAGTGTGGATAATAATCTGTAAACAATGATGATGACAGCCCCACCAAATCTGTTGCGGATAAATATCTTTATTTGTGATTCAAGTGATGTTTTTTTTTTAAAAAAAATTATTCAGAAGTATATTAAAATTATATATTTTTTAAAAAATTTAATTTTCAATATTAGTACATGAAATTGATCTAAACATACTAAATTTTTTTAATTTAAAATTAAAAAATTAAAAATTTTCAAACACACTTTTAAAATATAGTGTCAAACAATATGTGATGTTACCGAACCCTTCATTTTGATTAAAAGCCCATGAAATCAATTCAGATGGTATTACTATTCAAATCTGAATGGGCTATCGTCCCGACAAGTTAACTTTTTTGGAATAAGGCAATCTAGATTGCACCATAAAAGACCATATCATGTGTGAAAAATATAGACCACATCGGTGGCAGAATCCTGATGGATTTTTTTAATAAAAAAACGTTTCGTGACTGAGTTCACGTGTTAATCTGACTTTTTTTAAAAATGGTGTCCGGGTGTAATGAATAATTTGCATAGCAGATTTTAAATTTGAAATAGTTAAAAATTTCCTCACATAAATAAAATAAGTTTAATAAATGTATTTCTATGAGAGGTTTGGATGATTGATTGTAACCAAGTGACATATGACTCAAATTCAATTTCTCTTTTTTTTGTATGAAAAAAGAGATGGAAATGTTATAACATCTTATTGTATAAGAAAATAAATTATAGAGTAATGTTTCATAATCTAAACCGGTAAATAACCCTGGATAAAATGCTTTTTTTACAAAAGAAAAAACGCATGATACTGTTAATGCCACCATTGACACGGAGAGGCAGGAGAAAAAGATGATTTACCAAGAGTGTTTTTTTTAAAGAGAGAGCAGCAGATCTAAATAAATCGAACATGCACATACATACATACATACATATGTGTCTGATTTGAGAAATAGTTGAGAGTTCAATTATCAAGGTCCTGCATGGCTCAGCACCAGACAGATGGGAGCACATAGGAAAGCTCAAACTTCAGTCCAACAATCTTGCACAAGAAAAAAGAGTTTGGTACAAATCCATAGGAGTCAATGGTAATAGAAAAGGAGGACTCGGACACTGAATCCACAGTTGGTGTTGCCATTTTTCTAGCTGTTCTGCATGTGGGAGCGACTTCAGTAATGGGTTTTAAAGTACACATATATGGAAATGCTTTTACTCCATATGTATTCATAGTTTAAGACTAAGCAAATAAACATTGGCTTGTGAAATGAAATGCAAGACTTGCGATGATGGGAAACAGCCGTGTTCATGTCCTAAGGTTGACTCGTGGAGACTGTCAAGTGTCAACCACAGTTTCGTTTACTTTTGGAGTCTTTAGGGCCATGGCAGGACCACCATGGCAGACAGTGACCAAAGCTTTTCTTTTCTTTGATCCTAGTAGTGGTGTGAGCACACAAACATGGAGTGAAAGTATTAGAGAATAATATAAATCATATTTCGAAGTTTTATCTGCAAGCTTAAGTTTTTAAATGAAATATTTTATTGATATGGTATCAAAGCCTTGTTAACCCAGCGGTCACGAGTTCAAATCTCATCATCCCTATTATATTTGATAAAAATCAAGCACAAGGTAATGGAGGTTTGTGCAAGTTTCAAGCGCAAAGTGCTTTCACTTGAGATATGTGTTAGAAAATAATATAAATAAAAATTCTAGATTTTAACTACAAGTTTAAGTTTTTAGGTGAAATGTTTCATCGATATAGAGGTTAGTCCTACATGTGATGAGGTAATGCAGCAGTCTTCTACAGGGACTTTCTTCGTGTAACTCTCTTCTGACAGCTTTGTGCTTTATCTGCATGTATTTATATGGGTCAGTATCCTCTGCTCTATCACCCAACTCCCAACTCAAATCTCTTTAAAGTTTGAACTCTCTGCTTGTGTGTGTGTGGAGCAGAACCTAAGAGGCTAAAGTCATGAAGCTAAGCCTGAATTACAAAGCTCTTCTCCTCATCCTTCTTGTTCTTGTTCATTCCTCAAAGTTATCTGCTCGTTTCCTACTAAGGCCCCGTTTGTTTGCTGGAAAGTGGTTTCTTTTTGGAAAGTGAATTCCGGGAAAAGTGAATTCCTGGAAAGTGAATTCCTGAAAAGTGAATTCCGATGTTTGGCAGTGTTATGGAAAATGAACTGGAAAATATTTTCCAGTGTTTGTTTGTGTTATGGAAAATGAACTGGAAAATAATTTATTAATAAATTAATTTTTTTTCAAGTTTATTAAAATAATAAGGAACAAATCTTACAAATTAAAAAGTTGAATGAGAATGAAATTGAAAAAAAATATAATTTCATAAATTATCTCAAATAAAATAAATAATAATCAAAATAATAGAGATCAAATCTAATTTTTTTTTAAAAAATGAAAGGTGAATAAATTAAAATAATAATAATTAACATTTCATAAATTATTTCAAATAAAATAAGTAACAATAAAAAAAATGAGGACCAAATTTGATAGATAAAAAAATGATAAGAAAAAAGCAAATAGCAATTATAAAAATAAGGACCAAAATTAATATAAAAATTAAATTTTAAGAGATGGAATTGAAAAATAAATATTCAAAACAAATTATATATAGCAATCAAAAGTTTGAGGATCAAATTTGATATAATCAGCAAATAATGACATTTTTAAATTTTTCACAACTTCCGGAAAGTGTTTCCGCCCAAATTTTCCGGAAAACACTTTCCTGAGAACCAAGCCAAATTTTTCTTTGACTGGAAAATATTTTCCGTTGACTAACTTTCCGGAAGGCAAACAAACACATGAAAGTTTGAAAAGTGATTTCCCGGAAAGTGAATTCCGAGAAACAAACACAGCCTAAGCAAACAAGGTAGTTCTCCTCCTCTACCACCACTTCTTTGTTGAGACTTACCGAGAAGAGTTAACCATTTTCAGAAACTGAAGTTTTGCTTGCTTTGCAGGGCAAGAGGAGGTAAACCTGGATGAAATCACCAGTGAAGGGACGGAGGACGGTGGGTTAATGAATGTAAGCATCGACTTTTTTTTCTCTACTTCAACAATTTGGTCTTAAATTTTCAGCAGATTATACAGGTTTTTTCTTGTTTTTGATAATTTTCTCAGCAGCTGATGGGGTTAGAGATATGTGATGGTGGGGACGAGGAATGCTCACGGAGAAGGATAATCGCAGAGGCTCACATGGACTACATCTACACCCAGCATCACAAGCCATGACACTTCAATTTTAGAAATTGAAGTGCTATGTTTTCTGTCTTCCAGCTTAGGTCTAGATTCCTATATATTTTTTAATATATATAAACTAGCTATAATATTCTTCTCAAAATGGCAATCCCTTTAAAAAGCTACAGAAATGGTTCCCCGGTTTCTTCTCTCTGAAAATGTAACCTTAGACCTATGTGCAGCTATGTTCAATCTACGTACGTATATCTTCCTTTGTAATGACGAGTCTACATATGTTGGTGTAAGATTTCTCTGCGTACCTGATAATGTAACTATACAAATAAGTGCTGTTAAAGCCCATTTCTATCTCTGTGATGCTGAATTTACGGAGTTTTAATTTTATGAGGTTCTTAGTTCTGCTAGTATTTAGTCCTAGTTTCACCGGGGAGATGGGGAGAGAGTGAAAAGGGGGGCACTACAATTTCAGTAAAGTAAAGTGGAATAACCAAATTGCTACCAAAATGTTAGAGAATAATATAAATTATATTCTGGAATCTCACCAGCTTAAACTCTTAGGTGGGATGGTTCCTTATTATGGAATCAGAGCCTTGTTGATCCAGCAGTTTCGAATCTCATTACCCTCATTCTATTTTATAAAAATCAAGCACAAGGTAATGTGTGTCGATGCAAGTTTCAAGCCCAAAGAGCTTTCACTTGAGGATGTGTGTTAAAGAATAATATATATCATATCTTGGGGTTTCATCTAACAATTTAAACTTTTAGATGAGACAATTACTTAACACAAAATAGCTCCGGACCTGCATAAGATGAGCAGTACTTGCGAAACATTGAAATCTGGTTAGGTGAATTTGGGATCGGGAATTAAAGCAATTTAATAGACAGTTGGGAAGTTGAGCTCAGTGAATTTAGATTCAGATTTCAACTGCATTTACGGCTCATGGCACCTTCTTAATTAACTCCATAGCTTCCATGCTCTTACAATCAATTTGAGTTTGAAAAGTTCAGCATAAAATGTTATTCCTGTGCGCAAATCCCAAGTTCATAACATCTACCTCTCTAAGGACCACATGTTTCCCTGTCCCTTTTCCCTTGGTTATGAATTTCTTTTATGATTTTTCTGCTACATGATGAACTTGTTTTCTCTTCTGCGATCCAAATTGGAAAAGATCATTTCGTATCTACGAAACAATCCGGAAGAAAAGTGGAGAAACAAAAGGGTTTTGTAGGACTATACAGCACAGCTGTGATCTGAAGTTTTGTTCCATCCAAGAGGGCAATTGCAGGTTTTTTAATCTGCTAAACAGCTAGCAAAAGAGATGTTCATGCGAAGTAAAATAGTCAGAGAAAATGAAATAATATGCTTAAAATTTTAATTCGGCCATCTCAATCCCTTGTTTGTTAGCTGTACAATCCCACGCTCCATATTCTATTCCTTCCAACTTCTTGGATTTAATTAAACAAAGGACCGCAGCTTGGGAAAGATGACTTCGGAAATCGAGCATCTTTCCATGCCATGAAGCATTGAAGCCTGTTGTTATGCATTATCAACTTCATTTATTTTTATTTTTTTGAGGAACACGAGTAGCAGTTAAAAGCACTGCGATGACAGTTAATTAAAACTCAATTTTTAAGCACGTTTAGTTTTAGTTTTAGTTTTTTTTTTTTTTTCATTTTGCTTTGATTATTAACCTTTACAAATTACAACATTATAATTACAAAAAGATTTTATTTCTTTTATATTGAAGGGAATCCTCATGCCCGCCTCAAATCGGATAAAATAACAGTACTCGAAGAAGAGGATAGATCATTAAGTTATCATCGTCCCTGTATTTTTTTTCTTATCGTGCAAGGAGTGGACGAAGGGTCCAGTTCCTCGATGGTGCACCGGCGTAGATGTTTTTATATCTCCTCCGTCGATAAGGTGTTATATTAGAAAAAAATAATTAAAAAAAGACACGTAAAATAATTAAAAAAAAAGGAGGAGGAGGTGGTGGAGGCATGCAAATATTGTCCTAGTATTCTAATTATGAATGTGGAGACGCACCGACACACGTTACCAGAAAGTAGCTAATCATCGATGACAGTCACCATGTGCAAATGTTTGGATCCTGGAACTATAACAGTGACTGAGCAAAGATTATTAATTTAAAAGGCATGAGATCGTTGTGAAATCTGATTTGGGATCACTAGGAAAAGAGTCTGGATTATTGAGTTATAAGGTCAATTATTTTTATTAAAATGTAATTGTTTTATTCTTTTTTTTCTTAAGAAAATATTGGTAATGCTATTAAATAAGTTTAATTTGTGTTGTTAATTCTTATTCAGCAAACTCTGGTATCGAAAGAGTTCTTCTGTGCCAAACAAGCCACATAAGTAGATGCCTAAATCCTAACACAGCAGTTTTACCTCGAGAGGGATGGTCAGACTTATTCATCGCCTGCCTCTTATTCCACTAATTTATGTTATTTTCAAGAACTTATAATAAGATGGTTCTTCACAAAGATGAAATTCACTTGCCATGTTTACAGCAAGACCTGTAATTTCAAATGTCTGCTAACCTCAGACAAACTGCGAAGAAAACCAGACAAGGATGTGACTGACCGTGAAACAGACAAGAAAGGGAAACAAATATATGTGCTCTCATGAACTCCTGTATGGCTCAAGATCAGGACAGCAATCTCCTCCCTCCCCCACAATCAAGATTCTTCCATGTTTTTTCATCCATTCTGTATTAGTAGTGGGCCTTTTGGTGACTCGTGTGGCCACCGATTCTCCATTCATCAGTGAGCAATGGCAACTGGCAAGGAGGAAGACAATCTCATGTCAGCCTTTATATATATATATATATTTCATGAGACCCACGGCACCCACAATTCACCATCCTCTGTTTGTTTACTTAGCTGGGACCTTCATAAATGTCTCCATGCTTCAAAGACAGAGTTCCTAGATGTGAAGCAATCTTATTGACAGCAGTTACCGTTATGAAGAGAGAGAGAGAAAAACAATAAAAGGACTGGATTGTTCAGCTCGCATCACAAACACCAATAATTGAGGAAACATCTCCAAGTCTGCCTGCCAAAAAAAATGGAAGAGATTTATAAGAACAACATTCTGATGACAATGTGTTCAACTAGCAATGATCTTCTGAAACTAGAAATAACGTAAGGTGTCACGGAAATAAAGAAGTTGAGTTTATGAAGTCTTAAGGTTACAGTTTGAAATGGTAAAGAAAATTCTATTTTAATAGATTTTGAAATTCGATAATTCATAAAAATTATTCTGAATTAACCGGCCAGAACTGAATTATGCTTAAAAAAATCGCAAAACAATTAGAAAAATAGAAAAGAGATTTGAAAATAACTGGAAAAGGGAAGCACATAACTGAGTACAACGTTAATAATCAACACAATCAAATTATTTCAGGCGCTGTGCTGTTTTTCTGCTGTCAGATGAACTGTTTAGCCACCCACCGGAGTAACAATCTACTTGAGCATTGTGCAGTCCAAGACAAAGGGTAGGCCTGGAGCGAAAATGAGATATTGAAAAATGAAAATGTTTACGGCTAAAGAATCATTTCTCCGTCAAGGAATTTAAACAGTTGCCAAGTTGCATCTCTGAAACATTTAAATTACCATCAAAGATTTGAGATTTAACGCTAAAAAAGAGCATGAAGTCGTAATGGATCTGGCTGTTAATTCAAGAGAAGCATTCAAAAAAAGAGGCCACTACAACTCGTAATCTGAAGGGCTTCATTTGCTGATGGTTTCGTTGGAGAGGGCTATGGGCCTGCGAGATGCTGTAGTGGCAGCTGTTGAAAGTTTTGAATGGCTGGAAAGACCCAGCCGATGATAGGAGGCCCAAATATTTGGCCCAAGTCCACTCCTAGCTGCATTCACAGATTCTTGCTGTTGTTTTTTTAAAATAAAAAAAAATAATGGGTAGAATATACCTCTATTCTCTACCATTTTCACCCGTTAAAATGAAATGTTTTTTTGGTCTTGTTTTGGAAAAATAATTTATAATCAGAGCAGTACATTTTATAAGATATTCTTTATAGCTTTCATTTAGATTCAAAACCAAAATAATGATGTGAAGACTGAAGTATTATCACTTGAACCCTTCCAAATCCTAATCCTTGTAAAAATCAAATTTCACCATCTGTGTAGGAAACAAAAGTGTCACCCCCGTGCTTATTGGGTTTGCAGGATGTTCAGTGGGTCCGAAAACTTAGTTGTGGTGCGCGCAAGCAAGCCCGGACACCCCGGTTATCAAAAAAAAAAGAAAAAAGTGGGATTGTTCGAAAGATTGAAGTAGTTGCAGCTGGACTAGAAAATACAATTCAAGTTGCCCTACAAGTGACTGTCGAAATCAACATAGTTTTAGAAAACTCTCAAGCTCACACTCCTCCAAGTATACTCGATCCTCGTATCACGTAATTAATAACTCGTAAAAACAATTTAACACGCTAAAAATATACGTAAACGCGTATTTATAAGAAATATACCTTGGTTTTAATTAACAGAAAAAGAAAAAAAAATTTAATTTTATTCGCTGTGACTCGTTTATGAAAGAGCACGATTGATACTACCCAGGTACGTGTATGTATATCCTATCTCCTCACAGTGCTGGACCTGGACTGGCAGACAGCACGCCTATTAAAATCAATAAGTTGTTTAATTAAAGCAAGATTTGTGTGGTCATTTTCGAAACCAGAAGGAAATTATCGAGACCATCGATTAACCTAGGTATCAAAAGTTTAGGGTTTTAGTGGTAGGAACCAGGAAGAAATTGATAAGATGCCAGGAAATTTCATCTAAGAAAAGAAAGAATATGTGCTGGTGGTTTATACACGTTGAAGTGGACCGTTTCCTTTGCGGACAAAGCAAGACATGCACACTCCACGTCCTACGATTTGGATGGTCATAGTTTCGGTACCTGCAGGTTATTCAAAATTATATTTGAGTCCTGCACTCTTCCTTTTTTTTAAATCCTTCTGTGAAAAGGGAATATCAATCAAATTCATCTATTCCTAGTCCATTATCAAATCAAGTATACTTTTAAAACCGTACTGTCTAATTAATCAGTTCATGTTGTAAAACAACTTTGACTATTATTGATGAATGTTGTTTGGTATGTAAATTGTGTTAAGGAATCATCCCACCTAAGAGTTTAAGCTGTTAGATAAAACCACAAAATATAATTTATATTATTCTCTAACACCCCCTCCCAAGTGAAAGCCTTTTTGAGCTTGAAACTTGCATTGAATCATACTACTTTGCACTTGATTTTTATCAAATAGAATAGGATGATGAGATTTGAATTTGTGACCGATAGGTCAACAAGACTTTGATATCATGTTAAAAAATAATTTTACCTAAAAAATTAAGTTGACAGGTGAGGCTGCATAGTATAATTTATATTATTCTCTAACATATTACAGTTGTAATTATGGTAAAAATTATTTTTTGAAATTGATTATTGTTTGAAAATGCATCAAATATTTTTGTTTTAATATCAAATCAATTCAAAAATATTAAAAAAACATTTTTTTTTAAAAAAAAAAACTTCAAAATTTTCAAATTATCTGTGGCGGCGCAAAAAACAAACACATCCTCAATTTTTAATGTTAGCATGACCTCTCATGATTGAACCCACCAGACATCATTAAATCACACTCTTATTTAAAATTTAACTCGTAAGATCATATCATCTCATAATCAATGGCTTAGCAACTCGTTATCAGATGCCATTATCTCGTATAAATATCTATAAAATGTGCTATAAACATTCTATTTTTTTTTTATAACTGGGGTGTCCGGACCAGTTTGCGCGCACCACAATTAAATCCCCGGGTCCACTGAACATCCTGCAAACTCAATGAGCATGTAAGACAACGTGGGGATGACAGGCGTGCCTGACAAGACTTGAACCTGGAGTGAGAAGAAGAAAAAAGACTTTCATGACCAGCAGACCAAGACCTATTTTCACTTCTTCGTTTAGTTCAAACAAGCTGACATGATTTATGAATATATAAATATTGATAAATCACTCAACAACAAGCTAAATTGAATTAGCTCATAAAACTCTTTTTTTCCCGCGTATCTTTCACTAGTTATCTCCATCTACTGTTCTAGCAACATATAAAAGCATAGCTTTTAAGATGACATTACTAATATATCCTTACCGACTTGATTATCAAAATATCCACTGCACTACACAATAGATTTGTTCAGCAAGATTATATGAACACCGTCTAGATTATTCCCTCTCAACCTTAAAAATCCAATAATCAACTGTGAAAAATCCTAAATTTTATTGAAATCTGCATCAGATCTCATCACAGACACGATATCAAAACTTGGCCCATGACAAGACAAAAAAAAATCATCATGAAGTGATGCGTTTGGATAACTTATAAATCTCTTTCCTTGCAGAGACTAGAGTATAGACACAATGTTTTCTTCCTCTTAAAAGGACAAATTTCAGGGTTTATTGAAACCAGAAAATACAGGTAAACCTGCTGAAGTGCAAGCAGTCCCTGGTCATGTAGTGTTATCCACGATGGCTGGCCTAGAGAACCCATGAAAACTCCACGTGTAATAATAAAAAGTAAAAGGACTCGAATAGAAACTCTTATAAACTATGGCTATTCATTTTAAGATTATGCCCTGTCTATTTTAAGATTAATCTAATTATTTTAATATAAAGTATCCACAAAAGAATCACGCCAAAGAATCTGCAGGAAAAATGACACTATCATTCTACATTAGCACAAGAGAAACGCCTAAAAACGCAACCATGGTGACACCAACAAAATTCGCCACACACGGGTGCTTGTCTGAAATGAATATAGCAAGGATTATTTAAAAAAATAATTATAAGAAAATATTTTTTTTTTTATTCTTAAGATTTTATTTTTTATAACAGCATATTCAAACGATTTAAAAACACTTAAAATTAACTAGATAATAATAATGATAATAATTAGAGCTCAATGTAAAACACGCGTTCCATCGGTTACTTTAGTTACGCCCGTCCATTAGTCATTATCCAGTTAGATTACACCACGTATGTGATGAGATGGCAATGAAATGCCACGTCACTAACAGGCCAATCAACACTCAACACAACAACTCCGAGGAAAAGGCAAAAGACACAAGTCGTATAAAAATCAGAAAAATAAAAAGATCAACATAAAGACCAACAACTAGACACCCAAGTTTGCCTTGCTCGCCCTGCCGTTCCTCTCTCTCTTTCTCTCTACAGAATTTTCGTCTTGGTTTTCTCTCTATCTCCTGCGATCTTGAATGGCATGCAAAGAAGAAGAAGGGTTGAGCAAGTGAGAGCTGAAAGGGGAATAATCAATAAGCAACAAAAGGTGTTTGCTTTCTTTTAGTCTCAACAATGGCTTCGTATCAATTCTTGAACCATCCCAATCAGGTACGTGATTCTTCTTGCTTTATGATCAATACTACTGCTCGCCATGGATTCTCCAAGTCTCAAATGTGCCTCCAAAAGATTTTACACATTATTACCTCATACCCACCTCAAGAAATCTCAAAAGAAGCCTCTTTGAATGGTGAAATTCTTGAATTTGAAGAGAATAGAGGTATTGACATTGATTTGAACATGGGTTTGAGTCCCGCTTGGTCAGAGGCTAATGATCATGAGAATCATTCACCAGAGTCGTCGTCTTTGCTAAGTGCTAGCAGTTTTGTTGAAAAGGGTTTAAAGAATGATTCGTCGATGGAGGTTCTTACGGCTGACAAGAGTTCATCAGAAGGAGAATGTTGTCTTAAGGTTAATGGGGACCAGTTTGGTAGAGATTCCCCTACAATTCAAGCAACTGGTGAAGAACCTCAAGTGGTCGATGACGCGACCATAGAAATTTCAAAGACCACGAATTTCAAACACCCGGCCAATGAAATCAACTGCAAAATCGAAGTAATCAATGATGATCAAGAGATGGCCAAGGTCAAAGAAGAAGAAACGAAGAAAGAACCAGTCAAAGTGGAGCCATGCCACGGAGAAAAGAACAAAACCAACAAAGATTGTTTGGATCTTCTTATCGAAGCAGCAGGGATGGTTTCGGGTAATTCAGAAGATAAAGAATCTGACTCAGATAAACATGAGGAAACAAAAAGGAGTCGCAAGTGTAGTTTGGTGGTGGATTTGTACGAGGATAACACATCATCACCTGCTGTAAGATCCAAAAGAAGGAGAAGTCAGGTGCTGCCTCATAGATACAGAGACAGTTCGGTTCTTCTAGAGCCGTGGAAACGAATGCCAAAACCACAAAAGGCAGAAACCACGGCGGCTACTGCGGTTTCAAAGAAACGGAAGTCTGGTTAGAAACGAAGACAAAAGGAAAGAATAACATGTGAAAGTAAATGTGCAAATCTTTTCTGACATGTGTGGTAATAACTTTTGTTGTTATGAGAATGGTAGGTTTATGCGAAATGACTGCAGAAAAGAAAAACACCTGGAAGATAATGTGATGGAGGAAGCATTGCTTGTCGAACGTGGGAACAGTGGCGGGTTTTGATTTCTTGTTTCTAGCTCTTATTTTTTTGGTTTAGTTTATCAGTGGTAGCAGGGGCTAGGGGTTTGCTATGATACATTTGTTTTAACATCGGTATAATGTTGATGGTCATTGTAGGCTTGTAGCTATATATATATATATTTTGCCCAAATATAATAGCTCCATTGCTGATCAATATTATACCGGTGCTCAAACATAAAGAAAGTTGTCTTTGGTGATTTGTTTTGTCTATAGCTACCTCATGCGTGGATGAATCTTTAGCTAATTATAAAGAAGGTTGTCTTTGGTCAACCCAGTGGCTCACTGAATTCGTGCTTGGCTCGGACCAGGTCCAGGCCAGTCCGAGTCTGAATCGGTCACGAAAAAAGAGAGTCAATAAATCCAAGCTAATCCGTCGATTCATGAATCGAATCCACAGCCTGGACGGGATTTAACCATGGTGTGGAGTAGAAGAAGTAGGGACTCTCTTTCTTTTTTTACCGAACCTTTGCTGTCCTGTATCCATTCAGACCATTATTGAACACCTTTTCGTGCTTCAATTTTCTTGACTCGTGTCGTGAGGCAGAAAGCGAAAGGCTCGAACCCAAAGTCCTATCTGTTTCCCCTCGGCCGAAAAGAGTGCTGTGCATTGAATTCAAACCTACTCGGTGATTGCAATATTTCTTGCAAAAAGAAAGAACAATAGCAGTATCTGATTCGAAACCCACTGTTAATTATTCAAATGGATCTCGAAAGTCATGCGTTTAAAGTTGGTGCATTAAAAAAATATGCCATGTCTTCTTTCGTACATTAGAAATGCAATGAATCCTGTGATTATAATTGACTAATGTCTTTTAAACATGGAGAAAGGTCAAACGGTCAAATCAGGAGCAAGAACATTTTACCGGAGCTGCTCGCTCGTGACCCTCATCTCTGTGATACCGCGAAGCGCGCGCACTGTGAACGTGAGCTTTGTATTGTGTTGAAGTGTATTTTATATTGTGTTGCGTGATTATTTTGAATTAAAAACATTATCTATTTATTTTTTAAGTCATCACGTTCAAACCATTTAAAATAGCATCAATTTAATATCTTTCTGGATAAAAAATAACTTAAAAAACAGGATCTACGAAAATGATAAATGGGCAGAACTTTCTAGCTATAGCACCTGGAGTGTTATTTTTTAATTCCGGAAAGATACGTGGGCGTAGGCACAGTTTACTCCATACAGTACTATCGTGATAATTCTTGACAAACACAGATTCTAAATGATGGGTTAGGCCAATTATACTTTCTTGGTTGACGACACTGAAATAAACAGTAAAAGGCAGTCAAAGAAAGGGAAGAATCATTTTCCTACCACTTTGCTGTTATCTGTAGATCCAGAATGACATCGTGGGCTGAGAGGAGAAACCCTTTTGATTGAATAACACAAAAAAAAGAAGTAAAAATAAAAATAAAAATAAAATTATTCTCACCAATTTGCTTGTCAAAGACTGATAATTTGAATGCTCCCGGTCCTAGAAAGCAAGAAAGGATTTTGATTCAAGGTATGCGTTCCCCTGTGAAAGATTGCATGCATGGGCATTTTTACAGCCCCGGGATTTTCTTCAAAAGCAACGGGTGAAGTAGCAAAACACCTCGTGGAGTGGAATAGACGGGAGCAGGTAGGTTCAGATCTCTATCTATAAAAGAGACTTGTCCTGACTCGTGAGACGACATGCTCAATCCATACACCCATCTAAACATTAACGTACTGTTTGAAGGACAGTGAGGTGTTGATTTTTAAAATATTTTTATTTTTATATTTTTATTTTTATTTTTATTTTTATTTTTATTTTTAATATTTATTTTTGTTGAAAAGAAAATACAAAGTGCGGCTCAAGTGTGTCCATCCTTGTATTCATTTGAATAATATTTTTTTCATACTCTTTTTTTGTGCATATTAAAAAACTTCATTTTTATACTTTACGATTGGATTTTTTTCCTTCTAAATAATTTTTTTTGTTGCAATTTTATCCTTTAAAATTGAGTTAATAAGAAGTTGGAATTTATAATTTATTTCATTGTGCTTTTTGTGAATTTATCCCTATCCTTTTTCTCAATTTCATTATTTTTCATGATTTATTTCTAGTTGATTTTTTTATATAGTTTTATCTTTTAACACTAAGATGATTGAGAATTAATTTTTATAATTTATTTTGATTTATTTTTTATTGGATAATCCTAATTTCTTAACATGGATAACAGGTTAACCTAAAATGACTAAGGTTATTTAATTGTATATATATATATATATATATTATCCTTCAGTATTACATTTATTAAAAAATAATTTTTTAATTTGTTTTAACTTATTATTTTTTTATAGAGATATGCTAATCATGACTTGATATACAGGCTAATAGATTAATTTGAATTGACCAGAATTGATTGATAAATTATTGTCCCGGAGGCTGTTTTTGAACTTAAAAAAATTAAATCACTTCCCACGTAATTTTTTTTTTCTACTATAAAAAACTCTTGCAACAGGAAGATATTTGTTTTTACATCAAAATAATTTTTACCCGTCGACAGAGTACATAATATCAATAATCTAATGTATGTTTGTATATACATATAATTGAATTCAAGAAGAAGATAATAATCTCGAGTTAGTTAGCTGGAGATCAAAATGAAAAAAAAGTCAACAATCTTGTGGATGTACAAACTCGTAAATAAAGAAAAAACTGAAACATCTTTTCATCCACCTTCAATCCAACCAAGGTGGGGTACTCACCTTTAAATCCATCTATTGGTTGCTTAATTTGGTAGAAAAAGTAAAACGAGAAAGACATACACCAGGAAGAAGAAGAGAAACAAATCTCGAGAGAGGTATCTCGAGGTCTGGATTCTATGTTCGTGGTCGTATCTTTCAACGGAGCCTCTCACCTCAAACGCCACCTCCCAGCATCATAACCTCCTTTGAGTGCCCAGAAACGCACACTGATTATAGATGGTTATTTTTAAAATTATTTTTAATATTAATAATTGAAAATAATTTAAAAACATTAAAAAAATTAATTTAAATAAAAAATAATTATATATATTTTTTAAATATTTTTTAAACTGATCAACACTGCCTCTAGCTAGGCAAGTCGATCAACCGGCACAGGTGAAGATTATTGTCTGGACCATACACTGTTAATGTTTTAGGAGAGAATGCAAGGCGCCGTTGCTCTGTGCCGAGACTTTATTTTATTTTTATTTTCATTTCTTTTTTCTAGGGGGGTGGTCTTGTTGTAGTTGGCGTTCCAGGAATTCAAGGGCGATGTGAATTCAGTATGGGAATCCGATTCCGAGCAGAACCAAAACGTCGACGTATAACGAGAACCAGCATGCACGAATCGTTATTATCAAATAAAAAAATCTAGATATTTATGTTTTGTTTATCAAGTTTTGAGTTTTTATTTGAATATCTGTTATTTAAATATTATTTAACTTGGATTAAAAAAATAATATATATAAAGTGATTATATTTATTAAAGTTTTATTTGGATTACATTTTGAGTGACTTGAAAGCAATTCTTTTTTTTCTTCTTAAAAAAAGCTTAAAAAATAATCTAACCTGTAAGCTTGTAAAAAACCAAAAATAAAAGACGGTGAAACTGTATAAAAAAACAGGCAAGTAGTAACGGACAAAAATCCACAAAACCCTTGGCACTTGCACCCTTCCATATCTCACTCTTCCCTCCTCATTCATTTCCTTCTTATCCTCCAAACATGGCCGGCGATAACTCAGCAGACCAAACCACCGACTCACCCGACCTGAACCCACAAGAAGACCCAAATGCTGATGCCAACAAAGACAACAACCTCTCTTTCTCCTCGGACTCCGACTCCGACTATGACTACGACTACGACTACACCCAGTCATCCACCAACCAAGAGGACGGCGTTGTCACCTACACCAGACCGGGAGATGAAATCCCAGAATCGGAAAACACACCGGAGAAAAACATTGCGCGGTTCGCGGAGGTCTTGGAGAGCAAGACGATGAAGAGGATGAAAGAAGAAGAAGACAGAGACTATGTTTTTTACGAGGACATGTTTGACTTTCCAAGGGACAGAGAGAATTGGAGGGAAGAGGATTTGAAGGAGCTGTGGGCTGACCCTCCATGGGAATCTACGAAACCAGGGTGGGACCCAGTGTGGGCGGATGAGGAGGATTGGGATATTGTTAGGAAGATGAAGGAAGAAGGGAGAGACCCGCCTATTGCCCCTTTTTACGTGCCTTATAGGAGGCCTTATCCGGTGATTCCTGATAATCATTATGATATCTCGAATCCGAAAGCTGTTATTGAAGAATTGGATAGGATTGAGGAGTTTTTGACTTGGGTTAGCTACATTTTCGAAGATGGGAGCTCGTAAGTGCTTGTGAAGCCTGCTCCTTGCTGTTTTTTTTTTCTTTTCATTTTTGATAATTTGGTTTGTGGTTATAGCTGCGTTGGTGATATTGAGAGCAATTGGATGAATGGTTTGTGTTTTTTGCTGGAGTTTGATCTTGTGATTTTTGTATAAATGCGTCAAAATCTGCGTTGGTGTTCTTAGAGGAATTGTATGCACGATTATTCCAGTTTTTTGGATGGGGTTTCGTGATTCTATTTTCAATTCTTGTTGATTCTACGTGTAGTTTATAATTCTTCATTCAATTTAAGTTGTTAAAGGTGATAAAAACATGGTATGCTTGCTAGCTTGCAATGAAATCACACACTTCAAAACATTCCCTTAGTTTTGAGGTGATTTCAATGGGTGATAATCAGATGATTCAGTTTGTTTTTTGTTTTTGATTTCTTCATTTGTTTGTCTAGTAGCTTAGGGTGTGATTGATGTACTGAATTTTATTTATCACAATTATGATTTATGACGTTAATAGAATATGCTTTTAATTGCTCATGTACAGTCTGGTCTGGATGCATATTTGTTCCTTTCTGTGGTCTCTCCATCCTAATTCATCACATGAGAATTCTTTTCACCTACTTGTTATATCGTGTTTTGGATTTGTAAAGGTATGAAGGCACTGTTTGGGATGACTTGGCACATGGCAAGGGTGTTTATGTTGCTGAACAGGGGCTAGTCAGGTCTGTACTTTGTCTATCTTAAAAACTGCACTTACGCTTTTATTTTTCCATTGGAAAGTTGACAGAAAAGTGACACAATTTGATGTACACCGTCATCAAGAAAATGAAAGTGCTAATGCACTGCGATTATTTTTCTCCAGCTTGTACATGGCATGCTGTTATCAAATATCCAATATAATATAAAGTAACATATGGATGTCTGAGATCTATGCCTGCATTATAAGTACTTTTTTAGAAACTAAGAACTTGGAGTTATGAAAAACAAAGGAACACCTGGCAGATAATTATCTGGCTTCATCCTAGTCTTTGAATGCTCATTGTGATTTACCAACTTTGGATAAAAGAGGGAATAATGTTGTTTGATAGATGATGTATATTGGAAAGCTTCTCCATAGCTGAAGAAACCCCTTCATGATGTGCAAAGACTGTAGTTAGGCTCCTTGGATGCAATTTAGTAATGAAAATACATATTTTGCCAGTATTCCCTCCTCTTCCTCCCTCTTTTTCTTTTTTGTTTTCATAGTAAAGTCAGAAAAACTCCCAAGCTTACCAAACAGTCAATTTTTCATATGCTGTTAGAGAGCTTGGCACTTTCACAGCCCCTGTATGTCTAGATTTTGATGTGTATTAGGCTCCATAAATTTGTAGTTGATGCTTCAAACCTGGATAGAAACACTTTAAAGCTCCCCCCCCCCCTCTCTCTCTCTCTATATATATATATATTTCTTCTCAGTAGGGGTGGATGAAGTCATAAAGATTTGCTTGGCCTATTAGCAATGCGCCTTCTACCAGGACTTTTATGTTATTCCTTTACTGTAGGTATGAAGGTGAGTGGCTCCGGAACAACATGGAAGGGCATGGAGTGGTAGAAGTTGATATACCAGATATAGAACCTATACCAGGTTCCAAGTATGTTCACAATCACTATCTCTTCATAATTATAGTATAATTAAGGTGTTAGAATGCAAGTGGTCTTTTTTCCAAACTGAATAAATAACTTGAGTTGGTAATGACTACCTTTTCAGGCTTGAAGAAAAGATGCGTGCTGAGGGAAGAATTATATCTAGAGATTTTATGTCCCCAGAGGACAGGAAATGGCTGGAGATGGATATTGAAGATAGCGTGCGTCTGGCTGGAGGGCAGTATGAAATACCTTTTTACGAGAATGATGAGTGGATTAGACAATTTGGGGAAAAACCGTAAGTTCTCTGTATTCATCTGTGCAGTTATTTTTGTTTTCTGTTATTGTTAGGCTGGTTCACATCTTTTACCTAACTTTTTATGTTTTTCAAATCTTCAACCTCTCTTAATGTTAATTTCATTGCTTGCATAAGCGCCTGGTTTCTTCCCTTTATCTGAGGGTCACTGAGTTGGGCATGCTATTTTTGTTTGAACTTGTGATCACGTGCCTTGCATCCTTTCAAAGATGCTTCTCTTTCCATTTTCCACACGCATTTGGTGTTTATGATACCGTTGACATGACCCATAAAATCCCAAAGAGCTGAACAAAACCAAAGTTGAATTTCAAGGTCACAATGACAGCATGGAGCATGTGTTGACTCACTCCTCCTTGGGCATACCTCCCATCTTACAAGGATCCAACCAAAGGTAATGAGTCAAGGATCCTGCTATCCAAGATGCTAAAAGTGATGGCCCTATAATCCAATGACCCCCAAAAAAAAATGAAAAGGAGACAATCTGATAATCATCTAGACAATGGAATAATAAATAATCACCAGTTAGCCATCATTTTGATGCCAAGTGATATGCTTTTTTGTTTTTATAGGTGGCAGTATGTAAGATCTTTATCTATACAATCATCTTGCCTAAAGATAAAAGAAGTGCTTCTGTATTGTATGAATCTTTTGGTTTATTCTCAGAGAAGACATGGATTTTTATTTTGGTGAATGCATGTTTCATGGGATAATTAATTAATGTTGATAGTGTTTCTATGTCAGGGAGAAAGGTCGGTACCGTTATGCCGGTGAATGGAAGCATGGCAGGATGCATGGATGCGGTGTCTATGAAGTCAACGAGCGCACTATGTTTGTAGGTTCATGAAATATTAAAACAATATTTGAGAGCCTGTCATATATGTAATTTTAATGCCAATCTGTTGAAGATTCAACACAAACTTGAAATAATATCTGAATCCATTTTTTCTCTGTTAGTGCTCCATATCATAAAAGAGTTGACATTTCAAGTTACAAGTGGCATAGTTGGAAATGATTATTTTAAGCCATGAAAAAAATTAAACCAAACCCTTTAGCTTGAAAGCATGCACCATTGTGATAGAAATGTCATGAACACAGATATGTGCAACCAATATATTTGATGCATGTAAATGGTCTGCTCTTTTTTTGTGTTTTACAACTCTTAATATTTCAGTAAAATATCCATTCTTGGTAAAGTGTCAAATAACTTTTGCTTGGTCACTTGTTGCATGGGTGGAAGCCATGGCTGCAGGTAGAGTCTTGAAAACAAATTTCATGCTTATTTGTTGAAGGATATACTGTCTCCAAACCTTCCTTCCCAGCACTGCACTGTGGCAGGACCATAACTGGATAATGGCTGTTTTGTTTTTTCCATTCTAGTTTCATAAAAGAGTGACCCCCTATATTTGGTGTACATACAGGGTAGGTTCTACTTTGGAGAGTTTGTAGAGGATGCTGTTGATTGCGATGAAGACATTTCTGCGGTATGTTATCACTTTTTAAACTTTTCTAAGATATTTTGCTGACAACAAGGTCTTACAGGTGCATGCAGGAATAGCTGAAGTAGCTGCTGCGAAGGCTAGGATGTTTGTCAATAAACCAGATGGAAGTATGTCTTTCTTACTTCCAAATACTGCTTTTAAAGGAGAGTAGCAATAGAGTTACGGAATAGTAGCAATGGAGTTATGAAGTAATGCATCGACTTGTGCTGGAAAGTCAGGGTTTGACTTTTCTGTTATGTGGTGATAATCAATGACCGATGAAATATAATATCCATTTTGCGTAATCATGTAGATTATGGTCTACAAATTGATGGACTACACAACCTTGGTCATTGATTTAGAGATGCACATATGATGGCTGACCAAGGTCTATGCTGACATATTTCTCAAAAATATTATTGTCATGGTGACAAAGTCTTCTTGTTAGATGCTGCTAGTTAAATGTTTTATGGAGACGGGATTCAAGCATTCAAACTAAGCACTGTTACATCGTACATGTTGAAGCATGGAAATTGGGAATGCAGGATATAGCATTGGGTTTCACCTTCTGCTCGAATGCTTAAGCTTTTGTTCATCTATTAGACATGCATGTAATCCCCTCACTGAATTATGACAATTAATGCATCTAATCCCATCTGTCACTAGATTTAAAACTGCTAACTTGCACATATTTCAGATCCAATTTTCTTTTGTAGAATTCTTCCATGGTGTATGGATTACGTGATCTCTCATTTATTCTTCTTTTGGTATTTTGTTTGCTCACAGTGGTTAGGGAAGCATTTGGTCCATATAGTGATCCTCAGCATCCCTATTTCTATGAGGAAGAAGATGTGTGGATGGCGCCAGGCTTCATCAACCAGTTCTACGAAGTAAGTTATCATGTTAACCTACTTTTAGAGTTATTTTTAGGTCATGGAGAGGATGAGCACAAACATGTCTGTTTGGCAGGTACCTGATTATTGGAAAAGATATGTACATGAGGTAGATCAAGAAAGAGAGATGTGGTTAAATTCTTTTTATAAAGCTCCACTGAGATTGCCTATGCCTGCGGAGCTTTCATACTGGTGGGAGAATGGTATCATCTCTCTCTCTCTCTCTCTCTAGTCCTTGTGAGAAATTTTGCTTTTGGCTAGTTGTATTGATAGGTGTACAACTTCATGATACACGCCTTTTCATCAGGTCCTTAAGAGTTTTCTTTTTCTTGTTTGTGTGTTTCTCTTCTTCAAAACAAACACGGCATTAATTTGCAAATGTAAATAATGTCAAAATGTCTCACCTTTTGATTCTGAGATAAATTGTCTTGCGCCCTCATTTTTCTCTTTCTTGATCCGGGCATTTAGCTTGCTTTTATGGAGCCAAAACCAGTTAATGAAGATAGTCCAATATACTTTTTTTTAGGCTAGTTGTTAGTGCTTTCCTGGTTCAGTCTCAGTGCTTTTTTTTCCCTTTTTGTTTGGTGCTTACATTTTTACATTTGTTTGGACAGAGGAGACTCCTGAATTCATTGTTCTTGACAAGGAACCAGAACCTGATCCTGAAGATCCATCTAGGCGCATATATACTGAAGATCCTGTCATCTTACACACACCAACTGGACGAATAATTGACATGGCTGAGGATGAGGAACATGGGGTTCGGTTATTTTGGCAGCCAGCTCTGAAAGATGGGGAAGATTTTGATCCTGATAAAGTTCAGTTCCTACCTCTTGGTTTTGATGAGTTTTATGGAAAAGAGGAGGTGATAAAGAAGGAAAACATGGGGCAGCAACTTCTAAAAAGAGTTGATAATGTATGCAAGCTGGCGCGTTGTAAACTAGAGAAATGGACTGAAGAGAAGAAGAAAGCTAGCGAGATAAAAATACAGTTGTATGAAAAGGAACTTGAGTTGATAGAGGCTGAATTGTGTCTAGAGGAGACCATGGAAGACTTGGATGAGGAGCTGAAGATGAGAGAAAAGGAGGAAGAGAAGGTTGAAACTGGTTTGCAGGAGGAAGAAAATACCTTTGGGTCAGCTCAACATGAGGAGAAACCTCTAGCTAAAGATGATGATGATGAGGAGGAGGAGGAGGAGGAGGAGGATGTTACACCATCAAGTTTTGGTTCTGTGACCCAAGATGAGGACCCAACAAAGAATGACCAGAAAGGAAACAGGCCTGCAGGAGCTCCATTTTCTGCATCTTCACTGTCATTTGCTTCCTGTAGTCTTCTTTCAACCGTAAGTTCTAAACTCCATTAATTGTTTTTGAAGAAAAGAAGCTGTAATATCTGCTTTCTGATGCTTTACGTTTCATAAGGAAATATCCGCAATGCTGTTGATACTTTTTTTCAAGTTACCTAACTAGTCCTAATGCTTCGCACAATCCTCTCAATATCCAAACCATGATTTTTTTCTTCTCACTTTTCTAAGTAATACGGTCACAATATTTGTTGAATCTCGAACACTCCGTTTGTATGTTTGGCTGGAGTAAATTGGCTAAGGGTTCGAAAAAAGAAAGAAAAGCACCTATGATGTGTCAATTCATCCGAATCAGATGGATTGAAAAATGTAAGCTTGAAAGGCAGGATGGATCCGTCTTTCCTTCCTCAGGTGTATATCTATCCAACCAAAAAAGGTGATCTTTATGTTCCTGTCTTTTCCTCCCTGTTCATCTATCCATCTCGTATGCCACCCCAATAAATGGGTTTTGAGATTTTCTGCTTATCAACTTCTGGAATATTGATTGATTGGTTTCCTTTGGGAGATGTATTTTTGTTGGACAATGCAAGCTGTTTGGTTTTGGCTAGAGTGCTTTGATGTTCAGTTCTGTGGATGCTTAGTTTTATTCTCCCATCAGGAGATGACTTGTGTTTTAGATGGACTTGCATGCAGTTATGTGGGTGTTCTTTTCTTTGTGAAGACTTATTTTGTATCTCCCCCTCTTCTGACCTGTTGACCGTTTCCTATACCTTTTCCACTGGCTTGACTTGATTTCTCATTCGACTGGTTTGCAGGTTCCCTCTAGGCTACAACAATCGTTTTTAGTATGGAATAAAAGATTGCCACAAATGGCAACTCCTTCCCTCTGCGTGGAGAACCCTAATGACCTCTCTGGAATGGTTAATTCAGTCAGTTTCCCCCCAGTCCTTGGCCAGAGGGGGGGAAGGTTGAGAGCTGAAAGTTGCGCAGATCAGAGGTTTCAGGCTACAAATCATTCCATTGGAAAGATGTCTCAGTTACATTCCTTATCACGAATTCTATCCCATCGTTCAGCTTCTGAGAACCCCAGAGAAAATCTAAAAAGGCCAAGAAAACAGAGGCGTCCTTGGTTGCATGCAGCACCAGAGAGAGATTCAGACAGCATATTGTCATTGCACACACAATTGTATCGTTTAGAATCATATACTAATACAATTGAGTATGAGCCCCTTCCTCCCATAAATTAGACCTCTTCCTCTCTTAAATTAGAAAGGAATTCCATGATATTGCAAGATGGCCAATTTTGTAGAGACCACATTTCATTTTTTTGGCAAAATGTCTGTATGCACTCTGTATTTTGTTTTCCTTCGGATAAGGTGGTAGAACATCTGAGAATGCAAATTTCTGTAACTTGGATGTTTCTTGCCGTATAACTCTGCCTGCATTTTGATTTCCGTGGTTGGGGTGAAACCCCAGGGCTTCTTTCACGAGTTTTCTTTCAATGCAAGTGCTGGTGTTTTTCAGCCGGAAGAAATAATGCTTCACAAAACGTCTCTTGTTAGTATCAACTATTGAGCCCCAAGATGGAGGTGAAGCTGTAAAAATGGGCTGGCGTGTCTCTACCACTGGATGGTTTAGCAGTCGGATCCAAGAATGAGCACTGGTGGCCTCATTTAAGGGTGATTTGATAGGTTTTTTTAAACTGGTGTGAAGGACCACAAAAAGGAGAAAGATTGATTATTCTCATCCCCACGTATCTTCAACCGAAATTCGAAATCTGCCTCAAGTCAGCAGCGGGTGCCTATGGAGACCGCCGGAATATCAGCAATTACTCAAATCTCAAGGGTGCCTGTCTGCCAGATAATGGCAAGACAGAGGGTGCTCTATCTTTAAAGGTTTTATGGAATCTTTGGGGTTGGAATTGAGTACCTGTTTGTTTCTAGTTTGATTGTGGCATCATAACCTCATCTAGGCTGGTCGTGTCTCACTTTCAGCCGCTCACTAATGCCCAGTTGTGACTGCTTCTATAAATCTCATTAGCTATGCTGGCAGAAGTTTCAGAACAAAATCATTGATGTTTGTCAGAATTTAAAATAGTTGCAATTTACAAAAGTAAGAGATATATATTTATTTCATTCATTTCTTAATTACTGTAGTTTTTGTTGTTGTTATATATATATATATCCTGAAACACTAACTAAACACAATCACATGTTAAATATCTTTGCCTATCCATTTTGGTATAGTGTGATAGGTATATTACTTTCTCCAAATTTCCCATTTTTAAGCTCTTTATTATAGATACCTCCCCCAGCTAAACCAGCTCTTAATTTCCTTATTTTTTTAAACTTTGTTAATTATCACATGCACGAGGCAGTGTTCTCTGGGACCGTAATTCAATTTTGCATGTCCTACCAAATGGGCAAATTGTTCGCTACAAGACTACTCCTGAGGGGGACCAAACCCTAAAATTCAACGCATCTAAGCTACGAGACAAAAGGATAAACAGAGAAAGAGCAATGTTGAAAGACCTGCCTAACTTGATTGCTTATTGTAGTGGCCGCGACTCAGATTGATTGGATGCAATTTGGTCACCTTCGTTCTTCGTGAAATACTATGGTGTCACGGTCTTGATGGCAGCTGCGGCGTCGTTGACTGGATGACGTGGCAGCGTCCTCTGAATTTATCCGAATCATGTCCATCTTGAAGCCTACCATTCTAAGGAATTTCTCATCTCTGCCAGGCAAAAAAACGTGATGGTGATCGATCGATTTCAAGGAAAACCATGTAGGAAGAAGGAAGTTTTACGGTTTTCATTTCCAGTCTCGGAAATTACAAGGAATTAAAATCTTTTTTTATCAACAATTATTGTCAGGGATGTAATTGAGAAGGCAAGCTTTCTATAAATAAAATAAGCTAAGCAGAAAATCCGGAATGACTAATCTATCATTAACAACTTCTAAGTTCATGGGATTCTCTAAAAATTTGGTAAACATAACAATCTCTCTAAAAATCTTGAACTTTTCATGATTTATTATATATAATTTGAAGTATTTCTACTTAATTTACCTTAAAATTTACCCGTGGCAAACCAAGTGTTGCCGGATTAAATTTATCTTCTCTCATAATAAAAAGAATAGAATAGAAAAACTTATTATTATAATTATTTTGATATGATAACAAAAAAAACACCCTTAAAATTCATCATTTAACGAAAGAGTTTTTTTCAAGCCACTCAACAAAAAAAGGATGAGAAAACAACTTGATTATATCTCAAATTCCAAATCGCACGATAGGTGACAGAACATAATCTGAAACCTTAATTATATACTCGGATTAATTAATGTTGCCCAACATTACTTTGTTGATCCGGCAACTTATAGCTAGGTTGCAACTCATTTCAAATACTTGTCAATAACGTAAGCCATTGCCAAACATTAGTTTTTTCAAGACTTTATTCTCTACATTTTGAGAGTAATTAAAGCAAGGACTTCTTTGCATCGAGTGATGGTTTGAATCTCAATCTCTTACGTGATTTGGATAGGAGCATTCAGGCAGCAAGGGCAGGTTACGTGAGGACCTGCCGATACCCATGTGGTTCCTATTTTTGCTTCTAAATGTGTATTCAGTATTGGTATACATGATATTTTTTTTAATTAAAAACACATTAATTTAATGATTTTTTGATATTAGAAAGTAAGAATTATCCAAAACAAAAAACTGAAGAAGTTACCAATTTGGTATTTTCAAACAAAAATTAATTTAAAAAACACTTTAAAGAAGAAGAGTTCATAAGACAAAACAAAAAAGCACTCATAAAAATTAATTTCCTTTCATGTTTTATTTCCGTGCAAGGCTCTCTAATCATTAGGCCCTATCTTCCCCAGTTAAAGGGACCACCTGGGAGTCCTCTGTCCTCTCACGGATTGAGGTTGTCCCTCCCGAAGATGCCAACCTGGGAATATTGCCTACCCTAGATAATAATAATAATAATACTCGAAAGACTATTTCTCAAATAATAATAACAATAATAATAGACTCTAAGATGAGTGTTCATTTGGAGTGGGAGAACCATCACTATTAGCGTAATCAAATATGACTTGATCAAACCCAAAAATTATTGATAATAAAACCATGAATAAATCGAAATTAATTACTAATGATGGAGAAGTTTAGTGGAATTGGTAATGTTTTGATTGATGCTCTTCTAAATACCATTTCATATTGTCTTGAGATTAAAAAAAAGGAAAAAGAATTAAAATAGTGAAGACTTGAAGAATATATTCTTACGTATCTCTAGTTTTGAAATGATAAAAAAATATTTTAAATATATATTTAGTTTATGTCTTTGCATCCATCCCTTTAACCAAATATATTTTAAATAACTTTTATTTATTTATTTATTTGTGGTAATATGAAATAACTTTTATTGATGCATCAAAAACTCAATAAATCGAGAATAACTTAAATCACTAGCAAAAATACACAGATGTTCTTGTTGATGCTTAAAAGAAAAGAAAGAAATTTCAGTGTTAATTGCTTGAATTAAAGATCAGGGGCAAGACACTCCAAATCTTAATCTTTCTTTTCCTGATCAGGGCCGTTGATTTTATTCCAATCTTCAGGCTTCATTGCCATCCCTTTACTGCTTATCAGATGCAGCAGTTTAGCTTCATGTCCACATCAATATTCCACTTGCTATATGATTTCAGACTATTGCTTAAAACTGCGCGTATTGACCACCTAGAACCACACACACACACACACACACACTAGATGGGGTTAAGCTAGCAAAAAATCAATGCATGGAATCAATGAATAAAATCTATCAGATTCCGACTTCAATCCAACCTTATCCGAGCTATAAGAATTCTCTAGAATTACTGTGTATCTATGATGGGGAAAAACAGATATCGGCATATCAACTCGACCTCCTTCGATCTGATCCACTTCAGTGCATGCATGTATTCCTGATGACTTGGGTTTCAAACAATCTTGGCATCAAATTTTGAAGCAGAGAAAAGACTCTTTATTACACAGCTCAAGGGATTTAGCAGAGGAGAAAAAAATATATGATTTATGCAGAGGCTATTCAGCTAATTAACGTGTAAATCTTTCTTTTCTACACATGATGACGCCTATAATTTCGAATCTAAATTATAAAAAGATCTCGGCCATCAATAATAACAACCGATGATTTAATATAAATTACAGCTATTAAACTCAATATATAGATCTGTCTTAACGCCGACAAAAGAAAAGAAACATCAACTCAGACGAGTAGCAATCAAAACATTTTACTCCTTGGTGACAAGGCTTGGTCAAATTAAATTCAACCAAGCGTAGCTGTTCTTCGCTACTTTTTTTTTTTTTTTTACCATCATTATATTTTTTTCTTGTTATTAATAAAAACAAGCAGGTTGCTTGAAACTTGGAATATCTCTAATAACGAGGGAATAAATTAGAAAGAGGATCTCATTTCTCTAAACACGAAAGAAATCAGCTTCATACTCCAAATGTTCCTTAGCAGGTTTGATTTGCTACGTACATGGCAGCGACATATATATTTTTATACGTGGATGCTTATAAACCTCCTAACTTAAATCAAAAGGCAGCTGCTTCTTTGACTGTAAAATTACATGTGCTATAAAAAAAATAAAAATTATGATGGTTTATGGTTGCAATTCGCAAGATTCTTAATTTGTGTGGCAACTCGACAAACACAGAAAATTCAGTTCTTTGAGATTAGCCGTATTCGAGCTTCCCATCACCAGATAGCTCATTCTTATCCTCATTGTAGAGTTTTCTTTCATTTGTTACTGAATACTCAATGAAAATATCTTAAATTTCTTGACCTAGCTAATCTTCCCTTTTACATTGCTTCTCATCTTTCAAACCCTTCGTATTCTTGCCCATGTGCTAATTACCAAAAAGCCATACGATTGTGTATAGACTATAGACATCACAATCTTGATATAGAAAATATATCACTTTTCCCAGGAAAAAATAAATCAAACTCCCAGAATAATTTTTTCAAATCTAGGATACAGAGAGTAGTTCCCTTAAATCTTGACTTGGATATTATCGGTGATTTATTTGTAAAAATAAATACAAGAAGCTATAGAATATGATGTATCGTAATTTGATAATATTAAAAAAGTAGCCAATAAGATTTCATTCCGTCAAAACAGACTTTAATTTGCTAATAAAGCTGGCATGAAACACCTCACACACACAAATCTCTACTAATATAAAAAAAAATCTCTCAATAGTTAAGGAGATATTGATTAATTTGCCCGTATCCGTAGCCTTGCATGTTTAAATCACAGGGCAATCATTTGAGAATTTTATTATTTTTTAATAAATATACTATATCAATATAAAAATATATTTTTAAAATCGCCCGGCGATTAACTTAAAAAAACAAAATAAAAATCTACTACCTATAAAATATACACACGCATTTGTCAAACTTCATTTGGTTTCGGTCCATCTTTTTCCCTCCTTCACAAGCAAGTTGTCAAGAACAAACGTAGTACCCCTTCCTTCTAACAAGGTAATAAATAATCCCAACTGGTTTTCTATGCAATTAACATAATAATTGATGATAAATGTTAATGAAAGGAAAACATGCTTCATGAAATCAGCATTGATCCAATCCGGGGAGGTGACGTGGGGTTAACTAACCAATAACTTACTTACACGTTCCAACATACGCGTGCTGGAATCTCTCGTAGCCCAATCCCACCACGTGGTTGCGGGCCAGATTCTATCCACTCAGTGCTTGACACATGTATTTTGGCGGCAAATTAGTATCACAGTCCACCGAATTTAACATGACGACGTCGATTTATATAATTATTCATTAATGAAACCTTCGACTCCACTCTTTTTTCTATTTTTATTTTAGTTTATTTTGATTATTTAATAAATTTAACAATAAAATTGTATTTTATAAAATTTAATGCAGGTTGAATGAAAATATTTATGATCGCCAGCAGCGTCTTGACTTAGTGATCAGTGAAACGCTTGTTCTTTCTAGTTACTCAGGTTCAAGTCCTGTCAGGCACGTCTGTCACCCCGCGGTGTCTTACCTGCTTAATGGGTTTGTAGGATGTTCAGTGGGTCCAAGAATTAGTTGTAGTGCTCGCAAGCTGAACTGGACACCCCGATTACAAAAAAAAAAAAATTATATATTTGTGATCACTAATAGTGGTTGGATGGAGACGTGGCATTTTTTAATTGTCATTCTATTTGGAGTAAAATTGATATGACTAAACGATTTGGGGCTCAAATGATAATAAAGTAAAACATCAGGAAGTTAAATTAAGGTTGTTCCTTTCTAAAATATAGGATTACATTACAATACTGGGCAACTCTACTCGTACTCTGACTCACCACTAGTATTATCCACACGTGCGAAACATTTGGTCACACAACAGCCGCCCTTTTTGAGCAATACTTATGTATCTGGCATCTCTCACCTTTTCGCAGACCACCACACAAAATCCGCAACGAAACTACCGCACGATCAGCATCCACGTGTCAACCACAAATCGCAAAGATTAACAAGGTACACAGCACCCCCACACGCATTTTAACACGCATCAGTAACAGCTTCAAAAATCACTACACACGCCCTTAACTACCGGTAATTATCAGTCAAGTAGACTCCTCTCTGACTGTTGATTGATCAAGTTAAATCGTAACCATCCGTTTTCTCTACACATCCGGTTAATGCAGGTAATTGAAAAGAAAATACGCGCTAGTTTCTTACCGTCCTCTCCATATAAATAGGCAAGCGCTGGCGAGGCTTTCTAGCTCAGAAGATCCATATCGGATAATTTGCTTCTCAATTGGCCCCTGGTTTCCTTTTATTTACGGTTTTACCTTACAGGTTATGATAGTAAACAGCTACCGGAAACCTGAGAGCCAACGCTCCTCTCCTGCTCTCGGTTTCCCTCGCCTGCGTTTCCTTCGCTACCGCCGTTTGAGGTAGGCCGTGAAATAGAGTAACTGGAGGCGAAGAGATTTTTTATAGTGATTTTATTTTATTGTTCTGTGTGATTTTCTTGCTGTCATTTACAAATATGCCTCCAACACCAACAAAGGGTTACCGAAGAGGAGGAGGGGGACAGGAACCGGAAAGGAACAGGAAAAACAGGTTAACAGAAAAAGCTTTGTCATTTCACGGGAAGATACCGGCGGGAATGCCGGAGACGGGGATTCGACGGCCGAAGACACTCCCAGACTTGCTCACCGGAATGAGTCTGCCTGCTACCGTACCGGGTGTGAGGCCGAAATTAACGAAGGTCTTACTCAACGTGACTGTCCAAGGAAGCGTTGGTGCGGTGCAGGTTTTGATGTCTCTTGAATCCACCGTCGGCGAACTAATCGCCGCCGCTATCCAGCAGTACACGAAGGAAGGCCGCCGTTCGATTATTGCCAATGACTCCTCCAGATTCGACCTCCATTACTCGCAGTTTAGTTTAGAAAGTAAGATTGATCATCAACTAATCACGCTTTGATTTCTGTTAATTTTGAGAGGTGGAAACGTAGGGCGGAGAATGATGGAAATCTTTGGATTTTTTTTTCCTGGCAGGTTTGGACAGGGAGGAGAAACTAATGGCGTTGGGTTCAAGAAACTTCTTTCTGTGTCCAAAAAAATCGAGGATGGACGGTGCAAGTTGTAGTGGTAGTGGAGGATTGACAGCGAGTCCGTCTCCGTCATGCTCAAAAGAAGTTAAAAAGGAGGCTGCTAAAAGTGGGTTTCATCCTTGGCTCAAATTCATGGATTTCTTGCTGTGATTAATTAACCAGCAGATGAGGCCTGCAGGTTAATTAATTATTATTATTAATCCTTTTTAATGCAAAATATGGGTGTAAAAATGGGTTTTGTTTTTAGGTACTGGACCGTTAGGTATATTTATTAGGTAAAATTAGAGCAGGAGATTTTCGAATCCAGACGTGGAGTAGAAATGTGCAGTGGTAGATTGTTTACCTATAAATCTTCCTCTCTATGTTTTTGTTGCTTTGAATCAATGGAGAAGTGAATGGAAGTTGTGATTTTTTTTTAATTATTATTACTAAGCTGGTGATTTAATGGCAATTACCGAAATAATTGAGCTTGTAATTTAACATTATATTAAGCTCCATCTTTGTCATTCTATAGATATATAAATAAAAAACAAGCGCTGTGATTTTTTGTTTAATTTCTTTCTTTCTTTATGACTGGAATGAGGTAAAAACTAGGAAATCTGCAAGTAAATAATAAGATCAGCTTGTCAAATCTTATTATACATTGTAAATCTTCTCGTTAAATTGAGATTAATGCATTATATATATACTTTTTAAAAGAATAAAAAAAAATGCAAAAACCTGGTTTGGATTGATGTTCAAACTGATTCGAAGATGGGGAAAGTGAGGGTTTTAGTTTAGATCCACGTGAGTGGCTAAGCAACTTATTATTATCTTACTTTCCAGCCTTGACTGTAATTAATTATCAATATTTAAAAAGAATTTACTATTTTTTTCTTAATGCATGGACCAATCCAAATATTGTTTGACATAATTTGCAAATTATAGCCTCATGTGGTGGCAGGTAATGATAACATGCATAATTACTAGTAATGCATATTGTCACGAGTGCCCACGCAAGGTAAAAAAAACATTCTGCATGTATTGAGAGATTGTTTATTAGCTGAGTGTATCTGGCGGTAGCTGGCTGTAACCAGAGAACATGCTATGGATGATAGGAGCGTGACAAGCACGGGGCAGGTGAGGTTGTTGGGTTGGCAAATACCCTTCGGTGTGCTTGGTGAAGTTAAATTTAGGGCCTGTTTGGGAGAGCTGTTGCGGTAGCTTTTCAAAGTATTTTTCATGCCGAAATACATTAAAATGATGTTTTTTTATTTTTTAAAAATTATTTTTGACATCAATACATCAAAATAATCTAAGAACACCAAAACATATTCATTTAAAATGAAAATTTTTTTTACCAAAAACTGCGGCACGGCAGGTGAAACGCCGTGCCAAACAGCTTCTTAGATGAATGCAGCAAAGGAACCGAGGTTTAGCAGGAGCTTTGGGGATTCTGAATCCAGGAGTTTGCAATAAACACAGGTTTTTGTTGTCCGGTTCGAGCATAGCTTTGGGAAGCTGGACCTGGTTAAGAAATTGTTCGGGGTCTAGGATTTTGTCGTGTAATATTGGAGTCTGATTTGATATTGTTCGTGAGCCTTATCACGAAACATGTGGTCAAAATTAAGACCAATTATTAGACCTCGGGAGATTGTAGCCAGGGAGTGGGAAGCTAGCGTGCAATATAGATTTAGAGAATGTAATCATTTTTTTTTAGAAAACTTTATATTTTTATGGTTATAAATTAAACGAGTAAAATCTCAGTTATTCTTGATTTTTATAAAGTGAACATGTATTAACTCGAACCCAAAACCTATAAAATAAATCTTAATTTTTTTACCACCACATTACATCCCTCAAAGACATGGAATGTAACTTTGCATCACAGACTGGTGAATTTTGGCTTATGGATAGACATGATTAAATTATTCATGACTCTTATCTGGGTTTGTATTTGATTTTGTATCATGAATTGATTGGGAATGTTATGCCCCGTTCAATTTAACTTATTTGGCCATTAAGTATCTGATATTATGTTTTAAAAGTGTTTTGAAATTATTTTGATAAAATAATATCAATTTTTTTTAAAAAATAAATATTATTTGATACATTTCTGAAAAAAAAAATTATTTTGAAAAATAACATCAAACAGATCCCAAATCCTGAATCATACACGTATACACACACCTAAAATTTCTTTCATGTATCCATTATTTTTTTCAGATTATAGTAAAAGTAATTGATAGTATTTTATTAGTTGCTTGTTGCGGTATACTTTGAAGAAAAATAAAATAAAATCATGACTAGTAGAAGTATAATAATATTATTTTCACATAGAGTTTTTCTATCATAATCATATTATTAGATACGTATACGTGAACATCATACCAGTACTCGTGTTTAACAATGTATAGGAACTTTTGACGTGACATACATACATGCATGCATCGTGATTTTATTTTGTAGAATGTAAAGATTTGAGACGAGATAGGATGTAGTCAAAATCCATTATTTTCTTATTTGTTTTACTACCTTGTAAATGAACACAATTTAGCATTCAAAAATGTGAAATATACGATAACGATATTTGACATTTTATGCAATGAGGGCAAACAAAACACGGGGCTCTCCTGTCCTGTCATGCGACCGTTAGGTAATTTTAGTTTGTTTTTGAGCTTTAAAAGTATTTTCTTAAAAAATATTATTTTTTAAAATTAATTATTTAAAATATTTCTCATATCATTTTGACATATTAATATAAAAATAAAAATAAAATTTTGATGAATTTTCAAACAAAATATATTTCAAAAAACAATCATCACTACAGCACTAGATAATCATGTGATCTACTATTCTATATACTGTTTTTTGATAATTATAATGATTGAGTTGGTTTATGCGCATATCAATTAATTCATAAGATACTAAAATTAATGACCAAGTAAAATTCTAGCAGTCCTGGAAAGTCTTGAACTAATAATTATCAGAGAATATACTCAAAATCTAACCAACTGAAATACCTATTCTCTTCGTCAGTTGTGTTTTAATTGTTTCGTGAGAAATTATTTTTGATAATTCGATACTTTAACCATTTTACTTCTATTTGGACGGATCCCTTTATAAACATTTACTAGGCACATCATGATGATTAAAATAATAGTTAATAGATTGGTCGAGAGTTTAAAATTCAAGATCTAGAATTCGGACTAGGTTTCAAGTTGACTAGAAAAAAGAGATTGACATATTAAAACTCAGTTGTTCTGGGTGCGTTTTTGATGACCATGTCAGGTGTGGTATGGTCAACTCCAGTACTTTTTTTTAATTATTAATATTATTATTATTAAGTAATTGTTTTGTATTGGCCCGTTAATCAGAAAATTGAACCAATAACTCTGTGATTCAAGCTTCTTTTCCCGGTCAATATTCCAACTAAGTTTAACAACTATTATTAAAATATAATTAGTTATTATATTTTAATATACTAGAATTGCAATGTTATTTCAAGAAGTTTAATCACAGTCAATGCATAAATTAATTAAGAATATCAATTAATACCGGGAAAAAAGCAGCCACAACCCCCACAAGCATACAATTATTTTTCATCCACATAAATGTGTGTGAAAGCCTTCCAACTATATTTTGTAACATGTTTTAATATATATTTGGAATTGTCGGTGATGTTGCTTCTAAAATTATTTTTCATTGAAAAATGAATTATTATTATTTTTTGACATCAGGAAATGAAAATAATCTAAAAACATAAAAAAAAATTTAATTCAAAATAATAAATAATTTTTTTTTAAAAAATATTTTTGAAACGTAATCTCAAACATTCATAATCAATGTTATCAAACATTTATCAGTTTTGATTTAGATTGAGTTTTAAATTAAACTGGTGCATCAGAATCTAGTTTGATTTTAATAAATAAATAAATAATGTTTTTTTTTAAAAAAGAAATTATAATATTTTTTTTTTAAAAAACGGAATTATAATGCTTTGGAGTTGAAATAAACTAACCCGCCTAACCTTTCAACCAGGCGGATGCAATAATTCTGACGACTCTATTATTGGAAACTCAAACCATGCCACAGGGCTTGCCCCACAAATTGACAAAGGAAGCTGCCTAGACAAGGACTGCCGTTAGCTTGGCTAACGGGGCCTTCCTAACGGGTTAATTTTGCAGTCCTTTCGAACAGAACGAATCCTTGATAAAAAAAAATATTTTTCTTGGTGAACGAGTGGTCATCGCAGAATGGTGCATTATCCTTACATATTTAGACAATGCTAAAATCTCTCCTTTTTTTTTGAAAACAAATAATTAAAATAATATTATCAGATGAAATCATCAAAATCAATGTGGATATCAATTTCTCTTTTTTTTTTTCTTTTATATATATATATATATATATATATATATATGATCGAATGCAATTAAATATTGGTATTTAGAGTCGTTGCATCATTAAATCACTCATTTTCCTGTCATGGTGATATTTTTGCACCTGAAACACGCCAAAAATACCTCTGCAACTGGTTCCCTTGACCATGCATATATGCTCAAAGGAAAGGAGAAACACATGCTTTCATGTGGGTAATGTTTCCCAGTGGATAGGTATCGAGCAACCTGTGGTTCGCCAAGAAAACACCAAAAATCATATTTTTATCATGGTCGCTGCAGGTTCTCAAAAACGATGCCTTAAAATAATCCATGAGAGCACGGCTACCATTTTTTTTTAATGGCACGCGAATAGAGTCAAGGATAAGTATTTTATTGTTTGGAGGTCCAATAATAAGAATGTGGGTGCACTCACTTAGTTCAAGCACCTTTTTTTTCCTCATAATTGAATGGATCAAAGAGTACTAATTAGCATAAACAAAATGATATAGAATCTAACTCAGTCATCATCATTGTTGTTTCAACATAAAATGAAGACGAGATTATCTGCTTGAGTGGAGCACAAAGAGATTGTTGAAGCTGTTTAATGATTAAGATTATGTTTGTTTTTGCATTTTAAAAATATTTGATTTGGTAATATTTAAAACATTTAAAAAAAAATAAAAAAAAATAATTTTGATATATTCCAAAATAAAAAATATTCTAAAAAATATATGTTGTTATATTCTCAAACACTATAAAACCAACAATAAAGTCAGGCGTGCAGGGCTTCAGGATTAGCAAAAGGCTCGTGGATTCAATTGGGCTTGCAATGCATCAAGAACAAATCTCCAAGTTCATCAAGATCGAGAGTTTGAAATCTGAAGAAGGGTCTCTTGAAGCCAAGCTGGGACCATATTAAAGAGTTTGTCGCGAACAAGTTGGACTCAGATTCATAATCAAAGATGAAGTGCTATTTGTATATTTGTAGCCTATTTCTCAAACGAGCCCAGAAGACCATAAAAACTGTCTCAGATATCCTGCCCATTTCCAAGGAAAAAAATTGAAAAAAAACCCAAGTCATAGATCTTAACTCAGAAACCTGCTTCTTGTATAAGCTGTCCTGACAATGTTTCTCCTGATCCTTGACATCAGATCTTCACCCTTAATCAAGAAGTATCTTATGCCCGTTGCTTTGTATTCCATGATATCCAACGGCTAATAAGAGAGATCCCTCCAGACCTATGAAGTTCAATTATCACACCATCGAGTAGAGAAAGAAACAGAAATCATTCATTTCGAACTTCATGCAGAATTCATCCCTTTTCGTTTGCAATTGTTTTTGCACCAAACCCATCGACTGAAGGGTTGCCACTACAGGCAAACACAAGCAGAAGAGGATTAACTTGTTTTGATGCTAGAAACTAGATACAAAGTCTTGTAAAGGATCAAAGGAGTCAATCTTGTCTGTAGAAGGAACTACAGAAAGACATCAACAGCAAACACTCAAGGCTAATCTTGAAGAAGGGCACAAGACAAAGATTCGAGGAATCACCATAAATTCATGTAGCTTTTATCCGTCAGGATGATGTGTCCTTTGCATCTCAGGCTACAGTTGCTGTCTATTTACAACAGCTGTTAACTGGATAAGTACCTACGATTACCTGGACCTAAACATTTGTCAAAAAATTAGAGCATATTAATTACTTCATAACAGCTTTGTGATTGTCTAGTGCATGTTTCCGGCATCTTTTTAGTACTATTTCGCATGTCCTCAAGCTTTTGAAGTTTCTACTTTCTAGGCTTGCAGAACGACCCCGTTCACAACAAATTGTATATAGCAAAAACCAGAACATGACTTGACAAGAAATTGAAGCAGACTTGAAAAAAATGTCCCCTGTCAAATCATTGTAACCATCCACAATTTATACGCAGTGAACAATCCCAGAGTGCACTGGAGGAAACATTGTTGAATACAATAATCGTGCATCCAAACAAATTATATTTATTGCAAAAATTAAAACTGCTTACTACAGCACAAGCACTTGCTCTGAATCCTCAAAATGGCTAGAAGAACTCAGAAACTCATTCTTCTGTTGGCCTTTGCCCCAAACCTGGAATATCTTCATAACTTTTCTGCAGTAAAATGAAACATCTCAGGGGCATTCAAAGAATAAACCAAACACATTCATGAAATTCAAGTTTACCACCAACTTAAATAAAGCAAGAACATTTGACTTGACCCTTCATGGATTCAAATGGAGAGCAACTAACTCATTGATTAAGAGCAGTTACAGCTCTGGGATCTGAGACTCAAGTAGATGAAACATCTCAGGGGCATTCAAGGAATAAACCAAACACATTCATGAAATTCAAGTTTACCACCGACTTAAATAAAGCAAGAACATTTGACTTGGCCCTTCATGGATTCAAATGGAGAGCAACTAACTCATTGATTAAGAGCAGTTACAGCTCTGGGATCTGAGACTCAAGTAGATAAAGGTAAGCAACAACTGGCACTACTTAACTGAAGAAGGCCTGACAGTATATCCAAAAATCTTTTAAGTATAATCAGGAGATTTGGGTCAATTTTATAACCATAAAACCATACATTTCAGAGAAAGTGTCAACCATTATTGCCGAAGCAGGTGGAACTTACAATTTCTCTAAAAATCTGTTGCATACATTTCAAGACTTGGCAGGAGCATCATTTCCAAATTTCCAACACTTCCTAACTAATTCACAAGGAAATGAATGTGGCATCCTTCTAACAGTTGGAAGCTCAAACTAAGAGTCAGCGACACCCCATAACTAGCAACTGCAAGAGACCTCCTTGGCTAAAGAAAGAAACATAAAATTCTGTATATATGTAGATATCTATGAAATGACATGGCATTCGATATTATCAAATAACAAGTAGATAGGACCAGATGCTGTCACTAGAAAGGTAAAGAAACAGCTCCATTAGTGTAATGCATGAAAACTAAACAAATAGTTAAGCATGTTGTAGCAGATGTAATACCCCAACATTGTTGTGCTCCCATAGTTTACGAACACCATAATCCACAGCCTGCGTGCATCAACAAAGTTTAACCGACCACATTTAATCAAAAACAATAGCAAAATATAAGTCAAAGTTTTGAAGTGATAAAGCATAATTGAACTACCATAGCATTCAGTAAACTCAGCTAAGCATTCACATAGTTGAACTACCGAGATTTTTTTTAAATGAATCAAAAAGTGCAACTCAAGTAGACTAGCTCCTTTCAGATTCAAAACATGAAAAAGATTTCCCACTCCATCAGATTGCATAGATAATATATTTGTGTTTATTATATAATCCAATTATACATTAATAGATTCATTTGCCACTGTCTCACCAGTCATTATTTCCATATCAAACCGTAGAAAAATTATCAAACAACCAGAAGCTTATTTATATTCTCTATCAATAATGCAAGTGACATCTATGCAAAATGTGAGCTCTGCCTGGAAAGGAAAAAAAAAAGGTTTCCACTTAGCAAGTTTCTTCAACAATCTTTAGTTTCTAGATCAATGTCTCCTTTGATCATGAGAAACAGAATTCTAATAATATTATTTACAGCTTGCTATTTCCAAATTCTTACATAAATTAATTCATCTAAAAAATGATTAAAATTCAAATGCTCGAATATGTTAGGGCATCTGTTTCCGAAGTATGTCAGTAGTTCTACTAATTCCTCAATTTTATACACAATAAAATATAAAACAATCCTAAAAAAATTAAAATTAAAATTCTTACCCTCTCACCGGCAAAGGCGCCAGCGATGACGAAGGTAACGTAGATGGAGTTACGGCGCATAATCAACTTGTAGATACCTTCGAACATGCCTCCTCCACTTCTTCGTGGTGTGGAATCCATCTCTTTTGCCTTTTCAAGATCTATCTGCTCACTTTTAGGGTTTCCAGATCACAAATTTCCAAATTACTCGGCTAGTACATAAATAAAAAATTAGGAAATGAAATAAAAATTATTCATCACCTTAGACTCAACTCAGTGACGGAGCAACAAAAACTAAATCGAGAGACGGGGAGAAAGCTATAACACGACTTCTCGACAGCTGCGTCAGAATTTGGACGAGGACGAGGAGGAAAAGCGACTTATTAAAGTAATCAACGCGGGGGGTGCTGCTTTACAGTTACAACGATGTCCCTCACATATGGGCCAAAAGTAAATTAGAAAGGAATCCGGTTAATAAACGGCTCTGTTAAGCATATGTGTCTGGCCCGAAGAAAGTATAGTTTGGGCTTGCTTACGAGATCGGCCCATACCTAATATCTAATGGGCTTGATTACAGGCCCCAAACCGACAAACCTCATAGCAGCGACAGCTGACACGCACTTATTTTTCTGGCCATTTTCTCTTGAAAAACCCTATCTTCCCTCGCGGCAAGCTGCTTTAAAAACCCTTTAAACCCTCTCTCGTCTCCGCCTCCGCCTCCATCACTCTCACACAACTCCCACGAGGTCTTTCTTTCCTCTTGAAACATCGAAACCGTTTGAGCTCTCTCTTCTTTCGTCAACCATGTCGTCCATGGAGTTCTGGGGTGAGCAACTTCTTGCCCTTTAGTTTATGTGTGTGTGTTTTTTTTTTTAAGGAATACACTGTTTGGGCTTAACTTTTATCGGACGTGATGGATGTTTTCTTTTTTTGAGCTTAAGTTTTGATTTTCTTCTTTTATTTTGGTGTCTTGTTTTTTTCCCTTTTTAGTTTGAATGGTGTTTTGTTTTACATAAGTTTTATAATGTTTTTATGTAAGATATGTACATACTGATAGAAGGAACTAAGGAATAAGGATAGCCATTCATGGAGGAATCTTAAATTGACGTGGAGAGATAATAATATTGCTTGCTTTTAATAACGAATATTTATAGTATTAGTTTAGCTCTTACTATCTTCACTGTTTTTGTATATGTTTATATGATTTATCGTGTTGGATTTATCTCTAATTGTTTCAATGCTGTTTTTTGATGAACAATGATAATTAATAGCTAAGTAATAGCATATTATGCAAGCGGGGTTTTATTTTTCCGTGTTTTGATGCCCATTCCTATGATGTCTAGTTTCTATTACTTGTGTAATAAGGGCTAGGATTGGTATTATTGCCATTTACTAATGTTACATAACACTCTTTATTTGACTAGGTGTTGAAGTCAAGGCTGGTGAGCCTCTTAAAGTGGAACCAAAAGACTTCTGCATGATACATCTTTCTCAGGTTAGATTTATCTTAATTGAAGTACTCAACAAGTACTGAACTTACTTTGATGTTAGTTTTTTCTACTGACAAATCGTTCGTATTGCCTTGTGTTCCTCAGGCAGCCCTTGGCGAGTCAAAGAAAGGACGTGAATCAGTTCCCCTTTTTGTTAAAGTCAATGAAAAGAAGATTGTGTTGGGGACCCTTTCTCAAGAAAACATCCCTCAGTTGTCTTTTGATTTAGTTTTTGAGACAGAGTTTGAGCTCTCTCACAACTGGAAAAATGGTAGTGTTTTCTTCTGTGGCTACCAAGTTATTCCCGATGATGATGCTTCTGGTGAGTCCCAGCACATACTTACAATATGCCATTTCCAACTTAATTTTCCTAGGCATTGCAATATACAGAATGTGAGTCCCAGCACATACTTACAATATGCCATTTCCAACTTAATTTTCCAAATTTTGCTGAGTTTCTCGATGCATACAGAATTCTCTAGTGATGAAGAAGATTTTGAATTTGCGAAAGCTGCTATAGCTAAGGATAAAGCTGCCAAGCCTGAAAAAACAAAGGCTACTCTTGTAGAGCCAAGCAAAGATGATGATGAGGACGATTCTGACGAGGATGATGATTCTGAAGAGGTATCCCCTTTTAACTAGATGACATGTACCTAGTTATTTTTCCCATTACCAAGAAATTAACATGGATAAGCTTTTTATGAGTTGCAGGGTATGTCTATCGATGAAGATTTGGATGATTCAGATGATGAATCTGATAGTGAAGATGAGGAGACTCCTAAGAAGGTATCAATATCTGTTGGTTGTCATTTTGGAATAAAATAAAATAGTTTCTTAGTGTTTTTTTAATTTATTTTACGCTTTGAAGGCTGAGACCAGCAAGAAGAGGGCTAGTGAATCTGCAACAAAGACACCAGTATCCTCAAAGAAGGCAAAAGCAGCTACTCCTCAAAAGTCAGGTATCTTTTAAATATTCTTTCAAGGCTGTGTAGAGTGATGCATTTTTTCAAGGTTATGCATCCTTTTTTTTATGTTTTGATGCATTAGTTTGGCGATATATAGAGTTTTATTGCTTTACCCTGAACTCTTAATTCCACAAATTTTCCTCAAATGTTTTCCCATCAAACATTCCCTGATTATGTCCTGGATAGTTTTATGGATATTTTTTTCTTGCCTCTATCAACTCATCTGAGTACTTAACTCTAACACGTGTTTCTTTGGCATGGTGAAGATGTTAAGAAGCCCGGGCAAGTTACTCCTCACCCTGCAAAGGGAAAAGCTGCAGCCAATGGCAACAGTTCCAAGTCCCCAAAATCTGCCGGCAATTTCTCTTGCAAATCCTGTGAGAAGTATGTACTTAGGCAACATTCTAGAAAAAAACCCCTTCTCACTATCCCTAACTGACATGATTGTGTAACTGACTGCTTGTATTTCTTGCTCAGGTCATTTGGCACTGATGGTGCCCTGAAGTCTCACTCACAAGCCAAACATGCTGCCAAGTGAAATTCTACTAGTTTTTAGACGATATCGGATTGAAAGAACCACGCTATAGTTTCGTGGCAGTTTTCTCTGGGGAGTAAATGAGAGGTTAATGGTAGAACGTATTTTGCAATTTTGTTAGAAATCTACATTTGAACAAATATATTTAATGCATTATGTTTGGATTTGAATGAAGTGGTTGTGATGTGTTTAACCATTACGAGCTTCTATATTTGAATTACTTTATTATTTGTCATGGCTGAAAACATGATTTCAGAAATTCATGTTGGCTGCAAGTGGTGTATCCCGTGCTCTCGAAATTATGATTGTTGAGGCCCTCATCGCTGGCTTTATTCTAGCCCTGTAAACAAGCCAGCTAGAGTTCAGGGCCTCCAAAATTGCATAATTACGTCCCAAATTTTGCATTTAATCGTATGTGTTTATGATGATCCATCCTCTCTGTATTTGCATCCAAATTGCTACAATATCTGTTGTTTTCAAAATTGTCTCCTCTCATCCGGGACTCGTCACTAGTCAACGGGCTCTTAGAACAGCAGGAGCCGAACTATCCCATCCAAGTTTCAGTGGTTTCGCTGTATATGCTGGTGTGTTGAAAGTTTTTCTTAAAAAATTAGTAATATACATAGGGGTGTTTTCAAAGGTATTATAAGAAATATAAAAACTTTTTGACTTGGTGGAAAATTAATTAAAATCATAATTTATTTAGGGTGATTAGCTTAGCCCACCGGACCAGTTTTACAACAACGATAAAAATAACCCACTCAAGGAAAAGCGTAGGAGGCATCGTGGAAGTAGTAATTTTGGGTGATTGGCATGGCATAGCAAACGATAATCAGCAACATTCACACAAATTAAAACTTAAAACTTACTGGAATGGATTTTGTTTTTACAAATCTTTCACAAACTACAAATGTCAAAATATCGAACGCCTATCAACTTGGTCTGAGTAGAGCGGCCCCGACAAGACAGAAGAACGCAACTGCGACTCCTAGCCTGCAGCACAAAAAATGCTAATTGACCCGATGGACAGTCAATCTGCTTCTGGATGATTTTGAACTGCAGTCTGGTAGATCCTCTGACACCGGAACCAGCAACCTGTACACAAATTTCATGGTCAGCTGCAGTTAAAATAATTGTCTCGGAGAAGCAGGGATACCTAAACTGAAAAACTCCTTAAAATGTTTGGGACCTCTATTTCTCAATAAAATAGAATGGAAAAACATTAGAGAGTTTAAGAAGCAAAACCCAATTTAGGTTGATGTGCTTTGGTCAGAGTCTGCAACTGGAATGCATGCACACACTAAAAACACGAGGTTAAAAAATGCAGCACGCGATTTGAGGTTCCATTCCAGTTTTGATAGCAAAAACGTCCCAGCCATGACATTAGCCTCCACTACAGAGGCTTCTGGTTACAAACACCAGATTTGGAGAATTTTCCAAGAATTTGATTTGGACAATAAAATTAGCTAAACATTTCATCACTACAAACACTTGGGCACAAAAAGAACGGGTAGATAGGGTTACCCAGTGCATCAACGCCACAAGTGATCATATCAGAACGGCGGTACATGCTTGATAAGAAAAGAGTACGGCCGCGCATGGTTTGGTGTGGAGACGAGAGCATTGGTGACCGTGTCTACAAGCTCGGGTCTTGGAGTAAAACGGACAGTTCACCCTGTCCTTCTCTGCTCCAAATATTGACGCCAAGTGCTCCGCCATTGATTCCCCGGAAACTTCCCTCTCAGTGCTTCCTCCTTATCGAATTCAGATATGCCAGTTTTGTTTGCGTTCTCTTAATTCTTTGTATAAGGAGATGCCGCTGCCTGAAGCCTTCGTATGAGGAGCCTTTTCAAATAATATACAAGTTTAATAATGTATTTTGAAGCGATACATTCAAGTAGCTGGTTTGCCCGAGTGGTTAAGGGGGAAGACTTAAGATCTTCTGTGCATAAGCACGCGTGGGTTCGAACCCCACAGCCAGCATTTTGTATTTCCTTATTTTTAAGAAAATTTTGAGTAAAAAGGGACAGTGCGTCTGCCGGGAGTCGAACCCGGGTCTATTGCTTGGAAGGCAATTATCCTAACCGTTGGACTACAAACGCCTCTTGAATTCACGCTCTTCCTAAGGTATAATAATCGGTTACAGAGAATAATTATGAAAACCATTCGCCATTTTCTTTTAATAAAGAATCCGGGTCTTTAAAGCCCGAGCTGCGGTTAAAAGAGTTAGGAGTGCGGTTTATGACTACTTCGAGGCCCAAGGGTAACGAGTTGATGAATACAAACTTGGCATGATGTGAAGGCTTCTAGGCTCTATTCAGCTAGCCCATATTTTAACAAGTTCATGGACCTTTGTTTGTTGCTTCTATATTCATTTTATTTTCTAGCCCATGAAACAACTAATTATGATGTGATTTCATATATTAAATATGTTTTGATTGTTCAAAATAAATTTAGTACTGATTAAGTTCTTGTTTGGCAATACGGTGTTTGCACCAACATTTTGCCACTAAAAACACACACAAAAAAAAAAAATCATTGAAATACCAAACAATGCCTAATAAACCCCCGTAAGAATATAAAAACATATTCAAATGCGCATTTCAAGTACACCCATCGAGCAATGCTAAAGCCTGAACGTCTGCTTGATTGCCCAGTAAAATATGGTGCGGCATAGATCAATATCCAAGCTATGAACTCAGCAATTAAAATAGTTTGCTTGTAAATTAGTGCTATCATTAAAACAAAACAAAAAATTAGGTTATTTATAATTGCATTTCAAAAATATTTTTGAAAAAAATAAAAATAAAAATAAAAATTATATCATTATTTTTATTTTTTATTTTAAATTAAAAATAATATTTTAAGATTTTTTTGATACGCTGATATTAAAAATAATTTTAAAAAATAAAAAAAAATATCATTTTAATATATTTTTAAATAAAAAAACACATTAAAAAATAACCTCAATCACACTCCTAAAATACTAGAAACTCGATTCCTTCATTTTCTTGCCATTTCCCGGAGAGAGAATTCTATTTCTGGTTACCCACTTGCCCTTCCTGGTCTGTACAGATTGAAAAAGGCATCTCATTAAGCAATCGAGGGGTCCTTGTTCGGGTGTTCATGTTTGCATAGTGCCAGCAGAAGGGTAGCCCATTCTTGTCTCAATCAAATACTGGACTCTTCCCCTCAATAATTGGAAAGATAACTCAGTAAAGATATTTGCTGTTATTTTCCAGAAAACACTCGGTCGTCGCATTCATACCAGTAAATTAAAAATAATTTACCATCTATCGTCAAAACCAATAAATTTTGCCTTATTTCTGTTCAAAGACATCAAATTCTCATGAAGGACCTAGCAAAAGAGCTGAATTGACCCTTTTGTGGAATCATTCTCACATTAAATTTTTGCATGCTCATGTGTTAATATGTTGGCAGTGAAAAAGCTTGATGCGGTGGCGGAGATGGGTTGCCTCTCCCCATCTATTGGGTTCCAGCACATATTTCCGGCAACCCGACGGAGCACTGCTTACTTCGTCCTGCGTTATTAAAACGAAGAAATAATGGACCTTCTGTACAGTACGTATTGGATATTGACCTGCTCGAAGTTTCCAGTACTTCAGTTCAGTGCCACTGTGGGTTTCATGTTTGGAGAGAGACCTCTCCTGTCTTCCATAAACTCTCCACAGCTGAGGATCATTCACTGCAACCGACAACTGGACTGACGTTGAAGCAATTTGGATAAAAAAAGCAGCAGCAGCAGCAAGATAGGTGGGTAAACAAGAAATTGATTTCTCATATATACGGAGAATAAGTAACCATCTCTACTAAAAATTTAAGTGGTTAACTAGATCCTAAAATATAATTTATATTATTTTTTAAAATATTATCTCATGTGAAAACTCTTTAAACTTGAAATTTTTATAGACTCATATTATTTTATGCTTGATTTTTCATTAAATAAAATTAGAGTGATAAAATTTGACCTTGAAAATATCAAATTAATAAAATTCTAATATCATATTAAAAATTATATTACCTACAAACTTAAACTACGAAGGAAAATCTATATATTATATATTATTCTATACCAGAGAATATAAACAAGATGCTTGAGAATATATTTGCCTAAAAAGTAATGAACTGGCCCCATGTAGCAGAAAAACAGGACCCCAGTTCTCCCGTTACGAGAGCAGCGAGAGGAAGGGAACCCAAAGCATAAATGCTAGAATTGACAAGTCACGTTGTCATTGGAGAAACGGGAAGACTAAGCCAGTGCTCATTCCAAAAGAAGTGTGATATCATTTCAACTTGCTAATTTATAATATCTTAAATCTTTGGACGCTTGTGTGATTGATTGGAGGACACATGTGAAGGCTGTCTTCAGATCCTTAACAGTGTTTGTATGATAAAAATTGTTTCGATTTGATTGAAGAATAACCATAGAAAGAATTTAGACAAATTGAAAGATAAACTCTCTTAATTTATCCGAACTTCTTACAATGGTGAAAGGCCCATGTTGGCTAATGCTATAGATTTATAAGAGTAATGAATTAGATTATGCATGCTCTCCCGGGTGCACATTCAGATTAAGCTCTAAAACCCAGAAATTAAAAGACTACAACTTTGAGCCGTTCCCTTTGTTGATATAATCTCCTCGCCATTTCATGGAGAGCTGATTCCATTTTTCTGAAAAGGGCACCTCGTTAGGGGACATTGCATGCCTTGGTGTTCATGTTTGATGAGTGGTAGACACCACTTGTCTCGATCAAATATAGGATTCTTTCGCACAATAATTGGAAAGAAAGATAACCCAATAAAGACCGGCTTTTATTTATCAGGAAAAAAGGAAGAAAAGGAAAGGCCTGGCTGTCACATTCATATACACTACCTCGTGCTCTGTTTTCGTGTGTGGGTGTTTTTTTCTCTCATTTTGTTTTTGTTGGTAGGGACGAGCTCTGCAATGTTATGATAGCAGGAGTTTTAATGGCGCCGTTGCTCAATTCAGTGACTGGCCATTTATTGATGTACAAGAATTGTCTATCCACTTTCAAATAATTGTGAGAATGAAGCAGGTGAGGCACTCCTCTCATCACTCTAACCACACCATGACCCTTCTTTAATGAACAAGGTCTGGTATATTCCATCCAATACAAGGCCAAAAAAGGGGGCAGAATATGGCCAATTATGAGGAGGCATCAGTCTAGCTGTAAAAGGCTTAAAATTTAGGGTTTCCAGAGTTGAATTCTCCTGTATATTTAAATGGCTTCACCCCAAGATCATAAAAGAAAATAAAGAAACAAAAAAGGCTATCAGAACAGCTTGCTTTGGAAGTTTCCATGATCAATGGCTGGGAGTTGTAGTTTTCTAAGATGGTAATTTATCATCATTACTCTTGCAACTCATTTTTATATTGTTTGCAGTTAGGGTTACTAAATTATAAATCTCTGGTTTCTGATCAGAACGGAGTTGAATAGTTTATATCACAATTGCTTATCCACTGCAGGCTATTATTGTGCTCCCTATCCTTTCATTGATCCAAGTGCAAAAAGCCTCAGCACATATATAATATGAACACTTCTGGTAGACGAAAGAAAGCAGCATGAAGCATCTTTTAAGTCTAATCATTGAGAGGTGATTTCTTGAAACAAAATTAACTAACCTTGTAAATTCCGAAAGGGTAACCCAACAAAGCGATTGCACATAAAAGCTAGCAGTAAAAAAACATGGCTCTGGATTGGATGGATTGTAAGACATAGTTCTTGACACAGGCGACAAATGATTGGCACCGGTCTTGAAAAGTATCCATAAGGAAGTCCAGAACTGTGTTTCGTATTGGATTTCAAAAATGTTTTAAAAAAAAATTAAAAAATATTTATTTTTAATTTTATTTTATATTTTATATTTTATAGGGGGGTTTAGATCATTTTTATATGTTGGTATCAAAAATGATTTTAAAAAATAAAATAAAAATATTATTTTAATGTATTTTTGAATGAAAAATATTCTAAAAAATAAATTCAACCACACTCCAAAACAGCATATCTGTCTTCTTAAGGAAAATAAGGAAGTCGAGGACTACGTTGGTGTTTGGTAGTGTGTTTCAAAAATATTTTTGAAAACATTGAAAAAAACTTATTTTTATTTTTTGATTTATATTAAATTTTTTGGGGGATTTTAGATTATTTTCATGTGTTAATATTAAAAATAATTTAAAAAAATAAAAATAAAAATAAATATTATTTTAATACATTTTTAAACAAAAAAAATCTCTAAAAAATCAACTGCTCTGTCTTCTAAAGGAAAATAAGGAGTTATGAATGACAGTGGAAGATTAATGGATTGCCAGGCACCTGGATTTACAGGACTAGTAGCGTAAATATCCACACAATTATGGCAACAATAGCATGTGATGCATGCGTGCAGGATGACTAATTATAATTCTTTACAGTGATGACAGAGTGTAGCTTCACAAGTTGCCAAACATGCCCTCATGATGACGTCAGGTTGATCCACCGACAAGTGAGTTAACCTGACCAATTTCATAACTCGGGTTTTCAACCGGGGTTTGTAACCATGTCTGTTAAAGGCAAAATCAAAGTCTTTCTTCTTGTAATGGAAATCTCACCGATGTTTTGTTTACATATAATAATTGGAGTCTGGGGCTGGTTAGCATCTTGCAGACAGTCTCCATCAAAAGACTGCTGGTTTTGTTTAGTTGTCGGAACCCACGTTTAAGGGGTGGAGGTATCCAGTCCACTGCCACTCTCAACCTTCAGGCCCCCATAGCAAAATATCACGTGAAAATGTAATCAGAGAAAGGGAGAAAATAAATTAAATTTGACAACTCCACCATTTCATTTCTTCAACTTATTCTCTGAATCTAAGGAAAAGGAACAAAATCTCACAATTACAAGCATTCTATTTAATTGAAATTACAATCCTGTTGCCTAATGCTGTCTCTGCTGCTTCTTTCTCCTTGAATCTGTATGATGTGTTTCCGCAATAACAGCATCTCTTTTTGGTATTTTCTACTCTCACTAGAATGATTCACACTAGATTTTCTTGGGGCATTGGCTTAAACTTTTGTGCCAATCATGTTGAATGACCTTTTTTTTTCTTGAATGGGCTGAAATGGTAGGAATTGCAATCAAATGTTGCTCACAGATCCCTCACTTAATTATATATTGTGCTGTAGAGGAGAAAAAATAAAAACACAAATGGCAGGATGACATGCACAAAGAGGGTTTTGCTGTTTCTGTGCGTCACTCCGGCTGCGGCTGCTGCTAAGAGCTATTAAATAATGGTGCCAACATATCCAATTCCAGTGATGAGGAAGGTGACTGTTTGGAGCCAAAGGTATATGAAGTAGCTGTTCTTTCCATTAACAAAGTCATAGCATCCACACAAGAAAAGGAATGCTGAAAATCCCAGCTCCAATGTGTTGAGCCTGTTAAAAATAAAAAAGAAAAACAAAAGGCATGTTAAAAGAAAGAAAAAACATAGGCTACTGCTATATGCAACAAGCTTGGATCATCATTACTGAAGACAAATATATATACATACATATATATATACATACATATATATATATATAGTTCTACTGCAAAATCATTGAATAATCTAGAGCTGATAGTGCAGGCCCACTTTGAGCCAATAGAATTAAAAGTGAAGGATCATTACCTCTCTGTAAATTTGAATCGAAGTTTTCTGGGTGCTTTGGGGTTTGATTTTTTAGCATCTGCTGCTTTCTGGAGTGTATTTCCTAGTTTTTCAGTGACAACCCACTCATTGGCTCGCCCTGTTTCTAGCAGACCGATGAGCGTTGCCTTGGTCCGGTGCAAGGACATAACGTTTTCGAAAAGGATCCAGTAAAACAACAAGTGAATTGACCTGCGCGTTCAAGTTATCAGCACTGTTTTGATTCTTCCAAGAAAACTTTGAATGTATGAGTAAAATTTTGAGAAAAAAAGACCGTACCTTGGAGTTCCTACTGAATTTAGAATGGTAATGACAGAAGGAATGTAAACAGCTCCCCAGATTGGAACTTTAACTTCAGGCACCAAAATAGTTAATGGGAGTACAACACAGTAGAAGGAGAAGGTCACCATGTGAGCTATGATCTTGCGAACGAAGAAAAAGCTGTAGATCACGTAGAACTTTTTCCAGAACCTAACTTTCTGAAATATGCAAAAAGAAATTTAATTAGGAGTATAGCACAGAATATTAGCTTTTATTTGAAACTAATCTTAATTAAAAAAAAATAGATGAAGAATTCAGAATAAAAGGGCCCAAACCTTATTTCTAACGATCTCCATGACCATTTTCCTGAACAGATTGGCAGGACCACAGGACCACCTGTGCTGCTGGAACCGGAAAGCTTTGAAAGTACTGGGAAGTTCACTTTTTACCTACCAGGAAAATTAGCCATTAATAAACAAAAAAATATTAACCTGAGATGAAACTTAAGGATAGTTAATAACACATACTTGCAGGTCCCCAAGGTAGAGAAATTTCCAGCCCCTGAGACTAGCTCGGACTGCAAGATCCATGTCCTCCACTGTAGTTCTATCCTTCCACCCACCAGCCTCATTAATGGCCGCGATTCTCCATACGCCAGCAGTCCCTGTATCGGCATTCATTGTCCCATTAAAAACCCTTTCTTTCTGCTAGTATTACTTATGATTAAAATGGCGGTCAAATTTCTAAATTCAGGAAACACTTCCTCTATTTTAATGGGTTGCCCTCACATTCACAATCCAAGCCAGTAAATCATCGTTTTGATATAAATTAATAATTTTGTTCAGAATTATTTTTAAATTTCTAAATTTCATCCAAATCAACCTAGTTAACGTATGAATTCGCTAAGTCAGGCTGGATTCACAGCTACACTAAGGTTTTTGTCCATCTACTTCACTACACCCTTTCATCAAAATGGAAATAAGGCGGATTAAATCTTGATAGTTACCATTGAAGCCGAAGAATGCATGAGTAGCTGACCCAACTTCTTGTTCCACAGTGAAATGATAATCCAGAGACATTTCTTGCATTCTTGTCAACAAGCACTCATTTGCATTCACTGCAGAAATTTCACCACAATCAAAAGTAACAACAATCATTAGTATCATCACTAATCATTAAGCATGTAATTAAAACATATATTTTCTTAATCTACAAGGAATTTAATAAACATTAAATTAATGAATTAGACTAGCCGTTTACTTACATTCCTTCATGTCAGCACTATCCAGTGTAACGGTCTTTGATTATTATTATTATTTTTAAATATACTTGAAAAATTATATTTTTTTATATATATATATTTTACCATAGAGCACAAAAAATGCAAGTGTCGGCAGTTTAAGATAGGGTCCCAGCCCATCTACGAACTAACTTCAAAAGGGGCAAAACGCACGTGACCAGAGAATGGATTAGCTGCCGCTAGAAGAGCAAACGGTTAAGTGATACAGTAAATGACGAATTTGCCCCCACAGCCTGGGCTGTCCATGTGACCCGTGCAACGTGGGTGTTCATGTAAGAGCACAAAAAAAACGACCACATCTGTTTTCCTATATCTAAAATGACTAAAATGCCACGGCAATTAGCAATTTTCAGGAACAAATTTTCTTAATTTCATCAACTTCGATTTGAAAACGGAGACACGGGTGTTTGATTTTATGAAAGTTATTATTATCAATCAATCAATTAAATAAATAAATAATTTGGAGAGAAAAAAAGACGGGAAAGACTCCCTGAGCCTCTTAGATTTTCTTTTTCTTTTTTGTTTACGAGGGTTCCGTTGGCTGCGTGATAGACGGCCAGTAGACCCCAAGTGTAAGAAAAAAGGTATCCAAGTGAGTCAGGGCAGAGTGGTCCCCATCCCGTGATTGGTGGGTGAACCTACATCATCACCCTCATGCAGGAATAGCAGGAGCAGTCTCCTACCATAAAAGAAATTAAAAGGACTAAACTGTAGCACATAAAGACCACCGACACTCGCAAAAACAATGATAGAAATTTAATTAAATAAATAATCAACAGAATTTATTGACTGTGATTAGCAGGCTTGATTAGGGTTTTAGCGGGTGTTTTTTTACTGTTTTTAGTGAGCTTACCAAATCTCCAGCGACCTTGGACGAGGGCAATGTCAGGATTGTGGATCAAGTAAGGAATGGCACGCCGGAGGTAGTCAGGCTCGGGCTGGAAATCAGCATCAAAGATGCAAACATATTCGCAGTGTTTGACATAGCTTCTCTTTAGGCCTTCTTTTAAAGCACCAGCTTTGTAGCCTGTTCTGTTTTCCCTGATTTGGTACCTTATGTTTATGCCTTTGCTTGCCCATCTTTGACACTCTAGCTCTACCATTTGCTGCATGGATGACAACACATGACTCATTGACCAAAAAAGATTGTTTAATTTAAGTACATGAGCAAAACCCGGATCAGGAATTTAACTTTCCTTCTCGGTATTGATGGTCTAAACCGATTTGATGAGCTTAACAAAAATGTGATGAAACATAACCACGTATCAATAAAAAGAAATCAGACGCAGTAATGACACGCCTGTGATCAAAGCCAATCAAGAACAAAGGGGGTGTCTGGGAAATGTAAAGGATTTACATTGGGAACAGATTAGAGTGATTTTTGTTGTTTTTTACTACCTTGATGGCAGGGTCGGTTGAATCATCGAGTACTTGGATCACTAGACGATCTGCTGGCCAGGAAAGATTAGAGGCTGCACCAATGGATAGCTTGTAAACCTGCCCAAAACACACAATAACTATGACAATAAGCAAGAAAAACGCTAAACATTGAAGACTTTTCTCTAAATCCCAGGAATAAAGTGTGAAGAAGAAAACAAAAAGACCGGATAAAGAAAACAGAGGAAACAGAGAAGGAACTAGAGACCTCTCTTTCGTTGAACATTGGGATTTGAACAAGAACAACAGGGAAGTTAAGATTGCCAGATTCTAAATCATCTTGCATGGGCTCCCATTTGTAACGCTTGTCTGGTTTCTTCCAAAAGAGCTTAACAAGGATTATGACAATACCCATGTAAACTCTTTCCATGAAGAGCATGAGTGACATGGCTAAGCAAATGTAAACCCCAAGCGTCAACAAAGGAACTATCAACGGTGCTTTGATTAGCTCCCAAATGAGTGTGAGCTGGCCTGCAATGTCAGAACTGGATACCTGAAACTGAAATGATTCCGGTATCGTGACTTTTGGTGAACCTTCAGCCATCTCTCTGTCCACTCTATCCCAAAAGAGCAGAGAAAAACAGAGGAAAAACAGGGGTTACGCTAGATTGGAAGAAAGAATGGTCAAGATAAGTACAAAGAAGCAGCTGTAAATTTGATTCTTGTATAAGTTTTTGGAATTCTCAACAATGTGGTAGAAATAAAGGTTGTACAGATATATATTTGGAACAGAGCTATGATTACATGAAAACTTAATTAAATGCTATAAAACCCCAGTTCAAGTATTCCTGTTTCTTTCCCCTCTTTCTCTCCTCGAAAGGAAAGAACAGCTAACCTTCACTTTTCACTCTATCAATGCTTCTCCTCTCTCACAATCTGTGCCATCCAATGCTTCTTTTTCTTTTGATCTAATGAAGCAGGGGCAGAACAGATGCGAGGCGGAGCTGGGAGAGAGAGAGAGAGAGAAGGGGAAGGGGTTTTGTGAGAGGGAGAGAGAAAGGTGGTCATTTTATAGTCAATTCGGTTACTATTTGGCAGTAAATTTACATCTTGCCCTGGCATGGAATTACAAAGTGGGGGTAGAGTCTTCATTACAGCACACAGATACCCTGCATGGAATTTTACGGAAAGGATATGTTTGTCACTTTCAAGAAAGAGAATTGTGTGTGTTACTAAAATGGCCTCGTCAAAATTTTCTTTTGTTTTTTCAGGAGATTTGGAAACCAAGGAGAAATGGAGTGGTTCTCCCTAATCTCATAACAGTAATAAAAAATATATGCATTAATTATGACTCGAACCTGTTTTATTTTAAAAAATTATCGGGTGCATAATCGTTAGATATGGAGTAAAAGATGATAAATTTTAACCAACTCTACATTTTTTTATCGAATAAAGAAAAACAGAAAATTAAAAATAAAATAAAACAATGAATCGAAGTGTTGCGATTGACTTTTATGACTAGTGATTCTGGAATATGTTTTGAATTGCGTTATTTTTAAAATATATATTAAAATAATATTTTTGATTATTTAAAATATATATATATATATATATATATATATATATATATATATCTTTTTAAAAACACAGAAACAAATATAGATAAAAAAAGAAAAGTAAAATAAAAAGCTTCCACCATTTGAGGTTCACATCATGGTTATGTTATTAACTGCCTGTACCTGAAAGTATAAAAGTACACATGTGAGGAGGGTCAAGACTCAAAAACTCCAGCCAATGATGTATTAATCCAGTCATAAATAAAAAAACAAAAAAAACTCAATGCTGGGTTCAAATCCCAAGTTGAAGTACTTTAATAAAAATGATTCATGATATAAAAAAATGAAATGACACAGTTGGTATAAAAATAAATAAAGATGAACATAGAAAGAAAATAAATAAATATATCCCAGTAAATTTTATTTTTTAAAAGTAAGAAAAATGTTTGGTCTATTAAAACACTAATTAAATTAACACAAGTTAGTGTGTGTTTCATTCTATAGTGTAGTGTGCTTTGACAGTAACAGATCAGAACGATTTAAAAAAATATTAGTTTCTAAATAAAACTAATTTATAAAACATTTTAAAAAATGTGCTATAAAAATAAACACTCATGGGCGAAAAACATGCTGGCAAGTTATAGAAAGAAAGAGCTGCTGCAGCTGCGCCTTTAAATGACGTGGTCCGAATTTTAGCTCGCTCGCCATTCCTAGCTTGCTCACATGCCATTCCTTGTTGTACGAATGAGAAAAATTAATTAACGGTCCACTCCACTCATCTTCTGGTCTGGCAAAAAAAATATATTGCTGGCTGATTTGGTGTTAACCTGACCACTTTGTGAAGAATGTGAGCTTATTTAGGAGACAGAATACAGGCTTGGATTTCATTCATGTAAGTGATGATTTTTATAAAATCTAAAATATATAAATAATAATTTATTTGTTATTTGACAAATTGGTTAATCAATATAATCAGATGCTAAATCTTTTTTATCTAAGAAGTTGCAAGTTTACTAGAATATCACTTTGGACTTGATTAACTGTAAGAGCCACCACTTCAAGTTTTGATATTTACTAGAACATGTTTTTTTTTTTAATATTCTTATAGGTATTAGAATCTTTAACTAAAAATATTGTCTCACTAGTAAGTGATTAAAATCTAATGTCCAATTAAAAGATTTCATGCTAAAAAGATAAACATACTATGATGGGATCCATGTCTTTTAATCTGGATCTATTTCATGAAAAAAAATATTCTACTTAATTTGGACATCCACGTGAGTGCATTTCGTTTCAAGATAAATTGATTGGATCAACTGGGAACCATACATCTTACTCTGGTTTGCTAGATGTCAATTAAATTTTGTATGGCTTATTTATTTGCATGCAATCTTACATTTTTCTATCTTATCAGCACATTATAAATAGCCTGAAAAATATACAAAAATAACATTTTTTTCTTCCGAAATTGATAACTCATGACTCAAATGAAATTATAGCTTGCCCTTGTCATATAAAAAAAATTATAGTTATGAAACTTAATTTAGCCCGGGAAACCAGCCTGTTGACCCAAAATTTAAGCCTGAGCAAGTTTTTTTTATATTATAAAATATTTATTTTACTAACATTATAATTTTTTGTTTTTTATTTATAAACTAATAAGTCAATCTATTCTATTTATGACACGAAGTCTTGGTCCGGTTCTATTTAAAAGTCTGATTCAAAATCAACCATACATGTAATAAACTCCCATGTTCAAGTCTTATTTCTCATAATCAATGGAGATGGAAAGGGGATATCAAAAAGCAAGTCTTTGTTGTTTTAGCTAAATAAATAAATAAATATTAACATTAATCACTCCGCACATGATGGCACTCCACGAGGACTTGTAGCGATGGATACGGTCTGAAATGGACCGCAGTCGGCCACTGCCTTCGCTTGGTGGTTGAGGGGTCTTCTTCCTTGTGATTTTTATTTTTATATTTTTTTCTGTTCCCTCTTATGCAATGATAAGTTAGTTCATGCAATTTAACTGATCAATAGTCAGGTTTTGCATGATCAAGAGTGGATAAAAATGATGCTAAAGAAGAGATTAATAAAATGGCAGTTTTATGCGACCTATTTATTCAATTTTTATTTTTTATTTTTTTAAATAGTTTGCACCTACCACGTCTAAAAATGTCATATTTTCACTTTATTTAAGCAACCCTAGTTCTTAGAACAAGCATATCAAATCTAATTTCCTGGAAAAACAAGTCACGCTCTCATCTAAATTTGGCCTTTTCATTTCTTTCCGAGCTTTGTTTCCGCCATGGTCCCTCGATTTTTCATGCTGATCATTTAGATCCTTTATCGAAAATTTGGGCAGGCCATCCCCTACAATTCTAAGCTGTAGTTGTTGGGGTACTTCCATCCAGTTATTTTTTTCGCATATGACCATCAACATGGAGCAGCTATCTACTGGGTCGGATAGAAGGACCCAAAAAAAAACTAATTAAGAACTGGGAATGTAGGGTTTGGTAGGCCTAAACAATCTTAGTAAAGTGGTTAAATGAGTAAATTTAAAATCTCAGAGGACCATGTGTGTAAATATATCGGTTAAACCGTGGGTGCATGCGATCTCTTATTTTTTTGCTACAAACTGTGCGCAACTGAGCGAAGGTGTTTCAGGTAGGGACTCCCTTGCCATTAAATGATATTACCAGGGACCCATATGACCCTTGACAGCCTCCAGTGATGTTATGTTAGCAAGGGCAGACCGACAAACTTAAGCATGTACAATTCGAGCTCTTTATATTATTATTTTGACTGCCTAACTTGTCAATCTAGAGTTTAGATTTCAAATCCGAGTTATTGACTCTCTTTTTTTTGTAAGTTTTTTATTCAAAATAATATTATTCTATTTTTTTGTTTAAGAAATTTATTTTATATAAAAAGAAAACAACAACTTGGATTTCGTTTACAAATCTAACCATGGATTCAGCGAAACCTCGATCCTGAGTATATACTCACCGAAATTTATTAAGAATAATGCGCTTGAGAATATAGGAAAAAGAGATAAATGAATTGAAATTATTATCATTGATTTGATTGTTAAACACATAGATTGTAACCTGTGTTCTGATTCTATAAACTTGATTGATAGATTTGGTTCCCTTTCCCTACAGCAGCAGCAGTACAAGAATATATTGTATTGGTTGTTTGTAAATACGATGATTGAGTTTTTTTAAAAATATTTTTTATATTTTTAAATTTGTTTTTAAAATTAACACTGAAAATAATCTAAAATAATTAAATTAAAATAAAAAATAATTTTAAAACACAATGATGATAAGCATCTTTAATTTCAAGCCCAGACCCTAGTGTCAAATCACAACCCTCTTCGAGAATCTTTTTCTTCCTTCAGTGTCTTGTAGTACAAAAATTGTAGTTAATAAAAAGAAAAGTTACACTTAAACTAGATAAAAACTAGAGCAATCCATTCATTTCGATTTTCTCTTCTTTTTTACCAAAACAATTTCGTTCGTTGCTAAGGCAGTAGTGCAATATAGCCGGCCCATGCATCCACGCATTAATTAGCACTAAAAAAAAATACTGATCTTCTTAATAAATTAACAATTCCAATTTGCAGCCACGTGATAATGTGGACCATCATGGCCACGAATTAAGGGTTTGGAAAATTATTGGGCTAAATCCCTGCCCTCATTAATTATCTTAGCTAGCAGAACAGCCACCAAGGATGCCAACAAATCCAGTTACATGGGTCATGTCTGTCATTGAGTCAAATTAAATCCAGGGTTATATATTTCAATTTCTCATTACAAGTAAAGAATTTAATACATCCACCAAATGGTGTTGCGAGGGATCAAAATTTAGTGTCTTTTTTGAAGTGTGATTGCTGTTATTTTTAAAAATATTTTTTGTTCAAAAATATATTAAAATTATATTTTTTTATTTTTTAAAAATTATTTTTGACATCAACACATGAAAATATCTAAAAACACTAAAAAAATCTAATCTAAAATAAAAAAAAAAATTTATTTATTTATTTTTTCAAATTCAGCGAGACTCGCGAGCAAATTTACTCATGGATTAGGGTTTTAATTGGTCATCGTTTTGATCATTGTCATCAGTGACATGTCATAGAGTAAACCGACTATGCCTTATCTTTTTGGCAGGTAGTCCAGATTTTCTTTTTTGCTCAGGGAAGGTGAGGCTAATCACGATAATAATGTGTCGAAAGTTAGACCTACCACATTGAGTGTGGCTTTGTGGAGCCTCCAACCCCTTTAATTTTATCTCATATGCCCTACTTGCCTTTACCCCCGAAAAATATTTGGCTCCCAAGGATGCGAGGCTATTTGGTTTTTCTAATTAATTGTCCTTGTTTTATTATATATTTACAGGGAGTGGTAAAACGGGATCAGATCGACACATTAACGCTTGAATTAATAATATATATCCATGGAGTGCTGTCCCTTCCCATCATGCTTTGGTAAACTATTTTACTAATTAATTAAGTATTTACAGCTGCCATTTATAGTGGACAAAACTACAATTTGACTGTAGGATATTTATTTATTTATTTATTTTGAATCAGACAATGCTAAACTTGATTAATATACATAGCAACTAGCTAGCAAGAACATGTTGTCGAGAATCATTGACAGAGAATTTCCCACATTTTTTTTAATGTGAAGATCTCCACGTCAGACTAATAATCAAGATGATGGATCCTGATAGGAAATGTGTTTCTTGTACACAAAGGCCTAGCTAGTAAAAGGATTGGAAAGCAGAAATAAAAAAAACAGTGTGAAGCTTCTCTTCATTTCTCTCTCACGTGATCCCTCTTTTTCTGAAACAAATCAGGCTCTCCCAGCCCTTTACGTTCCCTGTATATCTAAATTGTCGGTTGGTTTTCAACCGTCGGATTCCTTTTTTTATCTGAAATTAACAGGGGAGGATCTCACGTGCCTGGACCGGGTGACTTTTTCGATTTTTGCTGAATTTTTTTGTTAGGTTTTCTTCGTGTATTTAAGAGAAGGGGATAGGTTAACAGCAGACATTTTCTTTTTATTCTTGCTGGCGAACAATAAAACTAGTTAACAATTACGTGCTATGAATTTGAGAAACATTCTTAAGAGTTAATCGAAACAGTTTGTCGTGGGTAACAAAATTTCATCAAGGCAGTCCCGTGCATGTGTGATTGATTAAATTCCTATAACTTTCTAGGATACATGTCTAATTAAATTATGTTAACCGGTATGAAATCTAGGATGATTCACATAAAAGATTTGTTGGATTTTCATATATATATTTAAATTACTTTTATATGTTGATGTTAAATAGAATATATATCATTTTAACATGTTTCTAAATAAAAAATATTTTAAAAAACAATTGTTATTATATTCTTAAATATCCTCAAAATCTACAATGAAATGTCTTGTACAAAGATATCAATGATTCTATGATAAGATAATTTATAAAAAAATCTATTAATTTTAAATCGAGATGCTAAGATTTCATGGGATATAAAGATAAATTTATCAGGTAGCGTTAGCTTAGGTTTTTGATATAACGCTTTAAAAAAAAGATATCCTAGACGGGCTTATTAGATAATCAAGTTTTTTTGTTTTTTCTTAGCTTCAACTAGACTATAATTATTGCACATTAAAAATAAAACTAGGGAGGCTAAAGTTTAAAATCTTCTAAATTTTAGAGTTAAAATTACAAATTTATAAAAGAAGGGGTTGAAAAAGAAAAAACTCGCGGGCCCGGGCCCTACTTGCTCCCTCGTTCCGCCTCCGGCCGTACCACTAATAGCTCGGAGCTGATTGAACTCGCAGATATTTGTTCATAAACTAAATCTCTACATATTAAAAAGAAAAAAGATCTACTGTGGAGAACAGAAACTATGAGAAACAGGTATACGTGAAGAAGGATCTGGTTTAACACGGCTGGGGAAAAAAAGAGAGGAGGACTAGCCATTGTCAAGTACAGGGCTATATATAAGCTCTACAAATCTAGCGTTGTACTTAAGCCCATGACGTGTCTTTCTCGAACAGCAGCACTATTTGTCCCTTTTCACTTCTCAAATTCACTCCCGTGGACGGTAATTTTTAGCTGTCCATCTTGGATTGTAAAAGGATGAATTTCTTGACATGGCAGGGAGGTGACAGCTTGTGCTTATCATTCAGTGTTTAAAAATATTTTTTTTAAATTATAATTTTAAAATATTTTTATGTATTAATATCAAAAATAACTTTTAAAAAATAAAAAAAATATTATTTTAAAATAAAACTCATTTTAAAAAACAACTTCAAACAAGCTCCAAAATAATTCCTACTCAAGCTTTCCAGTTTTGGACTGTTCGGGCAAGTCCAACGAATGAGATATTTGAAAAAACAAAACAAAAAAATTGTCATTTTAGCTCTTTTGATCAATTTTCTTTCACTCCAACGGAGCAACCATTTTAAGAGCTAAAATGGTTGCTCCCTGTGTCAGGAGCTATTTGTAGCAGCCTGTAAATGAAAAGCCATAAATTATAAAATTAGTTTTTTATTTCATATGAGAGAGAGAGAGGCGGGGGGCGGGGTGTTGGGGGTGCTTTTTAGGTTGGTTTTTATTTTATTTTAAATCTGATTTGTTTGTTTAAATATAATTAAAATTAATAATTATAATGTGGGTTTTTCCAAAGTAGTTATTTAATTATATAAATTACTTATATTAATTGTAAAAAAATAATTATTTTTAATTAACTTTAAATATATTTTATTGTATTATAAAATTGATTTTAATTCAATTTGTTTTTTAAAATTCTTCTAACACTCAACAATAATAAGTAGCATTGATTAAAAGCATCATAAAAATTAAAATGATTCATGATGAACTTTAACGAAATAAAATAAAGATGGTTATTCTTAATAATTATATTGTTGGAGGGTTTACTAAAAAAAAAAATTTAATTATATAACTTATTCCTATTAATTGTATAATTAATTGCATAATTAAATTACATACAAAATAATTGTATTATATTTAAATAATATAAAAATATTGCTCTCCAAAATGACTTTTACCATTGGAGCACACATCAACAAAAAAATCATACACACATTATTTAAAGAGCCATTTTAGAGATTTGACTCTCTAAAATGGCTCTTGCCATTACACTTGCCTTTAGTGATGCGTAAGCGGTCAGAAAAAAAACACCTTGTTCCTTTTCTATTGGCACAAAATTAAATTAAATTGGATATTTTTTTACTAAAACAATATTAATTTAAAAACAATTAAATTTATATATATAAACTAAAACAATATTACTCCAAAAAAGTAACTAAAATATTGATCGAGTCTCACACATAGGGCTTTATTTGGTCATTTAAATTTAATCAAGTCAATTACATAGATAATTTTTTTAAAAAAACAAAATAATCTTATTTAAACTACGAGCTAACAGATCAACAAATCAACTTACTAGGCCTGATGAAGTTTCAGAACTAGAGTCTAAAACATTCATGATTTTCCTTTTAATAGAAAATGTCAATCATGTTCAGAATTTCAAAATTAGAAGGATATGTAAGAGGGATCCAATTGAAACATTTCAGACACTTCGGATACCCAATCAAGAACAAAGTCTTTCTTTAGGACTGAGATGAAAGTCGATGAATAATTTATAAACTAATGTGAGTTGCCAAATATCAACAATACTATCGATCCATCTATCCATAGCTATCAACATCACCAATAATACAGTGTAATTGATGCTCTTGAAGCATAGATGTACACTAGCAGGGTGTTTGGTAGTTAATTACAATTGTTTTTTTTTTGTTTTTTTATTTAGAAAAACATTACAATAATGTATTTTTTAATTTAAAAAATTATTTTTAACATTAGAATGCTATATAATCTAAAAACAATAATAAGATTTTCATTTTAGAAAAAAATCATTTTCTTTTCTAAAAACACTCATGAAGTTCTTCCGAAACACCCTCTAATAATAATAAATTGACGAGTAGGAAAATAATTAACATTAACATAATTATCTAAACATAATCAAAACTGTAGATTTTTCTAGCCATTGATAATCGATAAGGGTGCTCTACCCCCCTCCCCATCTTTGTTTTAAAGAATTTGCTTTATTGTGATTGGAAGTTGGAACGCCTGCTTTCTTGCTGCAAAAGAGAAAAGGAACCGCTGGGTAGACCGTGAAGCCTGTGACACCGACACTGGAAAATGAAGGAAAAGGAATTTGATTGGATCGAGCAGGACTAGTAGAGTATAAATTGTCGTTTACAGCTTGTTTGAAGCTGCGGTATAATTTGTTTTTTATTGTAGAAAATATTATTTATATTTTAGATCGATTTAATATATTAGTATTAAAAATGAAAATTAACAATAAGAAAATATGTTTTTAAATAAGAAATATTTTTTTAAAAAGACTCGTTATAATACTAAATTAAAAATTTTAATTTAAAAAGCATCTAAAGTTAAATTGATTCTTAGTGTCTTTGTATTTCGGAAACGTCTTTGAAAAAAAATAAAAAAAATTATTTTTATTTTAAATTAATTTTTTGGTGTTTTTATATCATTTTGATGTGCTGATTTCAAAAATAATTTATAAATAAATAAATAAATAAAATATTATTCTAATACATTAATGAATGAAAATTACTTTAAAAAACAATATCAACCATCCTCACAAACAATCCCTTCATGCATGATAAATCATTTAAGTCTTAAGGACCGTTTGAGAGTGTAGTTGATGTTGTTTTTTAAAGTGTTTTTTGTTAAAAATGTATTAAAATATTTTTTTTATTTTTTTAAAAAATAATTTTTAACATCAACACATGAAAATGATCTAAAATTATAAAAAAATTGTCAAAATTGTATTGAATAGGTACTGAATGCCCTTTCTTCTTGAGAGTCTTGTCTCTTAAATAGACAATAAACCTATTTTCTCTTAAATAGACAATAAACCTAGCTACAAATTAGGGCTAAGTATGAAAGTATAAGTGTTCTACTAAAACACTACTATCTATAACTTATAATTAGTTTCCTAATTAGTACATAATTAATTCCCTTGACATCCCCCCTCAAATTGATGCTAGTCGATCAAGAAGCATCAATTTGTCAACTAAATAGTAATATCAGTCCGGCTAAGGTAGCCCAAAGGAAGCAAGCCCAAAAAAAAAAAAAAAACAAAGGAGAGAGCCGAAGGTGCCACTGCAAACCAGAAACAGAGCAATAAACACCACTCAGCCACCACGACAACCACCGAAACAAAAAACCCACGAAGTCGATGACCACCGACAGTGCCAACACACCAAAAAAAATTGTCCTGCCACACAAGGATTAAAAAAAATCTTCGTATGTCAACAGACCCAGCCACAACCAAGCCATAACCAAGAATTACGCCAGAACAGAAGAGAACTGACGCTACAATCACACGAGAGCCTTGTTTCTAAAAAATACAGCCCAGAAACCAAGACGATGCCGAGGGGCTGTTCTCCGACCAACCCACAACCAAGAATCACGCAAGAACAAAAGAGAACCGACGCTACAATCACACGAGAGCCTTGTTTCTAAAAAATACAGCCCAAAAACCAAGACGATGCCGATGGGCTGTTCTCCGACCAAGCCACAACCAAGAATCACGCCAGAACAAAAGAGAACCGACGCTACAATCACACGAGAGCCTTGTTTCTAAAAAATACAGCCCAGAAACCAAGACGATGCCGAGGGGCTGTTCTCCGACCAAGCCACAACCAAAGAATACACCACAAGCGTTGAAACAGATGTATTTAGGAAAAATACAGTCAAAGATACCGAGAGCCATGGACAGCACGGGGAGGGGGCTGCAGCTGCCAAGGGGGCTGGCTGCTGCAGCCCCTTAAACAAAAAAAAAATTAGGGTTTCCTTTGTGTTTAGGATTTTGGCTCTGATACCATGTCAAAATTGTATTGAATAGGTACTGAATGCCCTTTCTTCTTGAGAGTCTTGTCTCTTAAATAGACAATAAACTTATTGTCTCTTAAATAGACAATAAACCTAGCTACAAATTAGGGCTAAGTATGAAAGTATAAGTGTTCTACTAAAACACTACTATCTATAACTTATAATTAGTTTCCTAATTAGTACATAATTAATTCCCTTGACAAAAATAATTTAAAATAAAAAATAACATTTTTTCATTTTTTTTTTAAATCACTATTGAAACGTAATTACAGTGACTAGCCCCCGCAAGATTTGACCTCAGCAACATTTACGAGAATGGTGAAGTGAGATTCAAAGGAAGAAACGTAGTGTGCATGTAATCCTCCTTCCATTACTGCTCTCTTAATTAGCACATGCAATTCTCAGACACAATTCATGGCAATTTCTCTTTGATTGACCGTGGATTGTTCCCCAATTTCATCTGCTTCAATAAGACAATAATTTATGCTCAAAACCCTGGAGAGAGAAAATATATACAAAAGCACACGTGGTTTTATTTGATTAGCGAGATCCACTGTTAAGATCATAATTATTTATTTATTTATCAGGTTAATTTAACATTCTATATTTTGATGCGAGTTGCAGTTTGTATTCATACTTTTATCATCAATGCTTTCACTTTACTGGCATGAAGGAATGCGAAGTTAGGTTCTGATATACTCCACCTCATGTTTGGCTGTAAAGGAGACACGGATACTGAATCTAAGATTTTCTTTATTTACATCTTGATTGAATCCCCGAATCTTATGCTTCCCCTGTTTCTTAGCAAACCCACTTTTTCAAAAATCTTTATTTAATTTTTGTTCATTGAAATCGACAATCTCCTGCGGATATTGCTCTTAAGTTTTCGTAATTTCCAAGTAAAGTAGATATCCTTCCTCTAAATTGATAATGGCCTATTATTAATCCCTTTCCACTACTCCTAAAGAACAAAATCAAATACACTTGAGGTACCGTGATTTATGCTGTTTTTGCATCAATGGGGTCGAGAGTCAAACATGTTTTAATGTTCTCGAATCCAGCATATACAAACCAATACAGAGACCTGTTCTTGCTGCTCCATTCCACGTCTTCTTCTTTCGTAATCAAAGGGCATAAATCCTGGGAGAGAGGAGGGGTAGGCCAGGAAGTATGCCTCTTTCATGCGTAGACCTCAAGGCATTTTCTTTTCTTTTTCTTCTTCTTTTTCTCTGGA